>LR738712.1:436239425-436262334 GCA_902687465.1 Secale cereale | reverse complement strand
GAGTAACTCCGGTGGTAAATCTAGCTGGTAGCCATCTACTATTTGTCTAGAAGTGGTCTTGAAGAAAGTCGATAAATCTTGGTGTGAGCGTCCCTTCGACATGGAAATGATTGATTTCTTCGAGAGGAGTGCTTTGCAGATATGCACTGTCTTCGACGCGGAAGTTTTATTTCTTGATGATGGTGGTCGGTGTAGTTCCTCCTTCTTGACATGCCGGTCTTCAAATGTCTTCTAACCAGCTACACAACTCTTTTCCCATCTGCGGGTAGTCAAGTATGTTGCCAAATAAAGATTACAACTAACTTGTGCAAGTACTCCATGAATTCTATGGGGTAGCAAGGTAGGCTGGGGTATTGGTGGTGGTCTCCGTTGAATATTGGCAATGGTCTGCTTGACTTAGAGTCAAGGCCCGTGGTCAGGGTCTAAGCATGTTGTGGCTTGGTGGGGCTTAAGGGTTTCAAGGATTCTAGTGTGTGAGTGAACGTTTATTATCTTATCCTTAAGCACGGTTTCTGAGATGCCAATAGCTCTATCTAGTACTCCAAACGAATAACTTTATACCACTAAAAGCATCCTCTCGCATAGGCTAACTCCAATCACCACTCATGCCATACATATCCTCATGACTCCCAAAAGGAGATCTAACAAAATTGTACTTGTCTACGATCCCCAAATCCATATGTATGTCTACCCCTAAAATCCATGGGTAGATCATTCATGCTGCTAAGCTTGAATTAAACACCACAATCCAAGCACTCAACCTATTCTTGCAAGGTTCAAGATAATGCATCTCTATTCTAAGGAAACACGTCATATGCCACTCCAAGATCTTGTTTCCTTCCTATGGATCAACTCCAATAGGCCATTTTCTTCCATCAATCACCACATAATCCAACAATTCTACATATCCGATGTCTACGGTGTTCCACAAGATCTCAAGTCCCTATAATATCCAAACACTTGGAAGGGCTATGCATTCTATAGTAAGTTCACCAAATTTGATTATCATGATCAAGTAAACTCCAAGATCAAGCTCATACAGATCCCTAGATAAACTCAGATAATTAATCCAATCTCCTAGTTTATCGTCCATCGAGAAACATGGAATCATGATCGGGATAATCAGTCTAAATCCAGTTTACTCCGAACCATGTAGACATAATTAGCATCTATACCCAACCAGAATCACCTACATAAATCCAAATCTCATGTCCGCCGAGAATTCCTACATTTTCCCCCAAGTCATTCTCAATATGTCAACTATCTCCAATCAATATCCTCCGATGAAGTCAAAAACCTTATACTTCCAAGAATTTCATCTTGCAATCACAATTGCCCTGCAAATCCAAGTTACTCCAGGGTGGTGATAGTTATGCTACTCTATTAATCATGATCCTACCAACATGAAAACTTCACAATCCATCAAGGCCTCAGATAATTTCTTGAAGTCACTGATGTAAAGTCACCATATCGTCTGTCCTATATCCTCAAATTGGTCTATCTATGGCATCGTCAGTTCTTGTGCTATATTAGGACAAAAATGTGCTCACTCACTGTGTCCACTAGTTCCATTACGAACCCAGTGTTATGCAAGGTTGTAGAGGCTTAACTGGTTCTCTTGTAATTCTATGGGTTAGGCACATGGTTAAGGATTCGTACTGGGGTATCTTGTGAAGTCTCGGAGGGTCTGGGAATGGGTTTTTAAACTTGAGGGGTAATCATAACTTCACGGGGTTGCACTTGGTCGTGGAGGTTGTAGCAGAAGTCTTCATTGTTAGTTGGTTGCCGAGGTGCAATCATTGGTACTTCTTGTCTTGCTGGTCTTCAGTTGAGGAGATAGAAGAGAGGGAAAAGGCAGCATAGAGGGGGAGAATGCCTAAAGGGGGTGCTATAGTGCAAGTGCAATCAAACAGGTGCAAAAAGGGCGAAACAAAGGAAACAAGGCAAGGAAGGTGATATAGCCATGTACTTGTTGCCTAGGGCAAAAGTGCGACTTATATCAAAACACAAACAAATAAAAGCAAGCAACACGCAATCATGGTCATGTTCGAACCATCCTACGGAATCGACTGCGCATAGGGGGTACACGACTCAGCCTACCCTAAGGGTTCTCGGACTAGTAGTCGTGCCTTGTGCCTCGTGCAGTCTTCTGAGTTTCCCTCAGGTGTCGCTATGTCCCTTGTAGTTGTTTGATGAATGATCCGGGTTGAGCCTGAAGAATCTTCAACAACTTCTCGCCTGATGAGGTGATGTGGTGAAGGTGTCTCCTCGTAGCTGGTGTTGACTTGGTCTTCTCTTGTCTCTTTAATCATGACGATCCCTTGTGCCTTCTGGGGCGTCAAGGGTACAAGGTAGGCAATCCTTTATGCAATGATATTAACAAGGCATAGTAGAGGTTCAACATGTCGGTTACGTTGATGACAACATTGACACCAAGAGCTGGGGACGAAGAGAACCGTTTTCCTGCTCACTATAGTGAGGCAGACAAAATGGCGAGGTTCTCATCCACCGGTGATTGCGGATACAACAACGGTAGTGACAGTATTATTCTACTAGCGATGTATATCATGATCTTGCACAACTCATGCCATGGTCATCGTAGGCTAACGTTGCACCATCTTGGGGAAGTGTCAAGGATGTCACCATCTTCTAGGTCTTCGTGTCTTCATTGCTCGAGGATGTATCTTTTGTTGGCATCGTCTTGTTGTGGTGTCGCCAATCTTGTGTTCAGAAGAGGTGGGTGAGTATTTGGCAAGGTGTACTCCTTCTAGATTATCCACGAGGATTGCAAGGAAATCCAGTGGTTTGGGGCATAAGGGTTCTAGCCACCAAAGTTTTGAAGGGGAAGAGATCAAATATAGCCTAGTTTTCGAAAAACTAAGAAGGGAAGAGAAGTATAGATAGTTTTGAAAACTAGTAATAGTTTTGGAAATTGTTTTACCCTAACTAACGACCATGCTAACTAAGGCTTCCTACAGTCGGGATGGCTCTGATACCAGCTCTGTGGGGACCCCGACTCATAAGTCGTGATCACTGAATGCACGTGTACAGTGATCCTAGAGATCAATGCTCACTGAACACACAGAAGCTGAATAACAAGAGTCTTACATCCATACATACCGTATTACACAAATAGGACCATTATGGTCAAGTCTTGAGTATATCATTGCAGCGGAAATCTTCAATAACAACTTGGACCCATGCCATCTGCCTTAACCCTACAGGCATTCTGACTGGGAAGCGTCCTAGCTCGCATGTTCGTCACCAAGAGTTCTTCAACATATCATGTTCTTTCATGCCTGACCAATAAATAACCAGTGGAAAGCCAATGAGTACTTTGAATGTACTCGCAAGCAACCCAAGTGTGATGACAGAATAATTATGCATGGCTCTACTTCTAAATTGGTAGTTTTGCGGAAAGCTAGTTTTTCATATGCAAGTATGATCAACATATAACAAGGGCATGCGTGCGTCTGCAACAAGTATCAGGAGGTTACAGACATCAACATCGTGAAAGAGTCATGAACAACCCTTGCTCACGCTCATCGTGAATTTCTCACAATAACATCAACAAATTTACCCAAACCGTGTTCTTTTCCAGAAACTTATGGACATAGTCTAAGCAGCACCACCCAACTGTCCTTGACCGTGGACACGGCTATTCGAATAGTTTGACACTCTGCAGAGGTTGCACACTTTACCCACTAGATCCGGGGAACTTCCGTGTCATCCACAACCCGCGGTACCTCAAGTACCCGCGGTAAGCACCCGATCACTATCTTTCCCCAGACGACACTAACACAGAGTCCACTCGATTGGTAGTAATCCCCATGCCCAACATTTCACATCTTAAAAATTGTGGAGACTCGCTCCCATATTCATCACATACCACTGACACGGGGTACCAACGGTGTGTTCGGTGCCCTGTAAAAACAGTCATGGCCGCCTATCCAAGCACGACCCCATCCCGAGAGTGACCTCATGTCACCCCCGTCACTAGTAATGCGGGCACCATGCTAGTATCGACCTAGGTAATCAATAATGCCCTTTCCCATATAAGGGTAGAGTGGTTGCGCATGTTTGGACGAGACGGTAATCACACATAAATCTAATCCATCTGTGTAAACAACACTTTCATCAAGCCTCGGTACACTACTTCTCCACCACGTAGTGCCCTAGTTCCTCATCATCTCCTAGGGGCATTAGTGGCACCCACTGGGTTATTTGCAAGTATGTCAAACCACACTTGTTTCTTTCCATGCATAACCGTGACCCATTTTGCGTAGCCAACTACTATAGCATATATATCTATCTACTCCCACCCACATAACCCTCATAGGAAGGTAGGGTCATGCTTGATGCAAGTTTCAATAGTAAAGTAACGAAGGTACCAACCAAAGTGGACACCACTTCTACATGATTCCGATGTAATGATAATATAGTGCTATGAGACATCCATAAAAAGGTTTCTCGAACATGGTCAAAGGGCTGCTTGCCTTGTCCTTCCGAGTCTTCAAACCTTCTGGTCCATCTCCAGGTACTCTGTTTATTTCGTCAACTAACAAGGGAAACAATCATAATAAGCAACACAACAAGGCAAAAATAAAAGTGCTCTAAAAATAGGAGTTGGACTTTTCTAGGATACCTCTGGTCATATGAAAAATGACCAAGGTGGTTTCATTGGAGTATGATCAATGGATGGTTTGGAACATTTCAATATGAGGTAATCAGGGGATTTGTGAATTTGCAAGAAGTGTACAGAAGAATTATTTTAAAAAATGGTTAGAGGCACCGAGCTAACAAGGAATGATTTCAGAAGCAGCTAGAAGTTGGTTTCACTTGATTTGGAGTTCAAATGAATTTCCTAGGATTTTGCAAAGTTGAGAAATATGAAGAAATGGCTCATTACTTTGTTGGGTACAGAAAGTATTAGGAAAAATGTTCCAAAATTAAGTTTTTATACTACAAGTATCTAGGAATTTGAACCATTGCATTTGGATCAACTTTGAGCTCTCTGTGATTTTCTAAAGTTTATCACATCAATAGAAAAATAGGATTCGATAAATATTTGTGAAGAAAAAGTCTCTGGAAAAATTTGCATGTTGCACCAACAGGTAGATCATGATTTAAGAAACTATCAGAAATTTGAATCATCAAATTTGGAGTTTATTTGAATTATTTATGGATTTAACAAATTGTGCAGAAAAAAAAGGAAAAGCTTTTTACCCAAACGGGCTGGATCGGGGCGGCTACCGCGTGCACTGAGCGAGACATAGCGGGGCAACGCACTGGGCCTGGCGCAACCGCACGACCGCACGGGGAAACAACGATGACGTCGAAGGCGCCCGCCTAGAATATGCCTTGGCCTCGGGGAGACGGCTCCCGAAGAAGCCGTGTCCACTTAACATACGGGCCCGGCCCTTAGGGTCGCTGACACGTGGGACCCATCCGTCGGGTTCATCCCCAACCTCCCGCTTGAACAGAGCAGGGGCAGGGGCGGTGTCGACGGTGGCTTGCCGGTGCCACATGCCACTGTTTCCGGTGAGCTAACCACCGGCGTGCTCAGGGGACCCGGCCGCATCCAACCATTTGTGGCACGGTCGGCCAGGGGCACCGGGTTGAGCAGGGCATCGGTCGCGGCGAACGAGGCTGACGGTGATGATGGAACTCGACGGAAAGATCACGGGGAGGAGAGGGAGAAGCGCAAGATGGCTTGCGGTGATGGTGGAGATGCTCTGGTGTAGTCCAGAGGGGAGGAGGAGGAGTGGTGGATGCGAATTTTGGCAGAGGCCGATGGCAAGGCTCCTACCATGGAGGTGGTTGTAGGGCACAAGGAGGAAAGTGGGTCGGTCCAGGGGTTGCACGGGAGGGAGAGAGAGCCAAAGGAGCAGCGAGGGGCTCGGGGGTGGCCTTTAAATAGGCAGGCCATGGAGCACCATGAGCTCATGCGCCGGCGAGGCTGTTGCCATCGCTGCAAGCCACGGGGGCGCGCGTGGGCGTGTCTGGGGTGCTCGCGGGGTTGGTCTAGGTCGTGGGGAAAGGAAAAGGGGAAGCGAGGCGTGCCAGAAGCTCCGCGCGTGTGAGCTCGCTTACTGGAGCTCGCGGTCGGCCGGTGCGCGTGTGAGGGAGACGATAGGAGGGAGAAGGAGGAGGGGGCAGACCACGTAGCGTGTCGTGGACGTCGAGACGACCTCGACGGACACGCTCGCTCTGCCCAATGCCGCATGGGTGCCTCGGGAGGGCCGAGCTACAGTGCCTTGGGGCACTATAGCGCGCTCCAGAGCGCGACTTTGGCCGGCATGGGCGTGTCATTGCGCCCTGGCCATGTCCCCCAGTGTCCAACAGTTCTAGGGGGTAGTAAAGAAGTGGGTTGTGGCCTTGGATGCCCTGGGGATCCAGTAGGAGAGGAGAGAGGTGGAAGAAGTGGGAGAGAGGGGTTGTCCAGGGAGGTAAATGGGGGTAGTTTACCCCTCAATCATTGAGAAATGGCCAACGGAGAGTTACTGGAGGTAGGAGAGGACTAGGAGGAGCTGTGGTAAAAAGTTGAGCTCAAGGAGAATAGTAAAAGGGGGCAAAACAGTGGTTTTGGTAAAATGGCAGAAGGTGTTTGATATGGTTTTGGGCAAGAAAATTAACTCCACTTGACATGAGACTTAACAGGATCAAATGGCATATAGATTTAGGCCCTTCCACCAAATTTGAGCTCATTTGGGCAAAGTTGCCATTGCAACTTTTGTAAACCCTAGAAATCATCAGAAATGGATTTTCCAAGATTAATTTAAGCAAATAATCCCTCCTTGATGCACCACTTGGTGTAGTGTCATCATTTAGGGTTGTGAGCATGTCCACAAAATTTGAGGCCCCAAGTAAAAAGTTGGCAATGTAGAGTTGTTCAAATTTGGATCTGGTTAGAAAGGGTTTTGGGGCACTTAGATCAAGTTATCCTTCTCCAAAACTTGTGCCATTTGGTCTAGATGCTTAGTTAGAGCATTTTAGCATGTGAACTAAGTTTGAGAGCATTTGGACAAGTTTGGCAATGTAAAGTTGCTCAAACTTCAAAGTGGACAAACATGGTTTTGAGGGGATTAGATGATGTTTTCTTGATCTTCAAGACATGAGGCTTTGTAAGATCATCAAATATGTCATATCTGACATGATAGAATTTCCCTATAATTTTTAGAGAATACTTCCTTTGTAAATATTTCAAAAGCTTGAAATATCCAGAAAGGGTTTAGAAGGATTTGTCCAATATTTTGAACATGACCATGTGTTGAAACTCTTATATATGGACAATATATGTCCTATGAGTTTCGCTGAATTTTGAAAAATATTTTTGAAACAGTTAAATAATTTTAACCTATTAAAGACCATTTCTGGCCTAAAGAAAAAGCATTTAAGTAAAATATAAAAATAACTTTTAAAATTATAATTTTGTGGTTTAAAGGAGTCCTATACCTAATAGGATTCAAATATACTTTTTGAAAGATTTTTCACACCCCAAATAAGGTACTTGCAGTGCAATCCTCAATTCAAGGGTTTTTGGAAAACTAAATTTAGAAAATACTATTTGGCCAAAATATTTTTGTAAGAAAATACTCTATTGTTCTATACACATGGTATGGTCATTGGGCAGAAGTTTGGAGCAAGGGGATGAAGTATAAGAGTTGGAGGATTTTTTTTTGATTTTTAGAGCACTTGCAAACAGCAGATAAAAATCAAATCAAGCAAAGTCCAAAACACTCAAAAAAAATTGTTAAACCATATTTTATCATGATTATTGGCTTAAGTGTAGTGGCATGAAAATCAGGGTGTGACAGACAGGGTAATTGGAAGTCATTGTGTCAAACCAACACATGACTTGTCAGCAGCTGATCCCTTTTGCAGAAATGATGAGGTGTGCATTGTTTGAATTTGGGCATTGTAAATTTGAATTTTAACCTTGCAATATTTATGGTATTTGTTATATAACGTAATTGGATGTTTAATTTGGAATTGCAATCATGTCATGTGACAAGTATATATATGTTGTTCTTCTGTACATAGAACATAGATGTTTTGCAGACAGAGCATATCACATATTTTTATATTGAACCATTTATGTTCTCTTGTCTCAACACAAACAGTTCATCTGAGTGAACCGCAGGCCGTATATCGCACACACCTTGATCTGGCTGACCATTTATTTTGTGTTGCTTAATCAAAAACAGTTCATCCGAGTGAACCGTATGATGTACATCACACACGCCTTGATATGGTTGCCGTTTCTTTTGTGTTTCCTAATCACAAACAGTTCATCCGAGTGAACCGTATGATGTACATCGCACACGCCTTCATCTGGCAGCCCGCTTCTTTTGTTCCTTCTCATCGCAAATAGTTAATTGAACTGAAACGTATGCCCATCATCGCACACGCAACAAAAATCTGAACCATGTTTGATGCATCCGTCATCGCAAACGTTTTGCACCTTTTTTACGGTTTTTTACACCACCGTTTGCGATTATTGCATCACACACAGTTTCGTTGAAGGGTCTCTGATCATAGTGTCGCGTTAGCAGCATCCTACAGTAGTGTCAAGTCGTTTAATAAGTCAAGAGGGGCACTTAAGCATGCCAATGTGTGGTAGTAGATACTCTTCGCTAACATACAAAGAACTCAGTTCATAAGGACAGTCCCAATGAGACAACCCACCATGTACTCCTACATGGCCTCTCACCGCTACCTTTACCAAATCGTGTTCACAAACTTAACACTCGCCATCAGAACATATCATAACACTCCAATCCTTTCCTAATGAATCAGACATGACACAACTCTAAGCAGTAGCAAGCATAGCATGGTAGGAACACAAAATTGCTCAATCAATTCATACACATGCAATTGGGTTTTCAACTATTTGCTCTGGCAATGACAGGTCACGCAGAGGAATGGGTTCAACTACCACAACATAGAGTAGTAGTTGAATCGTTGTTTTCCTGATGCAATAAAAGAGAACAGGAGCAAGAGAGTGGGGTTGTATCAGAACGCTCAAAGGGGGTTTGCTTGCCTGGTAGATCAACGTTAGAGCACTGCTCATGACACAGGTACTCTGGAACACTCTCCGAAGCTGGACCTATCGAGAAGGATGGTGCAAATAATGAATACACAAACAAGTGCAACAAAATGATGCATGATCATGGCATGTAGATAAGGGTTCAGATGCAACTCCAAATTAAGCATTTAAAATGTATTTATGTGTTTTCACATATTTAGTAGGTATAACTTCCCTTGTCATGCATGAAATGGAAAAGATGGATAGATTCATTTCTTCTGATAATTTTTCATATAGAAGTTATTTCAATCTGAGCTACGCCTGATTTTCTGTGAATTTTTGAAGTTTAATTTTTTTCTGAAATTTTCAAATATTTCCAAAATAGCAATAATCCAGAAATGATATTATGATGTCACCACTGCATCATGCTTGCGTCAACAAGTTAACATCATTGACCAGAGTCAAACCTTACGTGTGGGGTCCACACATCAGTGACACACCTGTTAAACCCGGTCAAATCCGGTGCTAATAGGGTTAGTCTTAATGACCTTGCCATGTCGCCGGAGTTCGGTCAGCGGCGACCAAAACTGCAGTGGAAACACGCCGGACTTCCGCTTAAGGCGGCGGCTGGACATGTGGAGACCACCGGGGCGTAGCCCGTACTCGCCTGCATCCAGGGGAGCATGTGGGAGGCCGCGGGGGCGCCAGAACTCACCAAAACGAGATCATGGCAGCGTCGGGAGCATGATTCGAGCGGGCACACGGCTATAGGGCACGGGGAGACCGAATGACAGGTGACACGGCCTCCTTGGTCTTCATGGAGCTCGTCTATGAGCTCGGGCATGAAAGACGCTAAGTAAAACGACGGCGGAGATGAGGCATGGTGGCGATGAGCCTCGACCATGGCGGCCTATGGTCTAGAGGGTGCAAACACGAAGGGAAGAAGAGGGGTTCGGCTCAGGTGCTCATGAAGGGGTTGATGAGTAGGTCGGTGCTACTTCCCGAGGTTGCGTTGTATTCCCTCGAAGAGGAAAGGGCGACGCAGCACAGTAGCATAAGTATTTCCCTCAGTTTTTGAGAACCAAGGTATCAATCCAGTAGGAGACCACGCGCGAGTCCCTCGCACCTACACAAACAAATAAGAACTTCGCAGCCAATGCGATAAGGGGTTGTCAATCCCTTTACGGTCACTTACGAAAGTGAGATCTGATAGAGATGATAGTTTGATATTTTTGGTATATTTGGATATAAGAACAGAAAGTAAAAGCGGAAAAATAAAGTAGATTGTAGATTGATATGTTGAGAATAGACGCGGGGGCCATAAGTTTCTCTAGTGGCTTCTCTCATGATAGCATAATTCTACGGCGGGTAAACAAATTATTGTCAAGCAATTGATAGAAAAGCGAATACTTATAAGACTATCTAGGCATGATCATTGTATATAGGCATCACGTCCGAGACAAGTAGATCGAAACGATTCTGCATCTACTACTATTACTCCACACATCGACCGCTATCCAACATGCATCTAGAGTATTAAGTTCATAAGAACAGAGTAACGCCTTAAGCAAGATGACATGATGTAGAGGGATAAACTCAAATAACATGATATAAACCCCATCTTTTTATCCTCGATGGCAACAATACAATACGTGCCTTGCTGCCCCTACTTTCACTGGAAAAGGACACTGCAAGATTGAACCCAAAGCCAAGCACTTCTCCCATTGCAAGAACTATAGATCTAGTAGGCCAAACTGTCACACGCTGCATTTTGTAACATTGTATTTGCATCAATGAAGCATGAAAATTTGGACTAACAATTTTTTTTGGCATCATTTGGCTTTTATGTGGAATTGAGCTTTTCTTCATATGCTTTTCATGTGCTCATTAAAGTCAACTATTACCTCTGGTAGAATTCATCTCCATACCCAAAACTTCTGCCCAATGATCATGCCAAGTGTTATATAACAGTATAGTATTTTCTTACAAAATTAATTTGGCCAAAATGTATTTTATAAATTTAGTTTTCCAAAAACCCCTGAATTGAGATTTGCACTGCAAGTGCTTGATTTAGGGTGAGAAAATTATTTTAAAAGGTACATTTGAGACCTAGTAGTCATAGGACTCCGAGAAACCACAAAAGTATAATTTTAAAAGTTATTTTCCTATTTTATTTAAAAGCTTTTTCTTAAGGCCATAAATGGTCTTTAATATGGGAAAATTATTTAAGTATTTCAAAAATATTTGCCAAAATTCAGGGAGACTCATAGGACATATATTGTCCATATATAAGAGTTTCAACACTTGGTCATGTTCAAAATAATGGGCTAATCCCTCTAAAGCCCTTTCTGGATATTTCAAGCTTTTGAAATATTTACAAAGGAAATATTCTCCAAAAATTCCAGGGAAATTCTATCATGTCACATATGGCATATATGATGATCTTGCCAAGTCCCATGCCTTGGGAAGCAAGAAAACATCATCAAAACCCTTCATAACCATTCTCTCCATATTTGAAGTTTGAGCAACTTTACATTGCCAAACTTGTTCAAATGCTCTCAAACTTGGTGCACATGCTAGAATGGCCTAATAAGGCATCTAGACCAAATGGCACAAGATTTGGAGTAGGGAAACTTGATCAGAATACCCCAAAACCCTTTCTGTTCAAATGCAAATTTGAACAACTTTACATTACCAACTTTTTACCTGGAGCTTCGAACTTTGTGGGCATGATCAACACCCCAAATGATGAAACTACACCAAGTGGTGCATCAAGGGGAGATGATTAGCTTGACTTAAACAAGATGAAGCCATTTCTGTTGATTTCTAGGGTTCACCAAAGTTACATTGGCTAGTTTCTTCAAATGAGCCCAAAATTGGTGGAACACCCTATTTTCTTATAACATTCAATCCTGTTAAGTGTCATGGCAAGTGGAGATCATTTGCTTGACCAAACACTGATCAAACACCTTCTGCTATTTTACTAAAACCATCTTCTTGATCACTTTTACTATTTACATTGGCCTCAACTTTTTACCATAGCTTCATCTGGTTACTAGCTACCTCCAGTAACTCTCCCATGTCTCCAGCTCCATGATTGAGGGGTAAAAACCCTGGTTCACCTTGCTGGACAGCCTAGAATCACCAAGTTACCAGCTTCTCTTCTCTATCACAGCATCTCCAGAGCATCCAAGGCCTCCTCCGTGTTGATTGCATCACCCTGGACCCCCCCAGACACTGTGAACGCGTCTAGTGGGCCAATGGCATGCCATGGCATGCGATAAGGGTGCTCCAGAGCGCGCTACAGTGCCCCCACACACTGTAGCTTCGCCCAATCGCCTGCCCCCGACAGCCTCGAGCTCTCCCCTAGCGCCTCCCAACGCGCCTCGACGTCCGCGGCCTCCACCGGTGGTGTCCCCCTCCTCCTACGCCCTCCAGTGGCCGTCTCCACATGCGCACCGGCCGCCCGCGACCTCCACTCGTCGGGCTCACACGCGCACACGGTCTGGAGCATCCCCCGCTCCTCCTCTCCCCTCAACTAAGCGTGGAACACGTCCACAATCCTCCCCGGCTCGATCACAGGCACCAGAACAGCCTCTGGCCTCGCCTGCAACCTCGCCGGCGCACGAGTCCACGGTGGACCGTGGGCGCGGCTATATAAGCCCCCCCCCCCGAGTTCCCCACTCAGCACCAGCAGCCTCAACACATCCCCAGCAACACTCCAGCACCACCCGTTCATCCCCGAAGAGCCCAAGTGCTCGGGATCGACCGGAGCTCCGCCGCGTCGGGCCATCGACGATCTCGCAGTACAGGCCTCCTCCGCCCTTCCTTTTGCCCGATTTAGAACCGCCACAGCTCACTGATACTTTCCCCTCCATTTTCCCGTTCTGCAGCTGCCGGAAACGGGCTAGCCAGCAGCTTCCCGACGACCCTCCGTCGTCCCACCTCGCCGCCGACGAACCCGACCTCCCCGGCGAGCCGCCCCACCACCACTACCTCCGCGACTCGTCGCTGAACCCATCCCTGCCCTCCGTTGGCTTCGTCATGGCCGGAATCGACGCCGGTGAGCTCGCCGTCGCCGTGGCCGAGAGGTTGAAGATGACAGGCGGGCCCTGCCTGTCATCCTCAACGCTCCCTCTCTCCCCTCGCTGCCGCTGACCGTTGGGCCCCGCCCGTCA
The DNA here is from genome assembly GCA_902687465.1 of Secale cereale. Taxonomy (NCBI): domain Eukaryota; kingdom Viridiplantae; phylum Streptophyta; class Magnoliopsida; order Poales; family Poaceae; genus Secale; species Secale cereale. The sequence goes on along the minus strand of LR738712.1, from coordinate 436,249,128 downwards.
GGTTTAAAACCCTGACGTGCACGCGCTGGCGCCCGAGCGGCTGGGCTGGATGCCCTGGGCCGTGCACTGTGGCCACTCTGGCCCAGTGGCACAGGGTCATTTCTTTTTATTCTTTCTGTAAATAATTCAATTAATTTTACAGAAATGAATATTAGTCCAAATGAAATTAATCCAACTCCTAAAATCTTGTAATATTCCAACCTATTTAATGGTGTCACTTTCACACATATCTATGAAACTTTTCTCTTCTGTTCAAATTTAAATCCAAGTTTGAGCAATAAAACTCCTGTTCAAAAATCCCTAGATTCCATTCTGTAACCCCAAGACTCCAACTAAGAATTTTCTCCATCTTAGTTATCCCTCTAGTATTCAACAAAAATAAGTTGACATTTTTCTGAGCACTTTGATTTTTCTATTTTATTTGTGGTCTTATTTTTCCATCGTTATTATGCGACGTATAGATACCATATTTGACGAAGTTGCTGAAGAAGGAGAAGGAGAAGGATTTGAAGACTTTGAAGACCAAGACAATCCAGGCAAGCAACCCTTGACCATGATACACTTGTTCTTCGGAACCCATTTGTTTCCGATGCATGATGGTAGAGTTACGGTGGTGACCTAGTTGAACTACCACATGGTGCATGCCTTGCTGTTGATCTTGCTATGTGCTAGATGTCATGCAAATATTTAGTAATGATGCTTAGTGATGCATGTGTGATAAGAACCTTCGTGGTTAAAAATCTTTGCATGAACTCATCGGGTGCCCCTAATGCCCGAGGGTGATGTTGAGTTAGGTCATCACTTGAGGAAGAAGTGATGTGCCGGTAAAATCTTGTGCATGGGTGAAATGATGGATTAGATTTATGTGTGACTACCGTCCCAACCAAATATGTGCAACCACTCTATCCCTTAATGGGACGGGCTTTATTGATTACTTAGGTCGATACTAGCATGGTGCCCGCATTACTAGTGACGGGAAGACTTGAGGTCTTTCCCGGGACGTGGTCGTGCTTGGATAGACGACCATGACTGTTTTTACAGGGCACCGGACACACCGTTGGTCCCTTCGGGTACGCGCGACATTGAAATTAGGGCAAGTCCCGTGATCTACTGTTTGTACTCGAGGGCCGTGTACCAACAAGTGGACTCCATGTTAGTGTCGTCTAAGGAAAGATAATGTCCGGGTGCTTCCCCTGAGTACTTGAGGTACTGCGGGATCGTGGATGACACGAAAGCTTCCCGGATCTTGTGGGTAAAGTGCGCAGCCTCTACATAGTTTAAAACTATTCGAATAGCCGTGTCCACGGTCATGGACAGTTGGGTGGTGCTACTTAAACTATGTCCAGAATTTTACTTCATCGGTGAAAGTGTGTGTGTGATGAGTCAAGATGGTGACTTGACTCGATGAGTTGAATCATATTCATGTTGATATCGGTAACCTGTTTTCGAGGTTACGTGAACTCGTTGATGCATACACTCGGTGGTAGAATATTTATTCTAGCCCATTGCTAGATTGCTCATTATTGTTCAATTGCATTGTTACTTTGAACCACATCATGGGTTGCTTGCGAGTACATTCAAAGTACTCATTGGCTTGCCACTGGTTATTTAATTGGCCAGGCATGGAGGAACAGGAATTTGAGGAAGAGTTCTTTGGAGTCGAACATGCGAACTAGGACGCTATCCCAGTCAGAATGCCTGTAGGGTTAAGGCAGATGGCATGGGTTCTACCTATCATCGAAGACCTCCGCTATTTGTGTTATTTGCTATTCAGTCATGAGACTTTATCTATGTAAGACTTGGCCATAATGGCCATAATTTGTGTAAGACGATATGTATGGATGTAAGACTCTTGATATTCAGCTTCTGTGTGTTCAGTGAGCATTGATCTCTGGGATCATTGTACACGTACCTTCGGTGATCTCGACTTCTAAGTCGGGGTCCCCACAGAGCTGGTATCAGAGCCATCCTGACTGTAGTAAGCCTTAGTTAGCATGGGCGTTAGTTAGATGAGACCCTTATTCAAAAACCTTCTGAACCTCTCTTCTTTTCTAAACCTGAGATTTCATCAGCTTATTAACCCCTCCTATTCCACCTTTGTAGATGGTTGCTGTACCCGAAGAGCACCTGACCACTGGGTTTCCCTTGCTTCTCGAGGATAGCCTCTAGGAGTGTAAGTTCCACCGAGCGCCCATCCTCACATACCTTGAGCATTGGGTTAGCGACACTGAGGTGGAGTGCCATGTGGAAGTGATCGTGAAGGCAAACAATCCTCCCACAAGTTGGTTCTTCGAGGGACCCCAGATGGCAACACTACCACTCGCTGTCGAGGCTGCTACACTCAAGGCACTAACCCATCTCCGTGAGCTTCTCCCGAAGATAGCAGTCAAGATGACAACCCGCTTCTTACCTTACCGGAAGGAAGGTGAAGATGAAAGCAGCGCACTAGCCCCTCCACTGAAGGAAGGACTCTCGCTTCGGTTCCAGACCTACTTCAGTCTATGTGCCGACAGCTTGGCACAAGACTTGGCCTCGGAATCAATGAAGCTTTGAGAAGAACTTCACAAGCCCAAGGCACTTCTACGTCGAGCTCAAGAGAAGACAAATAGGATCAAGAAGGAAGGAGCACCTTCCGGACAGTCCGCTGTCGCATACCGAGGCGGAAGGCCCTCCGAAGATGTATCTTCCAAGGATGCAGAACCACCTCGGCGACGCCGGATGACAGCAAGGGAATATCGCAAGCTTTTCCCTGCACCACCGACGAAGCACCTTCGTATCCAACTCCTCCACTCCTCCACACCCTCAAGTGACAAGGGGGCCCAGACAGATGAAGACAAGGAGGAAGACCCAGAAGAGCCGGAATAGGCGACCGAGCATTCCGCCGCTTAGGCATTATTCGCTACTCGAATATGCCAGTTGTGACCTCTACGGTAGGATAGGTCGTGTAACCCCTATCAGCAGTCGGGTCCTTGTATGGTTCATATGAAACCACCTAGTGTTTTCTTTTGTCGAGTTTGGATGTATGTCGTATTCTTCCTTCGGGAATGTGTAAGCGACTGCATCACCCGTTTGGATTTTTTAATGAATGTGTTTTGGCCTTTCGGCCCTTGCATGATTTGATTAGTGTCACACCCACCCCCTTACTAGGCACCCATCTATCTTGCTTTCCCTCTTCCAAGTCATGAGACCTTTTACCGCTCCAACAGGATGCCTGTTGTAACTCGTACTGGTACCTCTACCCAGCAGCCTAAAGCCGGAGCATCCGCTTAGTCAGAGGCAGGCCACGACCAAACCAACGACCAAGCTCCACCACCACCTCCTCCGAACATGGACATGGCTCAGATTCTCCAAGCTTTCCGAGAGGAACGCCAAGCCAACACTGCAGCCCTTCAGTTGATTGCTCAAGCTGTCACCAACAACCGCTAGCCGGCGGGGAATGGCAATGGACATTCCACGTTGGTAGAGTTCAAGAAGCATGCACCGCCAACTTTCATCGAGACTGCTGAACCCCTGGATGCAGACGACTGGGTCCGCACCATTGAGGACTTGCTGGAACTAGTCGGATGCACCAAAGACAGTGAGAAGGTGGCTTATGCATCCCACTGCCTCGGGGGGACTGCTAGAGCTTGGTGGGATGGATTCAAGGTCATGCATGCTGAACAAGACATCACTTGGGTCAACTTCAAGGCAGAATTCCGCAAGGCCCACATTCCTTCCGGAATCATGGCTATCAAAAAGCGTGAGTTCCGAGCCCTGAAGCAAGGAAGTGGCACTGTCAAGGAGTACATGCAGAAGTTCAGTGTTCTGTCAAGGTATGCCACTGAAGATGCCAGCACTGATGCTGCAAAAAGGGAACGCTTCATGGAAGGCCTCAATCAGACTCTGCAATACTCGCTTGTTGTGTGCGACTGCCCAACCTTCCCTGACCTGGTGAACAAAGCACTTATGCTTGAAGACAAGCGGCGTGCTTTGGAAGACACTCGCAAGCGCAAGATGGTCAGCAAGGGAAGTTCCAGCAACCAGAAGCCTCGTCCGTGGCAGTCAGCCCCGGCCAAGCCAACCTATCAGCAACCAAGAGCTCCTGCACTTTGTACCAACTTTCAGCCTCAGCAATATGCCAACCCAAGGCCAGCTTTCAACCCCAATACCAGTGGTGGCAACAAGATCAACAATCCAAACTAAGTCACTTGCTTTGGATGTGGTCAGTCAGGACACATCTCAAGGGTGTGCCCCAACAAGAAGCCAGATGCCCCGCGCCCCAATCCGCAGAACCTAGGACAAGGCCGCGGGATGCCACCAAGGAACCCAGCTCCTCGCAATCCACCTAACCATGGGAAGGGGCGTGTGAATCACGTCACTGCTGAAGAAGCCTAGGAAGACCCGGACGTCGTGATGGGTACGTTCCTTGTCAACTCAGCACCTGCAACTGTCTTGTTTGATTCTGGAGCAACGCATTCATTTGTCACTCAAAGATTTGCATTAAAAAGTGGCATGACCCCTACACCCCTGAATAACCCTATAGTGGTACAAACCCCCGGAGCAGAGATGAGAGCCAAGATAGGCTATAAGGGAGTCAGTATTACCATTAACGGTGTAGATTTCCTAGCAGACCTCATCGTCCTGAGATCACAAGGCTTGGATGTGATCCTAGGCATGAATTGGCTCAGCAAGCACCAAGGCTTGTTAGACTGTGCCAAACGGACAGTCACTGTGACCAATGACCAAGGAGTCGAAGTCAAGTTTGCTCCCAACTCCTCTTCCGCTCAAGCCATTCAAGTCAACTGTCTGTCTGAAGTTGGGCTAGAGCAAGTGCCGGTGGTATGTGAGTATCCTGATGTCTTTCCGGATGAACTACCGGGAATGCCCCCTGACCGTGACATTGAGTTCATCATCGATCTCGTGCCCGGGGCAGGACCCATCTATAAGAAGCCTTATAGAATGGGGACGGAAGAATTAGCCGAGTTGAAGAAGCAACTGGAAGAGCAGCTGAGGAAGGGATTTATCCGTCTGAGTGCCTCCCCTTGGGGATCTCCTGTTCTGTTTGTGGCAAAGAGGGACGGTACCATCCTCTTATGCATTGACTATCGTTCCCTCAATGAAGTTACAATCAAGAACAAATATCCACTTCCCAAGATCGAAGATCAGTTTGATCAGCTCAGCGGAGCCAAGGTGTTCTCCAAGATTGACCTCAGATCTGGGTACTACCAGCTGAAGATCAGACCCCAAGATATTCCGAAGACGACATTGGTAACCAGATATGGCCTGTACGAGTGCACGGTCATGTCTTTTGGGTTAACAAATGCCCCAGCTTACTTCATGTATCTCATGAATAAAGTCTTCATGGAATATTTGGACAAGTTCGTTGTTGTCTTCATCGATAACATTCTTGTCTTCTCGAAGACGGAGGAAGAGCACGAGCAACATTTGAGGATGGTCCTAGACAAGCTTCGAGAGCACCAACTGTATGCCAAATTCAGCAAGTGCGAGTTCTGGCTGCATAAAGTTGGATTCTTAGGTCATGTTTTAACCGAAGATGGATTATCAGTTGATCCCGCGAAGATCGAAGCTGTGACCCAATGGCAATCTCCAACGACTGTCAAGGACGTCAGAAGCTTCCTCGGACTTGCGGGCTATTACCGCAAATTCGTGGAAGGATTCTCTAGCATTGCACGACCAATGACTCAGCTCCTCAAGAATGACAAGAAGTTCGAGTGGACGCCAAAATGCGAAGAGAGCTTCCAAGAGCTCAAGAAGAGGTTGACCACCGCCCCAGTTCTGGCAACACCTGATATTCACAAGGAGTTCGTGATATATTGTGATGCCTCTCGAACCGGATTGGGAAGCGTTCTGATGCAAGAAGGTCGAGTCATAGCATACCTCTCCAGGCAGCTACGACCTCATGAGGAGAACTACGCTACTCACGATCTTGAGTTAGCGGCAGTGGTTCATGCCTTGAAGACATGGCGGTATTACCTCCTAGGGAAACGGTGTGAGATATACACAGACCACAAACATCTGAAGTACATTTTCACCCAGAAGGAATTGAACATGAGGCAACGGAGATGGTTGGAACTCATCAAAGACTATGACCTCAGTGTTCAATATCACCCCGGGAAGGCTAACGTGGTGGCCAATGCCTTAAGCAGGAAGGCTCTCTCTTTGAATGCCATTATTCAAGGAAGGCAGCCAGCCTTGTTTAAGGAACTCGAGCAATTCAGTTTGGAATTGGTCACCCCTGGATGTCTGGATCATATGGAAGTCAGACCAACCCTGATGGACGAAGTCAAGAAGGCACAAGATGGACATACAAGCATTGAAGGCATCAAGAAGAAGATGAAGCTAGGCAAGGCCCCAAGATTCTCTGAAGACGAGCACGGGATTGTTTGGTACAAAGGCCGCATCTACGTACCAAATGAGACGGAGCTGAAGAACCTGATCCTACAAGAAGCCCACGACACTCCGTACTCCATCCACCCCGGAGGAACCAAGATGTATCAAGACTTGAAGGCAAGATTCTGGTGGCACGAGATGAAAAGAGAGATTGCAACCTATGTTGCAAAGTGTGATGTGTGCCAAAGGATCAAGGCTGAATATCAGCGACCTGCTGGATTGCTTCAGCCACTCAAGGTTCCTGAGTGGAAGTAGGATAAAGTCGGAATGGACTTCATCACTAGATTACCAAGGTCGAATAGAGGACATGACTCTATCTGGGTCATAGTCGATCATTTGACCAAGGTGGCCCATTTCATTCCTGTCAAGACCACTTATGATGGCAACCGGCTCGCAGCTCTCTACATCGACAGAATCGTAAGTCTTCACGGCGTTCCCAAGGAGATTGTGTCAGATCGAGGAACCCAGTTCACCTCAAGGTTCTGGAAGAAGTTCCAAGAAGCCTTGGGAACCAAGTTATCTTTCAGCACGGCTTTTCACCCACAGACCAGAGGTCAGACAGAACGAGTAAATCAAATTCTCGAAGACATGCTCCGAGCCTGTGTCTTGGCATATGGAGCCAAGTGGGAAGATAGTCTCCCTTTTTCCGAGTTCTCCTATAACAACAGTTATCAGTCGAGCCTTCAGATGGCACCATTTGAGGTGTTGTACGGACGCAGATGTCGCACACCCCTCAACTGGTCAGAAACTGGAGAAGGACTAGTCTTTGGACCGGATATCCTCCGCGCAGCAGAAGAACAAGTCCAACTAGTCAGAGAACGTTTGAAGGCAGCCAAGTCAAGGCAGAAGAGCCATGCTGACACTCACCGTCGGGACAAGAGTTTCCATGTCGGGGACCATGTGTACCTGCGGGTAACTCCTCTGAAGGGGACCAAGCGTTTCCACGTCAAGGGGAAGCTCGCACCAAGGTTCATTGGACCCTTTGAGATCACTGCACGACGAGGAGAAGTGGCTTACCAGTTGGAACTACCACCCGAGCTATCCGGTGTGCACAATGTATTCCATGTGTCACAACTCCGGAAATGTCTCCAAGTTCCGAACAAGCCCAATCTCTACAAGGATGTTGATCACCAAGCCATTGATCTGCAGCCTGATTTGACCTACCGCGAGAGGCCCATTCGCATTCTGGACGAAGAAGAACGACGGACGTGAAGCCGCACGATCAAGTACTTCAAGGTCCAGTGGAGCAACCACGCCGAAGCAGAAGCAACCTGGGAACATGAAGACTATCTTAGATCCGAGTTTCCCGATCTCTTTTAAGACCTAGTTTAGGAATCTCGAGGACGAGATTCTTGTAAGGGGGTAGGTCTGTCACACCATGCATTTTGTAACATGTTATTTGCATCAATGAAGCATGAAAATTTGGACCAACAAATTTTTTGGGCATCATTTGGCTTTTATTTGGAATTGAGCTTTTCTTCATATGCTTTTCATGTGCTCATTAAAGTCAACTACTACCTCTGGTAGAATTCATCTCCATACCCAAAACTTCTGCCCAGTGATCATGCCAAGTGTTATATAACAGTATAGTATTTTCTTACAAAATTAATTTGGCCAAAATGTATTTTATAAATTTAGTTTTCCAAAAACCCATGAATTGAGATTTGCACTGCAAGTGCTTGATTTAGGGTGAGAAAATTATTTCAAAAGGTACATTTGAGACCTAGTAGTCATAGGACTCCCAGAAACCACAAAAGTATAATTTTAAAAGTTATTTTCCTATTTTATTTAAAAGCTTTTTCTTAAGGCCAGAAATGGTCTTTAATAGGGGAAAATTATTTAAGTATTTCAAAAATATTTTCCAAAATTCAGGGAGACTCATAGGACATATATTGTCCATATATAAGAGTTTCAACACTTGGTCATGTTCAAAATAATGGGCTAATCCCTCTAAAGCCCTTTCTGGATATTTCAAGCTTTTGAAATATTTACAAAGGAAATATTCTCCAAAAATTCCAGGGAAATTCTATCATGTCACATATGGCATATATGATGATCTTGCCAAGTCCCATGCCTTGGGAAGCAAGAAAACATCATCAAAACCCTTCATAACCATTATGTCCATATTTGAAGTTTGAGCAACTTTACATTGCCAAACTTGTTCAAATGCTCTCAAACTTGGTGCACATGCTAGAATGGCCTAATAAGGCATCTAGACCAAATGGCACAAGATTTGGAGTAGGGCAACTTGATCAGAATACCCCAAAACCCTTTCTGTTCAAATGCAAATTTGAACAACTTTACATTACCAACTTTTTACCTGGAGCTTCAAACTTTGTGGGCATGATCAACATCCCAAATGATGAAACTACACCAAGTGGTGCATCAAGGGGAGATGATTAGCTTGACTTAAACAAGATGAAGCCATTTTTGTTGATTTCTAGGGTTCACCAAAGTTACATTGGCTAGTTTCTTCAAATGAGCCCAAAATTGGTGGAACACCCTATTTTCTTATAACATTCAATCCTGTTAAGTGACATGGCAAGTGGAGATCATTTGCTTGACCAAACACTGATCAAACACCTTCTGCTAATTTACTAAAACCCTCTTCTTGATCACTTTTACTATTTACCTTGGCCTCAACTTTTTACCATAGCTTCATCTGGTTACTAGCTACCTCCAGTAACTCTCCCATGTCTCCAGCTCCATGATTGAGGGGTAAAAACCCTGGTTCACCTTGCTGGACAGCCTAGAATCACCAAGTTGCCAGCTTCTCTTCTCTCTCACAGCATCTCCAGAGCATCCAAGGCCTCCTCCGTGTTGATTGCATCACCCTGGACCCCCCAGACACGGTGGACGCGTCCAGAGGGCCAATGGCATGCCATGGCATGCGATAAGGGCGCTCCAGAGCGCGCTACAGTGCGCCCACGCACTGTAGTTTCGCCCAATCGCCTGCCCCTGACAGCCTCGAGCTCTCCCCTAGCGCCTCCCAACGCGCCTCGACGTCCGCAGCCTCCACCGGTGCTGTCCCCCTCCTCCTACGCCCTCCAGTGGCCGTCTCCACATGCGCACCGGCCGCCCGCGACCTCCACTCGTCGGGCTCACACGCGCGCACGGTCTGGAGCATCCCCCGCTCCTCCTCTCCCCTCAACTAAGCGTGGAACACGTCCACAATCCTCCCCGGCTCGATCACAGGCACCAGAACAGCCTCTGGCCTCGCCTGCAACCTCACCGGCGCACGAGTCCACGGTGGACCGTGGGCGCGGCTATATAGCCCCCCCCCCCCCCCCCCCCCCCCCCCCCCCCCCCCCCC
>LR738712.1:436228549-436239354 GCA_902687465.1 Secale cereale | reverse complement strand
CCCACTCAGCACCAGCAGCCTCAACACATCCCCAACAACACTCCAGCACCACCCGTTCATCCCCGAAGAGCCCCAGTGCTCGGGATCGACTGGAGCTCCGCTGCGTCGGGCCACCGGCGATCTCGCAGTACAGGCCTCCTTCGCCCTTCCTTTTGCCTGATTTAGAACCGCCACAGCTCACTGATACTTTCCCCTCCATTTTCCCCTTCTGCAGCTGCCGGAAACGGGCTAGCCAGCCGCTTCCCGACGACCCTCCGCCGTCCCACCTCGCCGCCGACGAACCAGACCTCCCTGGCGAGCCGCACCACCACCACTACCTCCGCGACTCATCGCTGAACCGATCCCTGCCCTCCGTTGGCTTCGCCGTGGCCGGAATCGACGCCGGTGAGCTCGCCCTCGCCGTGGCCGAGAGGTTGAAGATGACAGGCGGGCCCCGCCTGTCATCCTCACCGCTCCCTCTCTCCCCTCGCTGCCGCTGACCGTCGGGCCCCGCCCGTCAGGTTTAAAACCCTGACGTGCGCGCGCTGGCACCCGAGCGGCTCGGATGGATGCCCTGAGCCGTGCACTGTGGCCACTCTGGCCCAGTGGCACTGGGTCATTTCTTTTTATTCTTTCTGTAAATAATTCAACTAATTTTACAGAAATGAATATTAGTCCAAATGAAATAAATCCAACTCCTAAAATCTTGTAATATTCCAACCTATTTAATGGTGTCACTTTCACACATATCTATGAAACTTTTCTGTTCTGTTCAAATTTAAATCCAAGTTTGAGCAATAAAACTCCTGTTCAAAAATCCCTAGATTCCATTCTGTAACACCAAAACTCCAACTAAGAATTTTCTCCATCTTAGTTATCCCTCTAGTATTTAACAAAAATAAGTTGACATTTTTTCTGAGCACTTTGATTTTTCTGTTTTATTTGTGGACTTATTTTTCCATCGTTATTATGCGACGTATAGATACCGTATTTGACGAAGTTGCTGAAGAAGGAGAAGGAGAAGGATTTGAAGACTTTGAGGACCAAGCCAATCCAGGCAAGCAGCCCTTGACCATGATACACTTGTTCTTCGGAACCCGTTTGTTTCCGATGCATGATGGTAGAGTTACGGTGGTGACCTAGTTGAACTACCACATGGTGTATGCCTTGCTCTTGATCTTGCTATGTGCTAGATGTCATGCAAATAGTTAGTAATGATGCTTAGTGATGCATGTGTGATAAGAACCTTCGTGGTTAAAAATCTTTGCATGAACCCATCGGGTGCCCCTAATGCCCGAGGATGATGTTGAGTTAGGTCATCACTTGAGGAAGAAGTGATGTGCCGGTAAAATCTTGTGCATGGGTGAAATGATGGATTAGATTTATGTGTGACTACCGTCCCAACCAAATATGTGCAACCACTCTACCCCTTTATGGGACGGGGCTTTATTGATTACTTAGGTCGATACTAGCATGGTGCCCGCATTACTAGTGACGGGAAGACTTGAGGTCTTTCCCGGGACGGGGTCGTGCTTGGATAGACGACCATGACTGTTTTTACAGGGCACCGGACACACCGTTGGTCCCTTCGGGTACGCGCGACATTGAAATTAGGGCAAGTCCCGTGATCTATTGTTTGTACTCGAGGGCCGTGTACCAACGAGTGGACTCCATGTTAGTGTCGTCTAAGGAAAGATAATGTCCGGGTGCTTCCCCCGAGTACTTGAGGTACTGCGGGATCATGGATGACACGAAAGCTTCCCGGATCTTGTGGGTAAAGTGCGCAACCTCTGCAGAGTGTAAAACTATTCGAATAGCCGTGTCCACGGTCATGGACAGTTGGGTGGTGCTACTTAAACTATGTCCAGAATTTTACTTCATCGGTGAAAGTGTGTGTGTGATGAGTCAAGATGGTGACTTGACTCGATGAGTTGAATCATATTCATGTTGATATCGGTAACCTGTTTTCGAGGTTACGTGAACTCGTTGATGCATACACTCGGTGGTAGAATATTTATTCTAGCCCATTGATAGATTGCTCATTATTGTTCAATTGCATTGTTACTTTGAACCACATCATGGGTTGCTTGCGAGTACATTCAAAGTACTCATTGGCTTGCCACTGGTTATTTAATTGGCCAGGCATGGAGGAACAGGAATTTGAGGAAGAGTTCTTTGGAGTCGAACATGCGAACTAGGACGCTATCCCAGTCAGAATGCCTGTAGGGTTAAGGCAGATGGCATGGGTTCTACCAATCATCGAAGACTTCCGCTATTTGTGTTATTTGCTATTCAGCCGTGAGGCTTTATCTATGTAATACTTGGCCATAATGGCCATAATTTGTGTAAGACGATATGTATGGATGTAAGACTCTTGTTATTCAGCTTTTGTGTGTTCAGTGAGCATTGATCTCTGGGATCACTGTACACGTACCTTCGGTGATCTCGACTTCTAAGTCGGGGTCCCCACACAAACCAAACCAATAATTCGAAGAGCCTTGCAAGGATATTATAATCATACATAAAGAGTTCAAAAAAGAACCAAATATTTCTCATAGATAATCTTCATCATAAACCCACAATTCATCGGATCTCGACAAACACACCGCAAAAAGAGATTACATCAAATAGATCTCCTCGAAGACCGGGGAGAACTTGGTATTGAGATCCAAAGAGAGAGAAGAAGCCATCTAGATACTAGCTATGGACCCGAAGGTCTGTGGTAAACTACTCACAGCTCATGGTGAGGCGATGATGATGATGTAGAGCACTCCGTGGTAGATCCCCCCTCCGACGGAGCTTCGGAACAGGCCCCAAGATGGGATCTCACGGGAATAGAAGGTTGCGGCGGTGGAACTAGGATTTTCTCTGTTGTTCTGATGGTTTCGGGGTACGTAGGTATATATAGGAAGAAGGAGGGCACCAGGGGCCAAACGTGGGGCCCATGAGGCAGGGGGCACGCCCTATAGGGGTGGGCGCGCCCCCCACACTCGTGGACGCCACCTGTGCCCTACTCCGTGGTTCTCAAGTCTCCCGTGCGTATTTTATTCCGAAAATATATCTCCCGAAGTTTCATTCTGTTTGGACTCCGTTTGATATTCCTTTTCTGTAAAACCCTGAAATAGGCAAAAAACAGCAATCTGGACTGGGCCTTTGGGTTAATAGGTTAGTCTCAAAAATAATATTAAAGTGTATAACAAATCCCATTAAACATCCAAAACATCATAAATAATAGCATGGAACAATCAAAAATTATAGATACGTTGGAGACGTATCAAGCATCCCCAAGCTTAATTCCTGCTCGTCCTCGAGTAGGTAAATGATAAAACTAGAATTTTTGATGTGGAATGCTAACCAACATAGTTTTCAATGTAATTCTCTTAATTGTGGCATGAATGTTCAGATCTGAAAGATTCAAGACAAAAGTCTATATTGACATAAGAAATAATAATACTTCAAGCATACTAACCAATGTTGAGGATATCGCTTATCGTTATCGTCTCGGTCAGCTCGGGATTAGAGATTAATTGGAAATCGGCTGATTAATCGATTTTATCGGTCGACTATTAATCGGCCATTTTTTCAAATCCCGGGTTCCCAACACTAAAATATGCTATATTCAACACCAAAACAATATTGGACAGAAGTGTTACCTTGAATGCTAGCCTTTGAATCTTGATATAATGACAAACAAAGAAGAAAAACATTACATATTGCATAACAAGGTCCACAAAACATAAATAAACATAGTTCTTGCAAACATAGTGCTATGAATAGGCCTGATTTTATCGGTAGATTCCTGATAAATCGCTTGTCATAACGATAAATCGGCCCAAACGATAAATGGTGAAGATAAGGCATAATCTTATCGGTCACCCCAAGAGTAGCGATAAATCGCTGAATCGGAAGATTTCTTGAACAGTGATACTAACAAAGCAATCATGTCTTCTCAAAATACTATGGCTAAAGAAAGTTATCCCTACAAAATCATATAGTTTGGCTATGCTCCCTCTTCACCACACAAAATATTCATATCATGCACAACCCCGATTTCAGCCAAGCACTTGTTTTCATGCTCTATTCTTTCAAACCTTTCAACTTTCACGCAATACATGAGCGTGAGCCATGGATATAGCACTATGGGTGGAATAGAATGGTTGTTGTGGAGAAGACAAAAAGGAGGGAGATAGTCTCACATCGACTAGGCGTATCAATGGGCTATGGAGATGCCCATCAATAGATAACAATGTGAGTGAGTAGGGATTGCCATGCAACGGATGCACTAGAGCTAAATATGTATGAAAGCTCAACAAAAGAAACTAAGTGGGTGTGCATCCAACTTGCTTGCTCACGAAGACCTAGGGCATTTGAGGAAGCCCATCGTTGGAATATACAAGCCAAGTTCTATAACGAAAATTCCCACTAGTATATGAAAGTGACTAAACATGAGACTTTCTATCTTGAAGAACATGGTGCTACTTTGAAGCACAAGTGTGGAAAAAGATAGTAGCAATTGTCCCTTTTTCTTTTCTTTTCTTTTTTCTTTTTTTTCTTTTTTTCTTTTTTTCTTTTTTTTTGGAGGGGCCTTTTCTTTTGTTTGGCCTTTCCTCACATGGGACAATGCTCTAATAATGATGATCATCACACTTATATTGAATTACAACTCGATATTACAACTTGATACTAGAACAAAGTATGACTCTATATGAATGCCTCCGGCGGTGTACTGGGATGTGCAATGAATCAAGAGTGACATGTATGAAAAATTATGCATGGTGGCTTTTCCACAAATACGATGTCAACTACATGACCATGCATGGAAATATGACAATATGAAGCGTGTCATACGAACGGAACGGTGGAAAGTTGCATGGAAATATATCTCGGAATGGCTATGGAAATGCCATGATAGGTAGGTATGGTGGCTGTTTTGAGGAAAGATATATAGTGGCTGTTTTGAGGAAGGATATATAGTGGGTGTATGGTACTGGCGAAAGTTCTGCGGTACGAGAGAGGCTAGCTGTCAGGGAAACTAATCGCCCACGAACACCTATGGGACCGGAGCCCCTTTTCGGTACGGCAAGGGGGCGGAGGATGCACAAAGAGCAGATCGAGGTGAACACGCGAGCAGTTTACCCAGGTTCGGGCCGCACGGATGCATAAAACCCTACTCCTGCCTTGGTTTGTTATTGAGTTCTCGGCTCGGGAGCGAGGAGAACAACAGTATGTTCTAACCGCTGGCAAGACCGAGCGTGAGAGTGATCGATGATCGGAACCCCCTCTACGTTGCGCATGGGCCTCCTTTTATAGGTCAAAGGGGTCACCGACAGGTGGCAACGCAGTTGAGGGTAAAAATGTAAAAAGAGTGGTAGTTGGAACAGTGTTTGTATAGTGCTCTATACCTAACTCTGACGGCAAGGGACAAGGGCATTGAATGCCCATCGCCGTCGCCCCAAACAGTGCAAAAAGTGACCGTCAGGGCGCCACCGTCCGCCACGACGGTGGCCATGTCATCGCCGCTTGCCACCGTGCTCCCCTGGCTGCACAGCCTTCCGCCACGTGCGCCTGGAAGGGTTCCCAGGACAACACGTGGGTGGATGCGCTGGAGCGTGGGGTACTGAGTGGAAGCGCGGTTGCTATCTTGTCGCGCCTGGGAGCTTGTCGCTCACCGGGCCTTGCCGGGACGCGTGGCGCGTCGTGGCAAGCTCTCTTGAGGTGCCTCGGCTGGCCTTCCCGGCAAGCTGCTCTTGCCGGGGTCTCGTGTCTTCACTGATTCCGTGCCTTGAGTGGCTTTCCCGGCAAGCTCCTCTTGCCGGGGTCTTGTCTTCTGGACTTGGATACTTTGTTCTTGAATGGCTCCAGTGGAACCACGAGGGGTCTTGGCGGTCGCCTGGTAAGCCTTGCCGCGGGACGCTGCAATCGCCCGTGCACAAGTTCGGGATACTAAGGTACCCCTACTTTAGTACACTGACAGGAGCCCCCGGGCCTGGGCCATACATGGTGCCGAGCGCTGTTGGGCCAGGCCCAAAACAGTGCACGGGCACGCGCGGCCTGCGGCACGCCGTATCCTTCTCCGTATCCACCGCGCCCTCCCTTAACGGCACGCGTCAATCGCGGCGTCGTGGGAGAGATCGTGGCCTGATTCTTTAATGGGAAATGCGGAACGTCCCCCCTCCCCCCTTAAAGCAGGGGAAACAGGGGCAGTTCCTTCCATTCGCCCGTTGCTACTTCAATCCTTCAGAAACCCCCGCCGCTCCCCTCCTCCCCGAAGGTCGAAAGAGAGCAGCGCTCCGCCCCCTCCGCCGCCGCCAGCACCACCAGCGCCGTCGACCTCCCCCGCCGTCCCCGCCATGGCTCCGAAAGGCGAGAAGGGGAAGTCTGCGAAGTCCGCGAGGCGCTGCGGCTAGCAGCAATGCGGAAGAAGATGGCGGTCTTCCCGCCAAAGCTTGACGCGGAGGAGGTGAAGGATTCCTTCTACCTTTTCTGGCCGAGGGAGACGAAGGCGCATCCGCGCACCAAGGTACTCCCCGCCGTAGCCTGTGAGATGTTCCTGACTGGCTACGCCTTCTTTGCTCTGTTCTTCTACTGCGGGCTCTCCCCGCCCTATTCTGAGTTCTTCTGCGACGTCATGAACACCTACGGGCTCCATCTCCTCGACTTCACCCCCAATTCCATCTTGACCATGGCCGTTTTCGCACATCTGTGCGAAAACTTTGTCGGAGTATACCCAAATGTAGCTCTTTTCCACCATTATTTCACGCCTCGAGTCGAGGCAGGGCCGCCTTTGTCCGGCGGCGTCTCCTGGATCTCGAGGACGCACAAGAAGGAAGCCTATCTGGAAGGGGAGCTCCGCGGCAAGTGGGACGAGTGGAGAGCCAACTGGTGTTGGATCGTAGAGGATGACCCGAAGCCATTCACTTCCCGGCGCCAAGCGCCGGTAGTACGCGGCAACGACTGGAGCGACCTGGCCCCGGAGGACAGCAGACTGAAGATCGCCACCACCCGGATCCTTCGCCTCCGGCAAGCCAAGCTCACTGTAGGCGCAGTCGGAGCAGACTTTCTCCGCCGCCGCATCGCTCCCTTGCAGGAGAGGAAGAGGGCTGCTTGGGAGTTCGAGAACGCGGCAGACATCATGAGGCTGCGTCCGGGCCTAAATTGGAATTTCCCTGTGCTGGAGCTCAACGCGATGCTCCAAGCGTTGTTCAAGTATGACTCCGCCCACCCCGAATGGTTCACGCTGCCGCAAGGTGTCGTCCCGCTGTGCAATAGCTCTGCGCTCAGCGCCATCCGTGCAGTGATGCCGCTGTGCCATTCCCACGGGATCGTCCCCACTTGGCAAGAGCCTTCCGACGAAGCGGTGCAGACATTCTTCGACAACTTGGTGGAACAGCCAATCGACTCTGATGAGAAGAAAGGCCTCACCCGCGACACCACTGACCAAGAGATGGCGTATATCGCCACCAGACTAGAAGAGGCAGCGGCAGCCAGGGCCGCGGGCGTGTTCGGGTATACTGTGGAGGAGGCGGAGGCAGCGGAGGCGACAAGTTTTGCCGAGGAGGAAGAGCTCCGCAAAGCGGGGAAGCTTGTCGGGCAGATCGCCGGGACAAGCGAGCCCACCGAGCAGGGTGCCGAGTCGAGCGGGCCCACCGAGCAGGGTGCCGGGTCAAGCGATCCCGCCGAGGACTCGAGCGGCTCGCTGGAGATCGGCTCCTCCTCCTCGTCCTCGGGCAGCTCGCCACCACCAGCAAGTCCTCCAGCTCCGACAAGAAGACGCCTCCGCAAGGCCGCAGACATGACGGGGCGGCAGGCGGGCCAGCAGCCGCAGCGCCGCGCGACACGCGCCACCGCGACAAACAAGGCGGCCAAGGGAGTGCCTCGTGCTTCAGCGGCAACAGGAGGGGGATCTTCTCAGACGGCGCCCCTGCTCCCGGCGCCCCTCGCGCTTCGGCGGCAACCGGAGCGGGGTCTTCTCAGACCATCGTCCCTGCTCCCGCGAAGCGGCCGAGGGAGCCCACTCCTCCGCCTCCTCGCGTCGTGACGTGCGAGCCGGATTTTGATTTCTCCGCGCTCAGCTCCGACGAGGAGGAAGAAGAGTAAGTCTTTGCAATTTTTGTACTTCTTTAACTTTCTGTTGTTTCTTGTCTTGTATCTCTTCCGCCTAACTCTGAACCTGTCCTTTTCAGAACTCTGGCCCAGAGGGCGGCGAAGAGGGCCAAGGTCCCGGTGATCATCATCGAGGACGAGCCCGCCGCAATGGCAGGGGGCGCGCCCGAGACAAACTTGCCGGACCTGGCGACTGGTCTTCAGAGCATCCCCCAGCGCAGCCCCCAGCGTAAGTTCTTTGTCCACTTTCCGCTGTCAGGCGCGCTCGGGTACTCCATCCTTGTTGACATTTGCTTGTTGATTCGTACAGGAGCAGAGCGGCAGCATCAGGAGCGTCAAGAGACCGCCCCTGACGTGCCGCATGTCTCGACTACACCGCCAAGGGGGAGCTCCCCGGCAAGGGAGAATACTCCGCCAAGGGCGAGCACCCTGCCAAGGGCGAGCACCCCACCGAGGGATGGCGCTAGCGGCCATCCGCCGGCGGGTGCTACCTCCACGCCGCCGAGGGAGAGCTCCCAGGCGAGGAACCTCACCGAGGAGCCGGCCCGCGCAGGTAAACCCTTGGACTTTTCTTCTTTTGATCTTCTTTTTTGGATATTTGCTTGACTTGTTGGTCTTTTCTTTCCTTCTGTCAGACCCGTCCGCCGCATAGCCAATGGAGATGGAGGTCGCCGTCGAGGAGGACGCGCGTGGCAACACCGGCGACGCCGCCACTACTGAAGGGGTGGCCGGTGCTGACGAGCCCGCCGCCGACGAGGCAGCCAAGGCCGCTGGCGCGGCAGCTGAGGAGGGGTCCGGCAGTCGCACTAACGGCCCTGAGGCCGCAGGAGCGTCAGGCGCTGCGCCGGCTGCCGATCCCTCCGCTGCCGCAGCTGAGCCAGGCACCTATCTGGAGGCCGTCAACGGTGTCTTCATCCAGCTCTTGTGGGCGTCCACGTCCAGGGCGCCAGTCGAGGGAGAGGTCTTCGACGGGGAGGTCCTTGCCTCGGCCGGACTGAAGTTCGTCGACGCGCCGAGCAACAGCAGCAAGCCCGAGGAGGAGCGGCTTCTGCGGAGGCTTCTGTCCCTTTACCGCGCCCGGCAAGCCAAGCTGGAGTCCCGAGAGGCTCTAGCCGCCAAGGCGGGACCTGACCTGGAGAAGCACGCATAAGAGCTCCGAGCCATCAACCAAGCAGCTCTCCGATCCTTGGCGGAGGAGCTGGAGCAGCTTGCCGAGGTGCATCAGGCATTCATTTTGGAGAAGGCTGAAGCGGAGGAGCAGCAGCGGCTTGCCGCCAAGGAGCTATCCAGGCGAGAAGGAGAGCTGACGCAGCGAAAGGTCGACCTCGACAGCCACGAGGACGATCTTGCCGCGCGCGAGCGATCGCTTGGCGGAGCTTTGCAGGAGGCAAAGAATGCCGCCGCAGCTGCCGAGACTGCCAAGGGAGAGTTGGAGACGAGGGTGGCACAGCTGGAGGCCAACTTGAAGACAAGCGGCAAGGAGGTCGCCGCACTCAAGCTCGAGAGGGAGAAGGACGCACACAGCCACTCCGAGCTGCAGGTCCGTCTCTCTGAGAAAGGCAAGGAGGTCGCCGTCGCCAAGGACTCCATCGCCGATCTAGAGCTGAAGCTGTCCACTCTTACCACGACGCTGGACAGGGCCAGGGAGCGGGAGACGGCCCTCAAGGAAGAGCTCAGGGCCGAGAAGGTATTGCTGGACAGTGCCGCCATTTCCCAGAATAACTTTAGGCGGACCGTCGAGCTATGGACGAAGGGCCTTGTCAACGCCGCCGCGGACATCGACAAGGAGCTGGCGGAGCTGGGGGCGGAGTATCTCGGGTACTCCACCGACGAGAGCCTCCATCCCCGCGCCAAGCTAACTCTGTTCTTCAAGGGCGTGGCGACGGCCCTCCAGCAACTCCGGGAGAAGATCCCGAAGCAGCTGGCGGACGAATCGTGCAGACTCTACACGGGGGCTCTCCAAAAGGTGTTGATGAAGGTGGCCTTCCGGAACCCAGGGCTCAATCTCACCAACGTCCTCCGGACCCTGCCGCCCGACGCCGACCAGGAGGCGCTCAAGGCCCTTGTCGCACCCATCGTGGACAAGGTGGGCGGGATCAAGAGAGTCGAGGGCGACCGCGCAGACCAGGCTGTTTACTTTCTTCTTTCCTTGTCGCTGCCAACCATGTTATGAACAATAGTCTATTAGAACTGCGACAAGTCACTTTGTAATATAACTTTATCTTAGGTACTGAATGCAATGCTATTTCCTTCACTTGACTCCCTTGCTTTGTATGTTTTTACCCTACGCTTTTAGGGAACTTGTCGGCGTAGGCACCTTTGCCGCGAGCGCTGAGTGCGGAACTTCAGCAGCCTGCTGGCGGTGCCGTTGCCGACAAGCAACTTTGTCGCGACTAGCTGCAGCACACTTAAGTTGCTGAGCGGGCTCGGAAACAAAGTACGGGCGCGACATTAGTCGCAGCACACTTAAGCTGTTGAGCAAACTCGAAACAAAGCAAGGGCGCAACTAGCCACGAGTTGGTTCTTTCGCGCACAGGTTTTCCATACAAAGCGCCGTCACTCAAGGAAGATAACTCAAAGATTTTAAAATTTTGATTGCTCAAACTTTGGCAACTTAGGCAACTTAGCTTTTGTGTTGTCTGCTTCCCGGCAAGGCGAGACTTCCCGGCAAGGCGAGACCTTCTTGAACGGCACTTGTTCCATACTACCATCTTCTCTTCCCC
>LR738712.1:436068246-436228401 GCA_902687465.1 Secale cereale | reverse complement strand
CCCCGGGCAAACTTGTGCGCGAGGGAACTTTGCTTTTCCTTAAAAAAGAAAGAAGAGAAAATGCAGATACGGAGCCTTTGGGCTCGTTATTGCTTACCGGGGTAGGTGCTGCACAAAGTGTCAGATAATACATGCAGAATACAAAAAGAATGAAAATGACAGGGTGTGCGAAGCACATAAACTTTACTGATGCACGGGGTCTGCGCCCGGCTTTGTACAAAGGATTACATGCAACAGCGGCAAGACTTGTACAAAAGGTGGTTGCCGGAGCGGATCACGGCAACTGCGCCTTATGGGTAAAACTTGCGAACATGCTCAATGTTCCAGGAGTTGCTCACCGGTAAGCCATCTTCGGTCTCTAGGCGGACAGAGCCGGGCCTAGTGACTCGTTTCACCCGATAAGGGCCTTCCCACTTCGGCGTCAACTTGTTGGAATTCTTGGCGGACTAAACGCGCCGAAGAACAAGGTCGCCTTCCTCGAGACTTCTGGCATTGACTTTGCGGCTATGGTAGCGGCGCAAAGCTTGCTGGTAGCGAGCAGCTCGCACAGCAGCCTGAAGACGATCCTCTTCAAGGAGCAGCGCGTCATCTTGTCGCAGCTGCTCTTGCTCGAGCTCATCATAAGCGAGCACTCGAGGCGACCCGTATATGAGTTCCGTGAGGAGAACTGCCTCTGCTCCATAGACAAGAGCAAAGGGTGTATGTCCAGTGGCTCGATTTGGCGTCGTCCTGATCGACCAAAGAGCCGCTGGCAACTCCTCGATCCAGTTTCTTCCGCACTTGTGCAGCTTGTCGAAAGTCCTTGTCTTGAGGTCGCGCAACACTTCAGCGTTTGCCCTCTCTGCTTGACCGTTGCTCCTTGGGTGAGCAACAGAAGTGAAGCAGACCTTGGCGCCAAGGTCTTGGACATATTGCATGAAGGTGCGACTTGTGAATTGTGTGCCGTTGTCGGTGATGATCCTGTTAGGGATTCCGAAACGGCAAACAATCAACCTGAAGAACTTGACTGCTGACGGTGCGGTCACCTTTCTCACTGGCTCTACTTCCGTCCACTTTGTGAACTTGTCGATTGCAACGTACAAGAACTCGAAGCCCCCGGCTGCGCGGGGAAAAGGGCCGAGGATGTCGAGCCCCCAGACCGAAAATGGCCAGGATAAAGGGATCGTCTGGAGAGCTTGAGCTGGCTGATGTATTTGCTTGGAATGGAACTGGCACGCTTCACACTTGGTTACTTGTGCAGTTGCATCCTGGAGGGCTTCTGGCCAAAAGAAACCTTGCCGGAAAGCCTTGCCTGCAAGTGCTCTTGCGCCGATGTGGTGGCCACATATGCCTCCATGTATCTCTGCCAACAGCTTCTGTCCATCTTCCCGGGGAATACACTTCAATTTCACACCGTTGAGTCTTCTTCTGTACAGTTCATTACCGACAAACTGGTACATACTTGACTGGCGGGCTATTCTTTCAGCTTCTTCTTGCTCTTCGGGAAGTTCTCCTGTCTGAAGGAAACGGACAATCTGCTACGCTCATGCTGGAGCCTGTGGCTCGACAGCAAGGACTAAAGGCAACTCTGCTGCTGCGGGAACATCTGCTTCAACGGCGAGCACTTGTGGCTCAGCCGGAGCGTGACGATCCCCGGCAAGCTTGCCGGAGCAAAACTTGTCAGGAGCTTCCGCTTCAACGCAACAAGTCCCGGGACTTGCCAGAACGGATTGCTCCTCAGCACTCTCGGCGTTGATCTTGGGAACCTTCTTGGCGGCGGCTTCGGGAAGCTCTGCCAGAAAATAGTCGCCAACAATCAACTTCCTCTTCTTGCTTTGCCCAGTCGATGGTGTTACGGATGGTTGAGTCAACTTGAGCACAAAGATCCCTGGTTCCATAGGTAACTTTAGTGCGGCGCACTTTGACAGGCCATCTGCGATGTTGTTTTGAGCTCTTGGAACGTGCTCCATCTGTAGGCCGTCAAAGTGTTCTTCAAGCTTTCTCACTTTGTCAACGTATGCTTCCATCAACGGACTCTGGTAGCTCTTGTTTACTTGGCGGACGACAAGCTGTGAGTCCCCCCTCACAATCAGCTTCTTGATCCCAAGGTCTTCCGCGATCCTGAGACCGGCAAGCAAACCCTCATACTCGGCAGTATTGTTTGTCGCTTGCTCCTTGGGAAAGTGCATCTGAACCACGTACTTGAGGTGCTCTCCGGTTGGCGCGACAAGCAGCACGCCAGCACCGGCGCCTTGCAGCGAGAAGGCACCATCAAAGTACATTATCCATTCTTTGCTTGCTTCTTTGACGGGGATGCTCGTCTCTGGAATCTCTTCATCTGGTGTTGGCGTCCATTCCGCTATAAACTCTGCCAATGCTCTGCTCTGGATAGTTGAAGTGCTTTCGAACTTGAGGCCAAAGCTTGACAGTTCTAGTGCCCACTCAACGATCCTGCCTGTTGCTTCTGGATTTTGCAATATCCTCTTCAGCGGAAAGCGAGTGACCACTGTTATCTCATGCGCTTGGAAGTAATGGCGCAGCTTTCTCGAAGCCATGAGAAGACCGAAAAGCAACTTCTGCACACCGGAGTACCTTGACCTAGCCCCCTGGAGAAGGGAACTGACAAAGTGGACTGGGCGCTGCACCATCTTCTTCCGTACTTCCTCTTGCATCTGCGCAGTTCCATTCTTGTCGGGACCAGAGCTTGTCGGGGAAGCCCCCTGCTTGTCGCCGGATGTGCTTGCCGCAGCCGCTGGCTCATCATCTGCCTCCCTCTCCGCTACTAACGCAGCACTAACAACTTGATTGGTTGCCACTAGGTACAGCAGCAACTTCTCTTGTGGCTTAGGTGCGACAAGTATTGGAGTGGAGGAGAGGTACCTCTTCAAGTCTTCCTGCGCTGCCTCCGCTTCCGGAGTCCATTTCATTGGACCTGCCTTTTTCAAAATTTTGAAAAATGGCAGGGCGCGTTCTGCAGACTTAGAGATAAACCTACTGAGAGCAGCCACGCAGCCGGCAAGTCTTCGTACATCCTTGACGCGCTTCGGTGCTTCGATCTGCTCGATGGCCTTGATCTTGTCGGGATTGGCTTCAATCCCCCTCTGGGATACAAAGAACCCGAGAAGCTTGCCGGAAGGGACTCCAAACACGCACTTCTCGGGGTTAAGCTTGAGCTGGATCTTGCGCAGATTTGCAGAGGTCTCATCTAAATCTTGAACTAGGGTGGCCCTGTCCTTGCTCTTGACCACTATGTCATCCATGTACGCTTCTACGTTCCTGTGGATTTGTGGCTCAAAAGCTGTATGGACCACCCTTGCAAATATCGAACCAGCATTCTTCAATCCGAAAGGCATGCGTATGAAGCAATAGGTGCCACATAGAGTAATGAATGATGTCTTCTCCTCGTCTTCTTCAGCCATAAAGATCTGGTGATATCCTGAATATGCATCAAGAAATGAAAGCAACTCACATCCAGTCGTGGAGTTAATAATCTGGTCAATGCGCGGCAAGGGAAATGGATCTTTGGGACAAGCTTTATTCACATCGGTGAAGTCAATACACAGCCTCCACTCCCCATTTGCCTTACGCACAACAATAGGATTGGCCAACCACGTGGGATGGAGTACACCTCTAACAAGGCCTGCTGCTTCCAGCTTCTTGTTTTCTTCTGCTATGAACTCTTGGCGCTCCACTGCTTGTTTTCTAACCTTCTGCTTGACGGGCCGCGCGTGCGGACAAACGGCAAGCTTGTGCTCAATCACTTTCCTAGGAACACCGGGGATGTCAGACGGTTGCCATGCAAACACGTCGACGTTCGCCCGTAGGGAAGCAACGAGCGCGCTTTCCTATTTAGGATCGAGCGTGGCACCGATGGTGAAGGTACCACCAATGTCGTCCTCCTTGGCGGACACCTTCTTTGTCTCGGGTGGAGCCGCCATCGCCCTCTTACACTTGCCGGTGGAGCTCGATGGTGCGTCCTCGACGGCAACGCAGCACTCCGAAGAGGTGCGTTTGCCGGAGTGGGCCCCAGAGCTCTTGCCGGACTTGGTCTTGTTCTTCCCCTCGGGAGCTTCAGCGGCAAGTGTCTTGCTATCTGCTGCGGCTGTTGCTTGCCGATAGATCTTGTCGGCGCAGATAAGGGCATCCTTCTTGTCGCCGGGGATAGAGATGACGCTTATCGGGCCGGGCATCTTGAGTACGTTGTACGCGAAGTGAGAGGCTGCCATGAACTTGGCGAGTGCTAGACGGCCAAGTATTCCATTGTAAGGCAATGGAAAATCGGCAACGTCAAAGGTGATTCTCTCTGTCCTGAAGTTCAGCTCTCCGCCAAATGTCACTGGCAGCGTGATCTTCCCCTTCGGCTTGCTCCTTCCCGGGTTGATTCCTTGGAATGTGCCGGTCTCTTCGAGCTCGCTGTCGGGGATTTGGAGTTTCCGGACCACAGCGGAGGAGATCAAGTTCAGGCCGGCCCCACCGTCGACTAGCATCTTGGTGACCTTGAGGTTGCGGATAGTTGGTGAAACCAACATCGGCAAACACCCGACCGCAGTTGTGCGATCAGGGTGGTCCTCAATATCGAAGATGATAGGCGTGCTGGACCACTTCAGAAGTTTGCGCGACTCGACGGGCGGTTCTGCTGCATTAACTTCCCGCACCCATTGCTTGAGTTGGTGGTGGGAAGTATGCAGAGAAGCACCTCCGTCAACGCACAGAACCTCTGTGGCCTTCTGGAACTCCTGCTCGCTGTTATCTCCATCATCCATGTCCTCGTCGTCGTCTTCATCTTCGTCCTTGTCGCGGCCGCGGGGAGGTCTGTCTCCTTGCCGCTGCTTGGCCTTGCCGCGACGTCCTCCCCGGCCATTGAATGGCTGCTTCTTGCCGGATCCACCATCACCTCCCTGGGCCTTCTCCTTGTCGCGTCGCTCGTACTCAGCCTTTTGCTGCTCGACGAGGTATTCGACTTTCTTGCAGTTCTGAAGATCGTGGCCCTTGGTGCGGTGGATCTTGCAGTACTGCTTGTTGGAGCCGTCCTTCTTGTCGGCGGCTGCCATAGTCTGGCAGTTGGTGCACGCGGTAGTCTCCTTGCCGGAGCTACCAGCCTGGGCTTTCTTGGCGCCGGCCTCCTTGCCGGACTGCTCAACGACTAGCACTTCCTTGTTCTTCTTCTTCCTGTTGCCCCGCCACCGGCTTTTCTTTGCCGGGGCGGCGTCCTCGCTGTCGGATCCTCCTGCTCCTGTATCCTCTCCGGGGAGTTTCCTCCCCTCCTCAGCGCGTGCGCACTTGTCGGCCAGGGCGTACAGCTCACTGACGTCCCTGATCTTGCACATGGCCATCTCCTCCCTCATCCGGCGGTTACGCACGTTCTGATGGAACACGCTAATAACCGCGGCAGGGTAGAAGTCTTGGATGTTGTGCTGGACACGGCTGAATCTCTGGATATATTTACGCAGGGACTCCCTTCCTTCTGGGCAAGTATGTGAAGGTCACTCTCCTGGCCATGGGGCTTGTGGCCACCCGTGAAGGCACCGACAAACTGATGGCACAGGTCGGCCCAAGAAGAAATGGAGTTCTCCGGCAAGTGCATGAGCCAAGATCTGACGTTAGGCTTGAGCACGAGCGGGAAGTAATTGGCGAGTATCTTCTCGTCTCGTCCCCCAGCAGCCTGCACCGCAATGGTGTAGATGCTGAGGAACTCCGACGGATGAGTCTTGCCGTCGTACTTCTCAGGTACGTCGGGCTTGAAGTTCTTCATACTGGGCCACTGGACTTGCTGCAGCTCATGAGTGAACGCAGGGCAACCTGCTGCGTACGGCAGGTCGCCTGGTCCCCCTGGCGCTTGCATGTCTATAGCGGGCCCAGCGCGCTGGTCAGATTGACGCCGCACTTCTCTCGGACGCTCGATGCGGGTTCGAGCGTCCTCTTGTTGTCGATCTTGAAGGACTTGGCGCTGATCGCGGTGAGTCCGCGGATCTGACGACGCGGTGGAGTCGCTGTCGACGTTGATCCGGCGGGTCGGCGATCTTGGCCTTCGTGGCGGGGAGTGCACAGTGGTTGCACCCCCGGCAGTCTTGTCGCCATCGACCCGTGACTGGCTGA
The DNA here is from genome assembly GCA_902687465.1 of Secale cereale. NCBI lineage: Eukaryota > Viridiplantae > Streptophyta > Magnoliopsida > Poales > Poaceae > Secale > Secale cereale. The sequence continues at coordinate 436,222,326 of LR738712.1, read as the reverse complement.
CTTGCCGCGGCCGCGACGCGCTCGGCTGCTGCGGAGTGTCGCCGTTGGCGAAGGCGATGATACTTTGGATGGTGGCCCTCCAGTCGTCGGCCTTGTCTGCCGCTGGAGGGAAGTCGAGGAGCAGTTGAGCTAGAGCTAGAGCTTCTGCTAGAGTGGCGGGGAGCGGTGGTGAGCGGTGCGAGGAGCGGGATATGCTCGGACTTCTAACTACGTTAGAAGGAGCAGTGTCCCGTCCCGGCGACCGCGCCTTGCTCGTGCCGGCATGTTGATGTGCATGCTGGCCTTGAGCGTCCCGGGATTCGCCAGCTTGGCCTTGACCCAGCAAGCGTATGGTACCTTGAGTACCACGCCACTGCCGGTCCCGCGCCTCCTGAGATGGGCGCGGTGCATGTACGGACGCCGAGGCCTTGGAGTGCACTCGGTCGTCCGTCTTGTCCTTGGACTTGGCGGCGCCGTGAGTTTCCTCGCCGACGTCCGTCCTTCCGCCGGCGTCCACCCCACCAGCCGTTGGCTCCGCGGTGGTAGGATCGACGCGGACGGACCTGCTGCCTCCGAAGCCTTCTTCTTCGGCGGCATGTTGATGGAGATGTTGATGAAGATTCCGCTCGCGTGAACGCCGGATCAGGTTCACACAAACTCGACGCACCCCCTACCTGGCGCGCCAAAGATGTCGGGGAAACTGATCGCCCACGAACACCTATGGGACCGGAGCCCCTTTTCGGTACGGCAAGGGGGCGGAGGATGCACAAAGAGCAGATCGAGGTGAACACGCGAGCAGTTTACCCAGGTTCGGGCCGCACGGATGCGTAAAACCCTACTCCTGCCTTGGTTTGTTATTGAGTTCTTGGCTCGGGAGCGAGGAGAACAACAGTATGTTCTAACCGCTGGCAAGACCGAGCGTGAGAGTGATCGATGATCGGAACCCCCTCTACGTTGCGCATGGGCCTCCTTTTATAGGACAAAGGGGTCACCGACAGGTGGCAACGCAGTTGAGGGTAAAAATGTAAAAAGAGTGGTAGTTGGAACAGTGTTTGTATAGTGCTCTATACCTAACTCTGACGGCAGGGGACAAGGGCATTGAATGCCTGTCGCCGTCGCCCCAAACAGTGCAAAAAGTGACCGTCAGGGCGCCACCATCCGCCACGACGGTGGCCATGTCATCGCCGCTTGCCACCGTGTTCCCCTGGCTGCACAGCCTTCCGCCACGTGCGCCTGGAAGGGTCCCCAGGACGACACGTGGGTGGATGCGCTGGAGCGTGGGCTACTGAGTGGAAGCTTGGCGCGGCAAGTGCCTTGCCGCGGTTGCTATCTTGTCGCGCCTGGGAGCTTGTCACTCACCGGGCCTTGCCGGGACGCGTGGCGCGTCGCGGCAAGCTCTCTTGAGGTGCCTCGGCTGGCCTTCCCGGCAAGCTCCTCTTGCCGGGGTCTCGTGTCTTGAGTGATTCCGTGCCTTGAGTGGCCTTCCCGGCAAGCTCCTCTTGCCGGGGTCTTGTCTTCTGGACTTGGATACTTTGCTCTTGAATGGCTCCAGTGGAACCACGAGGGGTCTTGGCGGTCGCCTGGTAAGCCTTGCCGCGGGACGCTGCAACCGCCCGTGCACAAGTTCGGGATACTAAGGTACCCCTACTTTAGTACACCGACACTAGCAATGGTGGAAGGGTGAAAGTGCATATAATTCATGGACTCAACATTAGTCATAAGAACTCATATACTTATTGCAAAAATTTATGAGTCATCAAAACAAAGCAATCAACTCTACTAGCATGACTCTAATATCACTATCCTCATATCTCAAAACAATTATCAAGCATCCAACTTCTCTTCATATTCAATGCACTTAGTATGAAAGTTTTTACTACATTGATCTTGGATGCCTATCATATGAAGCCTAGTTTTATAGCCAAAGCACATTACCATGCTGTTCTAATAGACTCTCAAAAGGATATAAGTGTAGCATGAGAGATCAACAATTTCTACAAAATATAATTACAACCGTGCTCTAAAAGATATAAGTGAATCACTAGAGCAAAAACTATTCAACTCAAAAGATATAAGTGAAGCACATAGAGTGTTCTAACAATTCTTAGGCCATATTTATCTCTCTCAAAAAGGTGTGTCCAGCAAGGATAATTGTGGCAAACTGACAAGCAAAGACTCAAATGATACATGATGCTCCAAGTAAAACACATATCATGTGGTGAATAAAAATATACCTCCAAGTATAGTTACCGATAGATGATGACGAAAGAGGGGATGCCTTCCCGGGGCATCCCCAAGATTAGGATTTTGGTTGTCCTTGAATTTTACCTTGGAGTGCCTTGTGCATCCCCAAGCTTAGGCTATTGCCACTCTTTGTTCCATAGTCCACCAAAGCAATACTCAAAACTTGAAAACTTCACAACACAAAACTTAGACAAAAATCTCGTGAGCTCCGTTAGTATAGAAAACAAACCACCACTCAAAGGTAGTGTAATGAACTCATTCTTTGTTTATATTTGTGTTAAACCTACTGTATTCCAACTTCTCTATGATTCATATCCTCCAACACTAATCATAGATTCATCAAAATAAGCAAACAACACACGAAAAACAGAATCTATCAAAAACAGAATAGTCTGTAGTAATCTGTAACTTTCGCATACTTCTGTAACTCCAAAAAAATTGAAATAAATTTGTAAACGTGAGGAATTTTTCTATTAATCATCAGAAAAAAGAATCAACTAAATATCACACTCCAGCAAAATCTGGTGACCATTCTATCTAGCGCTAACGATTCTGTTTTTCACAGCAAGATCATATAAACTTCATACAAGTCTTCCCAAAGGTTCTCCTTGGCACAAACACTAACTAAAATGAAAAACCGCATCTAAACAGAAGCTAGATGCAATATTTATTCCTAAACAGAAGCAAAAACAAAAAATATAAAATTGGGTTGCCTCCCAACAAGCGATATCGTTTTACGCCCCTAGCTAGGCACGATACATGGATAGATCTAGGTATTGCCATCTTTGGAAGGCAATCCATAAGTGGCTCTCATAATAGATTCATATGGTAATTTGATTTTCTTTCTAGGAAAGTGTTCCATGCCTTTCCTTAACGGAAATTGGAATCTAAGATCTCCTTCCTTCATATAAATAATTGCACCAATCATTCTAAGGAAAGGTCTACCAATAATAATAGGACATAAAGGATTGCAATCTATAGCAAGAACAATGAAATCTACGGGCACATAATTCCTATTGGCAATAATAAGAACATCATTAGTCCTTCCCATAGGTTTCTTAATGGTAGAATTCGCAAGATGCAAATTTAAAGAACAATCATCAATCTCATGGAAGCCTAACAAATCACACAAAGTTTTTGGGATAGTGGAGACACTTGCACCCAAATCACACAAAGCAAAGCATTCATGGTCTTTAATTTTTATTTTAATAGTAGGTTCCCACTCATCATAAAGCTTTCTAGGGATAGAAACTTCTAATTCAAGTTTTTCTTCATAAGATTGCATCAAAGCATCAACTATGTGTTTGGTAAAAGCTTTATTTTGGCTATAAGCATGCAGAGAGTTTAGTACGGATTACAACAAGGAAATACAATCAATCAAAGAGCAATTATGATAATTGAATCCCTTGAAATCCAAAGTAGTGGGTCCATCACTATGTAAGGTTTTAATCTCTTCAATCCCACTTTTAACAAATTTAGCATCAAGATCTAAAAACTCTGAATCATTGGGATGCCTTAAAGTAGACTCATCTCCAATCCCATCTTTATCAATATTCATACTAGAACACAAGGATCTAATAGGAGAAACATCAATAACTTTCAGATCTTCATCTTTATTTTCATGATAACTAGAAGAACACGCTTTTATATAATTCTCTCTTTTAGCACGCATCCTAGCGATTCTTTCTTTGCATTCATCAATGGAAATTCTCATGGCTTTGAGAGACTCATTGATAACATGCTTAGGTGTAATAGATCTAAGTTTCAAAGAATCAACATCAAGAGTAATTATATCCACACTTCTAGCCAATTCATCAATCTTAAGCAATTTTTCTTCAAGCAAAGCATTGAAATTCTTTTGTGAATTCATAAACTCCTTAACACTAGTTTCAAATTCAGAAGGCATCTTCCCATCAGAGTTATTGTAGGAATTTCCATAATTATTAGAGGAATTACTAGGAAAAGGCCTAGGATTAAAGTTTCCTCTATAAGCATTGTTACCAAAGTTATTCCTACCAACAAAATTCACATCCAAAGATTCATTATTATTTTCAATCATGTGGATAAAGGCATATCATTAGGATCAGAAGAAGCACTCTTAGCAGCAAATAATTTCATAAGTTCATCCATCTTTTCACTCAAAACATTAATCTCTTCAATAGCATGCACTTTTTTACTAGTTGATCTTTCGGTGTGCCATTGAGAATAATTAACCATAATATTATCTAGGAGTTTGGTAGCTTCTCCTAAGGTAGTTTCCATGAAAGTTCCTCCTGCGGCTGAATCTAAAATATTTCTATAAGCAAAATTCAAGCCAGCATAAAAGTTTTGAATAATCATCCATAAGTTCAAACCATGTGTAGGGAAATTATGTATCATTAATTTCATTCTCTCCCAAGCTTGTGAAACATGCTTATGATCTAGTTCCTTAAAATTCATAATATCGTTTCCAAGAGAGATGATCTTAGCAGGAGGGAAATATTTAGAGATAAAAGCATCTTTGCACTTATTCCACGAATCAATACTATTTCTAGGCAAAGAGGAAAACCAAGTTTTAGCACGATCTCTAAGTGAAAATGTAAATAACTTCAATTTAATATCGTTATCCATACCCCTTTTCTCACAAATCAACAAAGTTGTTTAGATGGGTAGCGGCATCTTTACTAGGAAGGCCGGAAACTTGATCTTTCATGACAAGATTCAACAGAGCAGCATTGATCTCACAAGATTCAGCATCGGTAATAGGAGCAATCGGAGTGCTAATAAAATCATTATTGTTGGTATTGGAGAAGTCACACAAATTGGTATTGTTCGGAGCCATAGTGACAAGCAAGCAATTCAACACACAAGCAAACAAGAAACAAGCAAACGATAAACACACGGCAAAAAGAAGGGCAAATAAAATGGCAAGGGTGAAGTGGGGGAGAGGAAAACGAGAGGCAAAAATGTAATGTGAAGGATAAGGGTTTGTGATAGGTACTTGGTATATGACTTTTGCGTAAGCCTCCCCGGCAACGGCGCCAGAAATTCTTCTTGCTACTTCTCGAGCTTGCGTTGTATTCCCTCGAAGAGGAAAGGGTGATGCAGCACAGTAGTGTAAATATTTCCCTCAGTTTTTGAGAACCAAGGTATCAATCCAGTAGGAGACCACGAGCGAGTCCCTCGCAGCTGCACAAACAAATAAGAACTTCGCAGCCAACGTGATAAGGGGTTGTCAATCCCTTTACGGTCACTTACGAATGTGAGATCTGATAGAGATGATAGTTTGATATTTTTGGATATAAGAACAGAAAGTAAAAGCGGAAAAGTAAAGTAGATTGTAGATTGATATGTTGAGAATAGACCGGGGGCCATAGGTTTATCTAGTGGCTTCTCTCATGATAGCATAATTCTATGGCGACTAAACAAATTACTGTCGAGCAATTGATAGAAAAGCGAATTCTTATGAGACTATCTAGGCATGATCATTGTATATAGGCATCACGTCCGAGACAAGTAGACCGAAATGATTCTGCATCTACTACTATTACTCCACACATCGACCGCTATCCAGCATGCATCTAGAGTATTAAGTTCATAAGAACAGAGTAACACCTTAAGCAAGATGACATGATGTAGAGGGATAAACTCAAATAACATGATATAAACATTATCTTCTTATCCTTGATGGCAACAATACAATACGTGCCTTGCTGCCCCTACTGTCACTGGGAAAGGACACCGCAAGATTGAACCCAAAGCCAAGCACTTCTCCCATTGCAAGAGCTATAGATCTAGTAGGCAAAACCAAACCAATAATTCGAAGAGACTTGCAAGGATATTATAATCATACATAAAGAGTTCAGAAAAGAACCAAATATTTCTCATAGATAATCTTGACCAGAAACCCACAATTCATCGGATCTCGACAAACACACCGCAAAAACATTACATCGAATAGATCTCCTCGAAGACCGAGGAGAACTTGGTATTGAGATCCAAAGAGAGAGAAGAAGCCATCTAGATACTAGCTATGGACCCGAAGGTTTGTGGTAAACTACTCACAACTCATGGTGAGGCGATGATGATGATGTAGAAGCACTCAGTGGTAGATCCCCCCTCCGGTGGAGCTCTGGAATAGGCCCCAAGATGGGATCTCACGGGAACAGAAGGTTGCGATGGTGGAACTAGGGTTTTCTCTGTTGTTCTGATGGTTTCGGGGTACGTAGGTATATATAGGAAGAAGGAGGGCACCGGGGGCCAAACGTGGGGCCCACAAGGCAGAGGGGCGCCCTATAGGGGGGGGCGCCCCCACCCTCGTGGACGCCACGTGTGCCCTACTCCGTGGTTCTCAAGTCTCCCGTGCGTATTTTGCTCCAAAAATATCTCTCCCGAGGTTTCATTCTGTTTGGATTCTGTTTGATATTCCTTTTCTGTAAAATCCTGAAATAGGCAAAAAAACAGCAATATGGACTGGGCCTTTGGATTAATAGGTTAGTCCCAAAAATAATTTAAAAGTGTAAAATAAAGCCCATTAAACATCCAAAACATCATAAATAATAGCATGGAACAATAAAAAATTATAGATACGTTGGAGACGTATCAGTCAGCGGCGTGTGGAAGGCTCTGGAGTCGACGTATGGTTGCAGGCGATCTTGACGGTCGAAGGTTGAAGATGATGAAGCCAGCGAGGTTGCTGCGCCTCCGGGCTCGTGTGGCTCGGCGTGGAGGAAGAATACATTGTTGGGTTGCAGTAGGACATGTCGTCTGGTCGAGAGGCAGAGGGTGGCTATGGTGGCTAACGGTAGGGGCTTCGTGGCTGCGTCGGCAATCGCGAAGAGGGATAGGGAGAGGGAAAATGAGAGGGAGGACTCAATGTGGACGGTAACGCGGAGAAGAATCACGTCATCACGCTGGTGAGGAAGGCAGCAGGCAGGTAGGCAGGTGTGTGGCGCGCGCTCGATGTCGTCTGTTATCTCACCTCCACCTACTGGCAGAGGTAGATGATGACTAGCACTGGGCAAGTGTGCCTCATAGTGCCAGGTCAACGGAGCCAGGTAGGTCAGCACAAGTAACTTTCCTTTCTCTATTTTTGTTTTTCTTTTCTACTTTTCTTTTCTATTTTTGTTTAGTTTAGGGCCTAAACCATTCTATTAAATTCTGAAACTTTTTATGGGCACCCACTGAATTCTTTCAGAGACCCTCACCAAGTTTCAAAATATTTCGGGCTATAAATATATTTATAGGATTTTATATAGCCTCAACTCAAATACAATATGCATTAATTCAAATCCCACTAATGTCCTAGAAAAATGTGCACAATTTTTGGCTTTGGTTTCCACCTTGTGTCAAAATCATGAACATTTTCTAGGGCATTTTGGGTTCATTTAAAAAGATTTTTTAATCAAACCTATTTGATTTAATTTGTAGCTAGGGTTTGGGTCATCCCCATTTCAAATTCAAATTGAATTTAAACATGATACAACAAAGAACAACTAGCCTAGGTCATTACCAGAGTAGGGACATGACACATAACTATTGACTTCGTGCTTGCATAGGGAATCACAACCCTTAACATGAATATTCTTACTAAAGCACAATTACTCACCAACATAACCCACATATCACTATCATCATATCACAAAACTATTACAAAGAATCAAGTTTAATGTCCAATGATCTTCATGAATGTTTTTATTATATCTTCCCTGGATATCTTTCACTTAGGGACCAAATTCTTTTAAAGCAAATTGCCATTGCAAATAACAAGCACTCAAACAAATTTAAGTGAAGAACGAGAGCACACGTTTCTATAAAGTTTCATCTCTCAAAATAATATAAGTGAAGCATGGGTGAGTTTCTTCAAAATTTGTACTAGCTCTCAAAATAATCTAAGTGAAGCATCAGAGCATATTTGTTCAAAACAACAGCGCCACCGTGCTCAAAAATATATAAGCGATGCACTAGAGCAATTCCATTGCTCTAGAAAATTTAAGTGAAGCGTAAAGAGCGATTCTAATAAATCATAGCATAACTTTGGCTTCCTAAAATAGATGTGACCAGCAAGGATGAATGTGACAAAATAAAAGCCCAAACGAGCAAAGACACATATAATACAAGACGATCCAAGAAAAACTCATGATATGTGACAAATAAAAATATAACTCCAAGAAAAATTACCGATGGTCGTTAGAAGAAAGAGGGGATGCATACCAGGTCATTCCCAAGTTTAGTTGCTTGATACTTCTTGAATATTACCTTTAGGTGCCATGGGCATCCCCAAGCTTAGTTGCTTGATACTTCTTGAATATTACCTTGAGGTGCCATGGGCATCCGCAAGCTTAGGCTCTTTTCACTCCTTATTCCTTCATCCATCGTTATCCCACCCAAAACTTGAAAACTTCAATCACACAAAACTTTACAATAACTTGTTAGATTTGTTAGTATAATAAAAATCAACTTTATTATAAGTACTGCATAAAACCCATTCAAATTTTCATAAGTTCATCCATCTATTCACCCAAAACACTAATCTCTTCAATAGCATGCACTTTTTGACTAGTAGATCTTCCGGTGTGCCATTGAGAATAATTAACCATAATATTATCTAGGAGTTTGGTAGCTTCTCCTAAGGTAGTTTCCATGAAAGTGCCTCCTGCGGCCGAATCTAAAAGATTTCTAGAAGCAAAATTCAAGCCAACATAAATGTTTTGAATAATCATCCATAAGTTCAAACCATGTGTAGGGCAATTACGTATCATTAATTTCATTCTCTCCCAAACTTGTGCAACATGCTCATGCTCTAGTTGATTAAAATTCATAATATCGTTTCTAAGAGAGATGATCTTAGAAGGAGGGAAATTCTTAGATATAAAAGCATCTTTTCACTTATTCCACGAATCAATACTATTTCTAGGCAAGGAGGAAAACCAAGTTTTAGCACAATCTCTAAGTGAAAACGGAAATAACTTTAATTTAACAATATCGTTATCCGTATCCCTTTTCTTTTGCATATCACACAAATCAACAAAGTTGTTTAGATGGGTAGCGCCATCTTCACTAGGAAGGACGGAAAATTGATCTTTCATGACAAGATTCAACACAGCAGCATTGATCTCTCAAGATTCAGCATCGGTAATAGGAGCAATCGGAGTGCTAATAAAATCATTATTGTTGGTATTGGAGAATTCACACAATTTGGTATTGTTCGGAGCCATAGTGACAAGCAAGCAATCCAACACACAAGGAAACAAGAAGCAAGCGAATGATAAACACACGACAAAAAGAAGGGCAAATAAAACAGCAAGGGTGAAGTGGGGGAGAGGAAAACGAGAGGCAAAAATGTAATGCGAAGGATAAGGGTTTGTGATAGGTACTTGGTATATGACTTTTGCGTAAACCTCCCCGGCAAAGGCGCCAGAAATTCTTCTTGCTACTTCTCGAGCTTGTGTTGTATTCCCTCGAAGAGGAAAGGGTGATGCCGCACAGTAGTGTAAGTATTTCCCTCAGTTTTTGAGAACCAAGGTAGAAATCAAGTAGGAGACCACGCGCGAGTCCCTCGCAGCTGCACAAACAAATAAGAACTTCGCAGCCAACGCGATAAGGGGTTGTTAATCCCTTTACGGTCACTTACAAAAGTGAGATCTGATAGAGATGATAATTTGATATTTTTGGTATTTTTGGATATAAGAACAGAAAGTAAAAGCGGAAAAGTAAAGTAGATTGTAGATTGATATGTTGAGAATAGACCCGGGGTCCATAGGTTTCTCTTGTGGCTTCTCTCATGATAGCATAATTCTACGGTGGGTAAACAAATTACTGTCGAGCAATTGATAGAAAAGCGAATACTTATGAGACTATCTAGGCATGATCATTGTATATAGGCATCACGTCCAAGACCAGTAGACCGAAACGATTCTGCATCTACTACTATTACTCTACACATCGACCGCTATCCAGCATGCATCTAGAGTATTAAGTTCATAAGAACAGAGTAACGCCTTAAGCAAGATGACATGATGTAGAGGGATAAACTCAAATAACATGATATAAACGCCATCGTTTTATCCTCGATGGCAACAATACAATACGTGCCTTCCTGCTCCTACTATCACTGGGAAAGGACACCGCAAGATTGAACCCAAAGCCAAGCACTTCTCCGATTGCAAGAACTATAGACCTAGTAGGCCAAACCAAACCAATAATTCGAAGAGACTGGCAAGGATATTATAATCATACATAAAGAGTTTAGTAAAGAACCAAATATTTCTCATAGATAATCTTGATCATAAACCGACAATTCATCGGATCTCAACAAACACACCACAAAAATATTACATCGAATAGATCTCCTCGAAGACCGAGGAGAACTTGGTATTGAGATCCAAAGAGAGAGAAGAAGCCATCTAGATACTAGCTATGGACCCGAAGGTCTGTGGTAAACTACTCACAACTCATGGTGAGGCGATGATGATGATGTAGAAGCACTCCGTGGTAGATCCCGCCTCCGGTGGAGCTCCGAAACAGGCGCCAAGATGGGATCTCACGGGAACAGAAGGTTGCGATGGTGGAACTAGGGTTTTCTCTGTTGTTCTGATGGTTTCGGGGTACGTAGGTATATATAGGAAGAAGGAGGGCACCGGGGGCCAAACGTGGGGCCCACGAGGCAGAGGGGCGCCCTATAGGGGGGCGCCCCCACCGTCGTGAACGCCACGTGTGCCCTACTCCGTGGTTCTCAAGTCTCCCGTGCGTATTTTGCTCCAAAAATATCTCTCCCGAGGTTTCATTCTTTTTGGATTCCATTTGATATTCCTTTTCTGTAAAACCCTGAAATAGGCAAAAAAACAGCAATATGGACTGGGCCTTTGGGTTAATAGGCTATTCCCAAAAATAATTTGAAAGTGTAAAACAAAGCCCATTAAACATCCAAAACATCATAAATAATAGCATGGAACAATAAAAAATTATAGATACGTTGGAGACGTATCAGTCAGCGGCTTGTGGTAGGCTCTGGAGTCGACGTATGGTTGCAGGCGATCTTGACGGCCGAAGGTTGAAGATGATGAAGCCAGCGAGGTTGTTGCGCCTCCGGGCTCGTGTGGCTCGGCGTGGAGGAAGAATACATTGTTGGGTTGCAGTAGGACATGTCGTCTGGTCGAAAGGCAGAGGGTGGCTATGGTGGCTAACGGTAGGGGCTTCGTGGCTGCGTCGGCCATCTTGAAGAGGGGTAGGGAGAGGGAAAATGAGAGAGAGGACTCAATGTGGACGGTAACGCGGAGAAGAATCACGTCATCACACTGGCGAGGAAGGGAGCAGGCAGGTAGGCAGGTGTGTGGCGCGCGCTCGGCGTCATCTGTTATCTCACCTCCACCTATTGGCAGAGGTAGATGATGACTGGCACTGGGCAAGTGGGCCTCATAGTGCCATGTCAATGAAGCCAGGTAGGTCAGCACAAGTAACTTCTCCTTTCTCTATTTTTGTTTTTCTTTTCTATTTTTGTTTAGTTTAGGGCCTAAACCATTTTATAAAATTCTGAAATTTTTTATGGGCACCCACTGAATTCTTTCAGAGACCCTCACCAAGTTTCAAAATATTTCGGGCTATAAAAATATTTATAGGATTTTATATAGCCCCAACTCAAATACAATATGCATTAGTTCAAATCCCACTTATGTCCTAGAAAAATGTGCACCATTTTTGGCTTTGGTTTCCACCTTGTGTCAATATCATGAACATTTTTATGGCATTTTGGGTTCATCTAAAAAGATTTTTTAATCAAACCTATTTGATTTAATTTGTAGCTAGGGTTTGGGTCATCCCATTTCAAATTCAAATTGAATTTAAACATGATACAACAAAGAACAACTAGCCTAGGTCGTTACCAGAGTAGGGACGTAACACGTAACTATTGACTTAACATGCTTGCATAGGGAATCACAACCCTTAACATGAATATTCTTACTAAAGCACAATTACTCACCAACATAACCCACATATCACTATCATCATATCACAAAACTATTACAATGAATCAAGTTTAATGTCCAATGATCTTCATGAATGTTTTTATTATATCTTCCCTGGATATCTTTCACTTTGGGACCAAATTCTTTTAAAGCAAATTGCCATTGCAAATAACAAGCACTCAAACAAATTTAAGTGAAGAACGAGAGCACACGTTTCTATAAAGTTTCATCTCTCAAAATAATATAATTGAAGCATGAGTGAGTTTCTTCAAAATTTGTACTAGCTCTCAAAATAATCTAAGTGAAGCATCAGAGCATATTTGTTCAAAACAACAGCACCACCGCGCTCAAAAATATATATGTGATGCACTAGAGCAATTCCATTGCTCTAGAAAATTTAAGTGAAGCGTAAAGAGCGATTCTAATAAATCATAGCATAACTTTGGCTTCCTAAAATAGGTGTGACCAAAAAGGATGAATGTGACAAAATAAAAGGCCAAACAAGCAAAGACACATATAATACAAGACGATCCAAGAAAAACTCATGATATGTGTCAAATAAAAATATAGCTCCAAGAAAAATTACCAATGGTCGTTAGAAGAAAGAGGGGATGCCTATCAGGGCATTCCCAAGCTTAGTTGCTTGATACTTCTTGAATATTACCTTTAGGTGCCATGGGCATCCCCAAGCTTAGTTGCTTGATACTTCCTGAATATTACCTTGAGGTGCCATCGGCATCCGCAAGCATAGGCTCTTTTCACTCCTTATTCATTCATCCATCGTTATCCCACCCAAAACTTGAAAACTTCAATCACACAAAACTTTACAATAACTCGTTAGATCTGTTAGTATAATAAAAAAAATCTTCTTTACTATAAGTACTGTATAAAACCCATTCAAATTTTGTTATTAAATTATACCTATTATATTCTATCTTCACCATGGATTATAACCTCCGATACAAACCATGGATTCATCAAAATAAGCAGAATCAGTCGAAAACTGAACAGTCTGTAAAGATGTATTTTTTAGTCATACTTCTGTAACTGTAAATATTCTGAAATATTAGGACAATGTGGGTAATTTGTATATCAATTATGTGTAAACATTTTAGCAGTTTTTCACGCTCCAGCAATTGAAAACAGTTCTGCTACTAGACGCAAAAAGTTATGTTGATGCACCGAATCAAATCAATTCTCAGCCAAATCAATCCCAGAGGCTTTGCTTCGCATAAGCACTAATTAAAACACCAACACACAACTATTACAGAAGTAATAATGTGTATTTTATTTAATACATAAAATTAAAATATTGGGTTGTCTCCCAACAAGTGTTTTCTTTAAAGCCTTTTAGCTAGGCATTGCTAATTTTAATGATGCTCACATGAAAGACAAGAATTGAAGCACAAAGAGAACATCATGAAATACACGAAAAACACATCTATGTATAACAAACTTCCTATGCATAGGCATTTTAAGCAAACAAATTATCAAGGCAAGCAAAAACTAGCATATGCAAGGAAGAAGAATAAAACTTTGAAAATGTAAGCATCAAGAGAGGTAATTTAGAAATATGAAGATTTCTACAACCATATTTTCCTCTCTCATAATAATTGCATGTATGTTCATGATCAAATATTCTTGACAAGGAATCAGGTGCGGAATGCCTTCCCCACGAGAGTGCTTGACGAGCAGTGGTGCCCGTAGTCCCCACCATGAATGTCGGCCAGCAGCTCTCGCCCCCTCTCCTTCGATATGCAGCATAGCGAGAAGCCATTGAGACACATGCGGTACAACTCGTTGTCCTGCAAGCAGTAAGTGGTAGCCTACCGAGCCACGCGCTCTTATTCCTCTTCCTTTTCCGGCAGGGCGCCGTGGAGTAGATATGCCTTGAGTTCCTCCGTCTAGTCACCCTCCTGAGGCTCTAGTGCGAGGGGCAGGCGAGCTCCTGAAGCCTGGCCACAGGTCGGGGCTCCTGAGGATGGTGCTAGGGGCAACTCCTCTCGAGGCAGCGCCGGTCTTGCAGCCAGAGTTGTGGCCGATGGCTTGAAGATCCTCTCCTCGAAGATGTCGGGCTTCTGGGGCTCACGGCGCAATGCTTTCCTGGTGATGTCATCGACCTCCTTGTTCGCGCTGCACAACACGTGCGCCAGTTCCAACCCTAAGAAACGCTTCTCATTTTAACGTACCTCTTCTAGGTACGCCTCCATGTGCTCGTATTTTGGCAAATATTCTTTGTTGGAGAAGTTGGCGAGGAGTTGTGAGTCGCCCTTGATGGTGAGGCATTTGACCCCCAAGGCGGTCGTGGCCTTGAGGCCGGCGATCAGGCCCTCGTATTCCGCAATGATGTTAGAGATCTTCTCGCCATGCTGGAAGCATAGCTGCACAGTGTAGTAGAGCTTATCCTTGGTTGGTGAGACGAGCACAACTCCAGCCCTCGCGCCCTGCCGCGTGAAGGCATCATCTAAGTGCATGACCGACCCCTCAGGCGCTTCATCGCCAGGCGCGAGGGACTGGTTCTCACCTAGCCCCCGATCCGGAGCATCCGTCCATTCAACCACAAAGTCGGCGAGGGTGGCACCTTTGATGACTCTGGTGGTGTTGAACTCTAGTTGAAAGTCTTGCAGCTCGATGTTCCACTCTGTGACTCTCCCAACAGCGTTGGGGCTGTGCAGCACATTATCCAAGGGGCATGCAGAGACGACTTTGATGAGGTGACCTTGTAAATAATGGCATGACTTTCTTTAGGAGACGAGGAGCGCAAATAGGAGATTCGGTTGCAAAGGATATAAAGCGTGTGCGCGCGTCCCACAGCACGGTGCTGACGAAGTACACGGGGTGTTCTATAAGCGGCGAGGTGTGGACGACGTCCTTCCGTCACGGGGCTTAGGACCCTCACTAGTTGTCAAAGAGGCGGGAGGTTCAGGAGCATTATCCTGAAGGGGAAGCCACGGCTTGTCCTCCTGAGGACCGCCTGAAGCCATGTTCGCGTCACTGCGCTGCACTCGGACCACCACGAGCACCGCGCTTGCGGAGTGGGGGTGGCCGCCAAATAAATCACCAGTGGCGAACGAGGGTGAGGCACCACCATGAAAGGTGGGCTCGTGAGGTATCCTTTGAGGCCTTGGAAGGCGGCCTACACCTCCGGAGTTCACTCAAACGGGCCCTTCCTTTTCATGAGCTCGAAGAAAGGGAGAGCACACTCGCCAGGCTTGGAGATGAAACGTCCCAACGCGGTCATGCAACCCGCCAATTTCTACATTTCCTTGAGGGTTTAGGGCGGGCGCATCTTTTCGATTGCCTTGATCTTCTCAGGGTTGGCTGTCCTTGGTGCGACACGAGGAACCCCAGTAGCTTGCCAGACGGAACCCCTATGACGCACTTCTCCGGTTGAGCTTCAGGTCGGTTCAACGCAGATTGGCGAATGTCTCCTCCAGGTCTTCGATTAGGATCCTTTCCTCTCATGTCTTGACCACAATGTCATCGATGTAGGCCTTGGCGTTCCTTCCTAGTTGTGGCCCCAGCGTGATGTGCATTAGCCGCTGGAAGGTTGCGGCAGCGTTGCGTAGTACGAAGGGCATGCAAGTGTACTATTACACGCCGCACGGGAAGATGAAGGCCATCTTCTCGACATCCTCTGCTGCCATCTTGATCTGGTGATATCAGGAGAAAGCGTCCAAGAAGCATAACAGATCACACTCAGCGGTGGAGTCTATGATCTGGTTCATGCATGGGAGTTGGAAGGGGTCATGAGGACAAGCCTTGATGAGGCTCGTGATGTCGATGCACATGCGCTCCTTCCCCTCCTTTCTCGGGGACAACGATAGGGTTAGCCAATCATTCTGGGTGCCACACCTCTCCGATGACCCCGGCTTCTTTCAACTTGCGCACCTTTTCAACTTGCGCACCTCTTGGATGATGAATGTATGCTTCTCTTGTGCTTGAGGCCGCGCATTGGGGCACACCGCCAGGTGATGCTCTATTACCTCTCTGGGGACGCTCACTAGGTTGGATGCCTCCCACGCGAACACATCCTTGTTATCCCGGAGGAAGCTGACCAATGCTTCCTCTTGCTCCGAGGAGAGGCTGGCGCCAATGGTGAAGGTGAGGCATGAGCCCCTTCATCGACCGTTACTTGTTTCGTCTCGGCCCGGTCCTGGGAGAACAACTGCTTCTTCTTCGCCGGTGCGGCCTCCGAGGCCTCCGAAGTGCCTGTCATGTCAGGCGTGAGGCTGCGACGGCCTTGAAGACGTGTTTGATGGCCTAGACCACCTCCTTCATGTCTCCAGCCACCGTGATGGTGCCACTGCTATCCGGCATCTTGATGATGTTGTAGCCTGGATGGGTCACCGCCATGAACTTAGCGAGGGCCGGGAGCCCCAAGATGGCGCTGTATGGGAGGCTGATGTGGGATACGTCGAAGTCAATGAGCTCGGTTTGGTAGTTTTCGCGGGTGCCCAAAGTCACTGGGAGGTGCACCTGCCCGAGAGGGGTCCTCGGGCACCGATTACCCCCGTTGTCGGGGAAACGACAGCTATGGGATCCCAGGGGACCCCTACTACGGTTGGCAGGGCGTAGAGCTGTGCAAAGAGCAGTCTAGTCAATCAACGCGTGGGAATTTTTACCCAGGTTCAGGCCGCAAGTGATGCCTAAAACCCTAGTCCTGCTTGTCTGTGTATATTTGGTGTTCTTGAGCTCTTGAACTGGCTACTATGAGTGTCTGTCCAAAAAGTCAGAATCCTCTCCCAGTAGGCCTCGGGCCTCCTTTTATCTGACAAAGGGGTTGCCACAGTGGCACACATGAGGTGGAAAGTAACTACAGTGTACAAGGTTATCTCCTGAAATCATAGAACAAACGCATTTAATGCACCACCTATGTGTCCTCTAGCTTTATCGGGGATGGCAATGGAGCTTGTCCCGCCTGTTGCCACCATACCTCGCCCCGACACGCGTCCAGGCTCACGAGGCATGCAGCGCCATGCTGGCTGCTGGCTGTTGTGGTAGTAGGGTCTTCACGAAGATCTACATGCCACCACGCAGGTGCTTGGCTAGTTGGCTTGGAGGATCCATGCTGCCACGCATGCACTTGTCTAGTTGGAGAGTTGGTTGCCTCGTAGGAGCGGTCGCAGGGCAGCGAAAACCTTGGCGGGCATGGGCCTAGCTATGGCTCCGCACACGCCCTCGGCAAGCAGTCTTGCCGCGGTCTTGTGGCTATCCCCGGCATGGATCTTGCCGGGGGTCTTCGATCGTCTCGGCAAGGCTCTTGCCGAGGTTCTTCATCTTCTGGACCCTTGTCTTGGTTTGCAAGCCCATGGTCCCACAAAGATCTGCATGCCATGCAGGCGCCCCTGAATCTTGGTCTTGACGTTGTCGATGGTGTCAGAGCTCTGAGACCTGATAACCCACAAGTATAGTGGATCGCAATAGTTTTTGATGGTAGAGTATTCAACCCAAATTTATTGATTCGACACAATGGGAGCCAAAGAATATTCTCAAGTATTAACAGTTGAGTTGTCAATTCAACCACACCGGAAAGACTTAATATCTGCAGCATAGTTTTTAGTAGCAAAGCAGTATGGAAATAACGGTAACGGTGGCAAAAGTAACAGTAGCAGTTTTTGTAG
The DNA here is from genome assembly GCA_902687465.1 of Secale cereale. Taxonomy (NCBI): domain Eukaryota; kingdom Viridiplantae; phylum Streptophyta; class Magnoliopsida; order Poales; family Poaceae; genus Secale; species Secale cereale. Next base: position 436,204,535 of record LR738712.1, on the reverse strand, counting down.
CAATCGTAACAATGGCAACGGAAAAGTAACTAAGCAAAGATCAATATGTGAAAAGCTCGTAGCCAATGGATCAATGATGGATAATTATGTCGGATGCGATTCCTCATGCAACAGTTATAACATACGGTGACACAGAACTAGCTCCAGTTCATCAATGTAATGTAGGCATGTATTCCGAATATAGTCATATGTGCTTATGGAAAAGAACATGCATGACATGTTTTGTTCTACCCGCCCGTGGCAGCGGGGTCCTATTGGAAACTAAAGGATATTAAGGCCTCCTTTTCATAGAGTACCGGTCCAAAGCATTAACACTTAGTGAATACATGAACTCCTCAAACTACGGTCATCACCGGGAGTGGTTCCGATTATTGTCACTTCGAGGTTGCCGGATTATAACACAAAGTAGGTGACTATTGACTTGCAAGATAGGATAAAGAACTCACATACCATCTCTCTGAATTTTTTTGTCCCCAAACATGAATATATGGAGTGGGAGTTGAGGTCGGTGGATCTCCAGGGGGGCACGAGGCAGGAGACACGCCCAGGGGGGTAGGGTGCTCCCCCCACCCTCGTGGCCAGGGTGTGGGCCCCCTGATGCTAATTCTTCTGCCAGTATTTTTTATTATTTCCAAAACGTGTCTTCGTGGATTTTCAGGTCATTCCGAGAACTTTTATTTTTGCACAAAAATAACACCATGGCAGTTCTGCTGAAAACGGCGTCAGTCTGGGTTAGTTCCATTCAAATCATGCAAGTTAGAGTCCAAAACAAGGGCAAAAGTGTTTGGAAAAGTAGATACGTTGGAGACGTATCAAGACCAAAGGTTGGTGGCCTTGCTGGTGTTGGGCAAGTTGCCTTGGCAAGGCTCTTGCCGGGGTCATGTAGGCCGCCTCGGCAAGGGCGTTTGGCGGGGGAGGAGTCCACCTTGCCCCTCTGTTCTTCATGCCTCTGGCTTGAGTGTTGCCTTGGCAGTCTCGTGCTTCTCCTTCTTCTGCTCCGCCAAGCATGGCTATAGGTGTAGCTACAACTGCTCATACACAAGAAAAGTGGTGCAAAAGGGCTCCTAATTTTGTACACCGACAGGAGGCCCCGGGCCTAGGCCACACATAAGTGCGGAGTGTTGTTGGGCCAGGCCCAGAATGGTGCGCGGGCACACGTGGCAGGGTCTTAACTGCGGCAATTCCTTCGCCAGTTGTGCTTCCCCATGAGTTGCATTGGGCGCGTGACGTAGGGTTCGTGCGCGGAGTAGTTGCAGCATGCTTGCGTCACGTCGCGGTGGATAGTAAAGAGGCGGCCCGCGTCTTCCCCATAAAAAGAGGAAACCACAGGGCCGCTGCTCATTTACAGTCGCCCCACCTGTTTTCTTTATTCTGGCTCGCCCGCCATGTGTCCCCATGCCTTAGGGAGGGTAAGTGGTGGATATGGAGGGCACGGGCATTAACCCTGGGGCGGGAAACCGGGCATCGCTGATTGGAGCAGCGGGTCGGTCCTGATTCTCTGCGCCCCTCGTGGCTGGATTGGTTGAGTGGGGCGGCCGCTCTTAGGTTGGGGGGGGGGGCGAGCACCGGCCCCACTCCTCTATAAAACAGGGGAGGGATAGCGTCTTTCTGCATCCATCTCCTTCCCACTCGATTCTTATCTTCTAGTCGCCGTGGTCAGAGGGCGCGCCGGCATTCCAACGGTGGCGACGAGGGCTTCTGCTCGACAACGTGTCCCTCCTCCTTTGGAACTCGTGGCGGTGGAGCCCGCCGCGAGAGGAAGGGGGAGGCGGCGAGGCCGAGGCCACCGTGGCGCTCGAGGGAGAGGAGGATTGGGCAGCGCACCGGCCGCGCTTCCGCCAGCGGCTCTTCCCCCAATGGAGGGCCATGTCGGAGACCAGCCCCACGAGTTCTTCATCAGGCTGTACAAGCCAGTGTGTGGTCACCTCCGCCTCCCCGGCCTGTTTGCTCGGGAAATGGAGCTTGACCCGCCGCAGGCCTTGAGGCTGCATATGAGGGGCTGCGGGAATGGCAGCACGCGGGTCGATGTCGACTTCCCCGCCCCTCACGTCATGTATCTTCGCCGTGGGTGGAAGACCTTCGCCCGCACCCATAGCTTGTCGGAGGGGCACGTTCTCCATTTCAAATTAATGGAGAACGGCCTGCTCTCCATCAAGGTTTTTAGATGCTCGAGAATCCGCTTAGGGTGCTGCATAGAGAGCTCCACCGACGACGAAACCTCCTCCTCGAGCGATAGTGACGAGGAAGACAACGACGGCGAGGATGACGGTAGCAGGCGGGAGGACGCCGATTCCGACTCCGACTGACCGCCGGTTGCAGCACCATCATCTGCTTCGCCATCCTCCCTCGGCCACGCGTCTCGCCGAGGGTCACCCTCGCCATGCTCTCCATGGGTGCGTTCCTCTTCGCCCTTCCCTTGCCTTCACCCGCGACACCTGGGAGGAAAGGGACAAGAACGGAGATTGTGAGGCACTTATCTTTCTTTTAGCATGTAGGCACTTGCCGAATCTTAATTTCTAAATAATGTAATCTCTCGAGCCCATGCATGTGTTCTATAACATATGTACTTGTATCTGCATGTTAATGAAAAAGACAAGCCTTGCCGTGGACTCATGCATGTATACGTCCATGCAGAGGCGAAATGCCTTTTTAACGCAAATAAACGAGTTCTGTCGGCAAGTTATCCTGTCGACGCCCTTTGTGCCTGCCAGAGAATCACATCTGTCGGTTTGCAGACAGAGGGTCTAGCCCCCCGTCAACCTTCTTTTAGTAAAGGCTACTGCAATCGCCCTGACCGAACCAGCGTTCGGGTTAGGGATGGGAGCACACGAGTTTAAAGAGAGCGGCAGGGTTTTCTAATGCACAAGTCACAGGTTACGAACATGAACGGGCAAGAGGTGAACTTTATCTATTTGGTTTGCTGGATTCGCTTTGCCGTGCAGTCTCCCCAACTTCTTTCCAGGGCCGAGTCGTCCGCGGGATCTAGCATTCTTGTCGTGGCTGGAAAGAAGAGAGAACAAGAGCATGGAACCTTGGTGGTCCATTAACACTTGATGGAATCAAAAATCAGTACAATACCCTGGACAAGCATGCATATACGCATATATATAAACATAGAAATCAATGGGACACTGTATATACTAAAGGGTTTCTCTTCCCTGGCTGTGCACAGCGTCTATGCATGGCTTTGTACATAGGGTTACATGCCTTGTCGGCAAGGCTAATAGAAAAAGGGGGTTACCGGGGCTCCCGACAACCGCGCCCTAGGGGTAAAACTTGCGAAGATGTTCGATACTCCAGGAATTGCTCACCAGAATGCCATCTTCGGTCTCCAGGCAGACTGCACCGGGCATGGTGACTCGTGTTACCCAATAAGGGCCTTCCCACTTCGGCGTCAACTTGTTTGAATTCTTGGCGGATTGGATTCGCCGAAGAACAAGGTTGCCTTCCTCAAGACTTCTGGCATGAACCTTGTGGCTTTGGTAGCTGTGCAAGGCTTGCTCGTAACGAGCGGCTTGCACAACAGCCTGAAGACGATCTTCCTTAAGGAGCGTCGTGTCATCTTGGCATAGCTGCTCTTGCTCAAGCTCATCATAAGCGAGCACTGGAGGTGTCCCGTATATGAGTTCCATGGGGAGAACTGCTTCTGCCCCGTATACTAGGGCGAAGGGTGTCTGGCAAGTGGCTCAAATTGGTGTCGTCCTGATTGACCAAAGAACCGTTGGCAACTCATCAGTCCAGCGTCTTCCGCACTTGTGCAGCCTGGTGAAAGTCCTGGTTTTGAGACCTTGCAACACTTTTGCATTCGACCTCTCAGCTTGGCCGTTACTTATGGGATGAGCGATAGAAGCAAAACAAACCTTGTCGCCAAGGTTTTGGACGTACTGCATGAAGGTGTGGCTCGTGAACTATGTGATGTTGTCGGTGATGACTCTGTTTGGCACACCAAAACGGCAGACTAGTCCCTTGAAGAACTTGACGACTGATTGTGTTGTCACCTTTCTCACTGGTTCCACTTCTGGCCTCTTTGTGAACTCGTCATTTGCGACGTACAAGTACTCAAAGCCCCCGACAACGGGGGAAAGGGGCCTAGTATGTCTAGCCACCAAACTGGAAATGGCCAGGAAAGAGGGATTGTCTGAAGATGTTGAGCTGGTTGATGAAGCTTCTTTGAATGGAACTGGCACGCTTCACACTTGGTTACTAGTGCAGTTGCATCCTGGAGGGCGGTGGGCCAGAAGAAACCTTGTCGGAATGCCTTCCCGGCAAGGGCTCTTGACCCTATGTGGGAGCCACACATGCCTCAGTGTATCTCTACCAACAGCTTCAGTCCGTCCTCTCGAGGAATGCACTTCAATTTCACGTCGTTTGGTCTCCTTCTGAACAGGGCATTATCCACAAACTGGTACATGCTGGACCGACAGGCTACTTTCTCTGCCTCTTCTTGTTCCTTAGGGAGTTCCCCTGTTTGGAGGAAACGGACAGGGTGTTGTGCCCATGCCGGAGCCTGGGGCTCGACGGCAAGGACTAAAGGCTCGTCTTCGGCTGTGGGGGCAGCTGCCTCTACGGTCGGGGCTTGGGCACCTGCCGGAGCTTGCTGCTCCCCAGCAAGCTTGGGGTACCCGGCAACATCCTTGCCGGCGGCTCCTGGGAGCTCAGCGGGAAAGTACTTGCTGGGGCCCACCTTCCTTCGCTTGTTATGTCCCGTAGATGGCTCAACGGATGGTTGGGTTAATTGAAGCACAAAGGTACCTGGTTCCACGGGTAGCTCGAGGGCAGTGCGTTTGGACAAGTCATCGGTAATGATGTTCTCTGCTCGGGGAACATGCTCTTCCTGCAAACCGTCAAAGTGCTCCTCCAACTTCCTCACTTCATCCACATAGGCCTCCAACAACGGGCTCTAGTAATCTTTGTTAACTTGCCTAACGACAAGCTGTGAATCACCCCTGGTGATAAGCTTTCTGATTTCGAGGTCTGTCGCGATACTAAGACTGGCAAGCAGTCCCTCGTACTCCACGGTGTTGTTTGTTGATTGTTCCCGAGGAAAGCGCATCTGGACTACGTACTTGAGGCGCTCTCTGGTGGGTGCGACGAGTTGCATGTCAGCACCAGCACCTTGTAGCGAGAAAGCTCCATCAAAGTGCATAATCCAATCATGGCTCATCTCCTTGCCGGGAAGGGTGGTCTCCTGAGTCTCTTCGTCGGGCGTTGAGGTCTATTCTGCTATAAACTCTGCCAAGGCTCAGCTCTTGATTGTTGAGTTACTTTCAAACTTGAGGCCAAAGCTTGATAGTTCCAACGCCCACTCCACAATCCTCCAGTTGCATCTGGGTTGTGCAAGATCTATTGCAAAGGGAGGGGAGTGACGACGGTGACCTCATGCTCTTGGAAATAGTGGTGCAGCTTTCTCGAGGCCATAAGGAGGCTGAAAAGCAGCTTCTGCATATCGGAATACCTTGATCTAGCCCCCCTGCAAGAGGGAACTGACAAAATAGACCAGGTGCTGCACCATCTTCTTCTTATGTTCGACCTCGCCTCCTTGCGCAGACTCTGTTTTGCCGGGACCAAGCCTTGCCGAGGGCTGTGCCATGCCGGCATCAGGCCTTGTCGGGGAGAGATCTGGCCCATCATCCGATGGATCTGCCGCTGCCGCTGCTTCTTCCTCAAACTCCCTCTGTGCTACTAGCGCGGCACTGACTAGTTGATTCGTTGCCGCTAGATATAGCAGCAACGGCTCTTGTGGTTTAGGTGCGACTAGCGTTGGCGTGGAGGAGAGGTATCTCTTCAAATTTACAGCCCTACCTCTGCCTCCCGAGTCCATTTCATTGGACCTGCCTTTTTCAAAATTTTGAAAAATGGGAGGGCACCCTCAACAGATTTGGAGATGAACCAACTAAGTGCAGCAATGCAGCCGGCGAGCTTACGGGCGTCTTTGAATCGTCTTGGCACCTCAATCTGCTCAATCGCTTTGATCTTGTCAGGATTTGCTTCGATTCCGCATTGAGACACGAAGAACCCAAGGAGTTTGCCGGATGGGACGCCGAACACGCACTTCTCTGGGTTGAGCTTCAGGTGATCTTGCGCAAGTTTGTGAACGTCTCTTCCAGATCCTGCACGAGCGTGGCTTTGTCCTTGGTTTTGACCACTATGTCATCCATGTAAGCTTCCATATTTCTATGCAGCTGGGGCTCAAAACTGATTTGGACTGCTCGGGCAAATGTCGAACCAGCGCTTTTTAACCCGAAAGGCATCCGTACAAAGTAGTACATACCACATGGGGTGATGAATGCAGTTTTCTCTTCATCTTCATTTATCATGAAGATCTGGTGGTATCCTGAATAGGAGTCGAGGAATGACAGCAGGTCACACCCGGCAGTGGAGTCCACTATCTGCTCAATGCGTGGCAAAGGGAAAGGGTCCTTCGGAAAGGCTTTATTATTATCCGTATAGTCGATACACAACCTCCATTTTCCATTTGCCTTATGCACTACCACCGGATTGGCCAACCAAGTCGGGTGGAGTACTCCTTTGACTAAGCCTGCCGCTTCCATCTTCCTGATCTCCTCGATCATGAACTCTTGGCGCTCCAAAGCTTGACTCCTGACCTTCTGCTTGACAGGTCATGCATGGGGACAGACAGCAAGGTGGTGCTCAATCACTTCCCTGGGAACGTCGGGGATGTCAAACATTTGCCATGCAAACACGTCGACATTCTCCCGCGGGAAGTTGACGAGCGCGCCTTCATATTTGTTGTCCAGGGTGGAGCTTATGGTAAAAGCCCCACCCGTGCCATCTTCCTGCACGGGGACCTTCTTGGTATCTAGTGGGGCCGCCTTGGACCTCTTGCTCCCACTGGCAGAGCTCTCTAGCACGTCTCCAACGGGAATGCAGCGCTCCGAAGAGGCGCGCTTGCCGAAGGAGGTGTAGGAGCTCTTGCCGGGGTCATAAGCCTTGCCGAAAGGGGCCTTGCGAACAGGGTCAAAGATCTTGCCGATTTTCTTCTCCCTCGGGGTCTCAGTGTTAGGAGCAAGTACCTTGGCGGCGTCTGCTGCAACCACCTCTCGGTAGAGCTGGTCGGCGCAGATGAGCGTGTCTTTCTTATCAGAGGGGGCGTCGGTGGTGATGCTTATTGGGCCGAGCATCTTCAACATGTTGTAGACGTATTGTGATGCCTCCATAAACTTGGCCTGCGCTGGTTAGCCGATGTCGGTGTCAAAACTAGAAGATCTTAGGTAGGCGGTCCTGAACTATGCGTCTAAAGATCAAAGGTAACAGGAGGCAGGGGACACTTTGTTAACCCAGGTTCGGGCCCTATTGATGGAGGTAATACCCTACTTCCTGCTAGATTGAGTTTGATGAGTATAGGGGTTACAAGAGTTGATCTACCTCGAGATCGAGATGACTAAACCCTAGATGTCCAGTCTGTATGATGATGAATACCTCTACGGACTAAACCCTCCAGTTTATGTAGACACCGGAGGGGGCTAGGGTTGTACAGAGTCGGTTCACACTGAAATGAATCTTCGTATCCGTACGCCAAGCTTGACTTCCACGCAAAGGAGAGTCCCATCCGGACACGGGGGAGAGTCTTTCGTCTTGTACCTTCATGGCCCAGAGTCCGGCCCGTGTTACATAGCCCGAACGCCCGAGGACCCCATAGTCCAAAACTCCCTTAATAGCCCCTGAACCAGGCTTCAATGATGATGTGTCCGGCACACATATTGTCTTTGACATTGCAAGGCCGGTTCCTCCTCTGAATACTTCAGCATAACTGATCAACATTTAGCTATGTCCGGCTCTGTTTAAACAATTACAACCGACTAACACAAGGGTATTATACATAGTTAAAAAACACAATATGTCTTCACTGACAGCTTTTGCTGGTGAGACGTCAAGTCTGGCCTTTCCATCATTTCAAATCATTTTTCAACTTTTCGTTTCGTGTTTCGAGACGCTGACTCCGATGATACGTTTTGTCAAAACAGAGATCATGTCCCCTTATCACGGGATTTTCATCAATACGGGCTTGGATAATCCAACCATGCCGCTCGCACGACTCCTTGGGAACAGGTGAGTTTTAAGGCTTGTGGGAGGGACACTCTATATTCTCAGCCCTTATAAGGGGATAATAACCCATCTTTTCATACCACGCCTTTCTTCTTCCTCAGCCCATCTGCTCTATATTCCCAGAAAACATTCTAGCCATGTCTGGGTCCGGATCGCAGGGCAAGTGGATGCCCTCCTCCGTCACAGAGGAGAACATCAAGGAGCTCCGAGAAGCGGGCTATTTTGCCGAGGCAATCGCCCATTGGCTCCCAACCAAGAAGCAAATTGTTCCTGCTCCGGAGCCCCATGAGAGGGTAGTATTCATTCCTCATTTCATTTGCAGACTAGGTTTCCCCTTCATCCCTTCGTCTGCAGCCTTATGTTTTACTATGTGCTAGATTTCCATGATCTAGCCCCGAATTCCTTTCTCAACATCTCGGCGTTCATCATCGTGTGTGAGGCATTCCTCCGCATCCCTCTCCACTTCGGCCTTTGGCTCAATGTTTTCAATGTGAAGCCAAAAGTGGTGGACTGACAATATGCGGAGTGCGGTGGTGCTATGGTGAGCAAACTCCCAAATGTCACTTGGCCCAAAGGCGCCTTCGTGGAGACCATGAAGGGGTGGCAGAAAGAGTGGTTCTACGTCACGGAACCAGGGTGACTCCACATGGGCCACTCCTCCTGAATTTAAGTCCGGGACTCCCCTGCGGATGACATCATGGCTCAATAAGGGCCTGGACTGAGCGTCATCCAATCAAGTGACGAGGCTACAAAAGCGCATCAAGAACATGGTAGACAAAGATACCAGTCTTGCTAGCGTGATCCAGATAATGCTTTTCTGCTGGATTCTGCCTTGTCAGGGCCGGACTCAACGCATGTGGGAGTTCGACCCGACCGGTCCCCGGACACTACAACTATTCTTCGGCACGAAGCACAAAGATATGTGGAAACTGTTGTTCAAGACCCAAAAGAAGTGGCCGAACATGACCGAAGACCTCGTCCATGATTGTACTCACGCAGTGTCTCCCGTAAGTTTTCATGATAATTTTTCTATTGGTAAATCCAAGGGGCATACTAAGCTTTCCATTCTTCCCATAGGGGTGGATGAAGAAAGCGGAGCGGATTCACTGTACGGCTCCGCTACCCGAAGACCCTGCCATCCCTCTACTGACGAGGATGCTGGTTCCGGCGCCATATAAGGCGCCGGAAAAGAAGGCCAAGAAGAAGGGCCAGGAGGCAAAAAGCAGCCCCCGCCGCAAAGGTGCTTCGGACTTAGTGTCCGAGGACACTGAGACTCACTCCTCCCCCGATGCAGATGAAGATGAGAAAGAAGAGAGTAATTCTCCCCTTAAGGGGGGAAGAATAAAAGGGAGCGGTCCACGGACCCGGAGGCGGAGACGTCCAAGAAAGGGAGGATCTCCCTCACGGACGACTCTGAATCAGGCGCTGATAAGTGGCGCCCTAGGCCGAAGCCCCTGGCCAAATTGTAAGTGCCCCTAAAGGTATTTGCACTAGTATACTTTTCCGCCTTGTGATCGTGACGTATTGTATTGTGTACTGCAGTCCAGCTCGCGACCGCCCCGAGCGATACTCGTCTTCGGGGAATTCACTGGATCCAAACATGATGTATAGCGAGATGCCTCCACCGGCCTCCTCCCCCCAAGATGCGAATAACACCGAAGTGTTGTCCTGAAGGACCGTTCCGGGTCAGGGAGAGGCACGGGAGGCTGTCGAGGCGGCACTAGAGGGCAATACCTATGTTGCTAGAAGCCCGGGGGTGCCGACCCCGATGGAGATTGGCGACAGGGGCCATGCCCAATTCGGCCCACAGCCGGACAGTATTCAGGAGACCCACGAGACTCTGGAATTAGGCGAGCGGCCTCCTTTGAAAGAAAGGAGTGCACAAATTCCGCCGACAACCTCTCTCAATCCGGAGGCGCCGGACACATTGACGGAAGCACTTTAAAGTGTCATAATTGTAGAAGAACACCGTACCCTTATGGGCACGGTGGTTGAAAGAATTTGGTCCACCAAGAGCGGATTGAATGAGGCTTATACTAGCCTTCTGAGAGGCTTTGAGGTACGTAATATAATACCTTTTGGCTATATGTGAAAAAGGTGTCTATGTATAGATAATAGCCACTGAGACTCTATTCGGTGTTCGGGAAGAAAGGCCGAGCAGAGGATCTAAGTACTCGTACAGGAGATTAACAGACATATCTATTTGAATAAAGCAGGCTGCGATGGAGGCGTCAGCTTCACATGCCATCGAAGCGTCGGAGCTATGGCAAAAGTTGGATGAACAGTAAGGTATGAAATACCGAATATGTAAAGGAAATAATATCAGTCATAATTTGTCATCTGAGTGAGTGCTATGACTCTGCTCACAGCTGACGCTTCTGAGGTCGAGACCCTCAAGAGTGCCCTGGCCGAGGCCAAGAAAAAGGCGGAGGAGGAACGAGCCTCCCGCTTAAAGTATGAGTCAAGGGTGGTGGAAGTCCAGCAACAGCTCAAGGATGCTATCAGCAAATGTGAGTCCTTAGAGTGCAAAGTGCCGGATCAAAAATCTGAACTTGCTAAGGCTCTTCAAACTGCTTAGGAGGCCCAGACTGAAGCTCCAAATGCTTGCTGAGAGATCCAGGAGGCAAGGCAAATTGTGGCTGGTAAGGCCTTTAATATGCAAAGCAAATTTGTGAGGAAGAAATACATTTTACTAACCCGGATTTGAAGTTCCCGAGGAGGTTTTGCGGACCTCCCCCGGAGTGTTGCCGATGCTGCGGAGTTCTTCCGAGCCGAAGAGGGGAGCTCAATAGAAAAAATGTTCTGGTCGCAGTATCTCACGCCTAAGCATCCTGTTCCCCTCAGCGACCAGCTGAAGTAGTTGTCCGAACTGGATAGGGTGGCCGGATTGACCATGAGGGATTTTATAATCCGTTTGTGGCCTGTCGAGCCCATACCCACCACCTACTTCGGGCTTGCGAAGCGGTTGATCAGTGCCTGCCCTCGGCTTGATGTCATGAAGCGGACGGCCTGCATCGAGGGTGCGCGGATGGCCTTCGCCCGCGTCAAGGTGAAGTGGGCGAAGATGGACGCCGTCAAGCTTGCAACCGAGGGGCCGCCCGCAGGCAAATAGCAACGCACGCCGGAGTGGTATTTCAATGATGTCCTTGAGGGATGCCGCATTGTAGAGGGGCAGTGTTCGAAGTAGATTATGTTTGGATGAATGTGTCCTCATTGCCCGATCCTGCATTATGAAAACAAGGTTTATGTATGATATGTTATTTTGTTTTAATTTGAAATATTTCCTCATGTGCGGCTGTTTGCAACTTCTGAGAGTCGGCCAGTTGTCGGCTTTAGCCCCCACGTAGATAATACGGGGGTGTTCGGGATAGCACCTAAACACACTTGACCCAGTTCTTTGGTCCGTAAAGGAGGTGTTAGTGCGGCGAACCAGGAAATCAGACTATATGGCTTTATCGCTCTCACTTTGTCGTAGGAGTTTTATATTTGAAGTATAGGCGCAACCCCTAGTATAGTTCGATTATCCGAACTCGAGTGCTGTAGACGCCCGGCCGAGCAAATGCCGGCCCATCGCGTATTGCGAAAAAAATCGCAAGAGATTTGTAGTCACCGAATAGCTGACCAACTCTTTCCGCATGATGACAGTCAGTGTTCGGCTTTCTCTAGTGAGGTGTTTGACCGGATGAACCAGAAACACAATCGCAGTAGTTCTCCCTTACCACCCTAGCCGAACAAGCGAAACGTAAGGTGGCAACCAGAGGAGCCGGGCAACCCAACTATTGTCCAAAGACATGATTCGGAGCCCATGCATATAATGCTATATTCGGGACGACGAATTGCAGTGTAAAAGTGTTCAGACTTCGTTTCGTAATAAAAGATGTATGTGGCTTAACATAGCCCCAGGCGCTTTAAGTCGTACCGAGGCGTACATGACAATCGGGCAAAAACAGGAAAACATATATTTAAAAGATAGGTCAATAGGTCAGGCCAAGACCTGTTTCCATTACAGTATGATTGATACGTCGAAACGTATAGGTATGAAAAGGTGCACAAGGCTATTTTACATGGCGAGCATGGGGGAAGGTTGTGCACGTGTTGTTTCAAATGGTCGAGGCGGTCTTTAGAGACCCTTTGAGATACTCTGCCGTGCTGCTTGTCTCCTTGTTGTACTGTCCTTCAAGAGGATCATCACTCAGCGTTGCCAATGTAGGCCTAAAGAAGAGGCTTGAGCACCATCGAAAAGGTGACACGGGTTGTGAGGAACCTAAAAACTATAGAAAAATAAAAAGGAAAGAGAAAAAGGAGAATGGGTATCCTGATATGGTCTAGCCATATTGTGGACTTTATCCTTGTTGTGCCTCTGTCTTTGCCCATGGTATTTTTAGCGCGTAGTTATGTACGCGTGGCACATAGGCCGCGATTAGGTTGGGGTTGAGACGGAGGCCGAATTGCTAACTAAGCTCCCGGCGAGGCTGGTTGTTGCTCTGTGGTGTATTCCGGACTTCTTTAGTGGTGTTCGGGGGCTTGGCCACTAGTGCTGTGTTTGGATTGATAAGCCCATCTTGCGCTTCTGCTGCCAGCGCCGCGGTGTGCTCCTCGGTGCAGAGGGAGCGTTCCGTGTTTCCATTGACAGCTATAACACCACGGGGGCCAGGCATCTTGAGTTTTACGTAAACATAGTGTGGGACCGCATTGAAGCTAACAAACGCAGTTCGTCCGAGCAGTGCATGATAGCCACTGCGGAAGGGGACGATGTCAAAGATCAAGTCCTCACTTTGGAAGTTGTCCGGCGAACCGAAGACGACCTCTAATGTGATTGAGCCCGTACAGCAGGCCTCAACACCAGGTATTACTCCTTTAAAGGTATTTCTTGTGGGCTTGATCCTTGACGGATCAATACCCATCTTGTGGACTGTGTCCTGATAGAGCAGGTTAAGGATGCTGCCGTCGTCCATGAGGACTCACGTGATGTGGAATCCAGCGATGATTGGATCGAGGACTAGTGCGGCCGAGCCTCCGTGACGGATGCTGGTCGGATGGTCTCTACGATCAAAGGTGACCGGACAGGCTGACCATGGGTTGAATTTAGGGGCGACTGGCTCTATCACATAGATGTCCCTTAACGCGCGCTTGCGCTCCCGCTTGGGGATGTGGGTGACATATATCATGTTCACCATTTTGACTTCAGGGGAAAATTTCTTCCGTCCCCCTATTTTCGATCGACGCGGCTCATCGTCGTCGTCATCCTCGCTGGGTGATCCTTTCTCCCTTTGTTTGGTATTTAACTTACCGTCTAGTTTAAAGACCCACCAACTTCAGTTGGTACAGTTGGCAGGCTTGTCGGGGGTTCCATGAATCTGGCAGGGTCGGTCGAGTATTCGGTCCAAGCTGGATGTCCCTTCTCTATTTCTTTTGACTGGCATCTTCCGTTGACCGGACTTGGAGCCGTTGAATCCGGCATTGACTGTCGTGTCTTTGGTATTGTCGTTGTTGCTGCGGCGCTTGTCCTTGTTGAATCAGATCTTGCCGTTGTTACTTTTTGCTTCGGAAGTACCCGGCTCGCTCGTACTATTGCCACTACGGGCTAGCCAGCTGTCTTCGCCCGCGCAAAAGCGGGTCATGCGCGCCGTGAGGGCTGCCATGGATTTTGGCTTTTCTTGGCCGAGGTGTCGGGCGAGCCATTCATCGTGAATGATATGCTTGAAGGCCTCTAGGGCTTCGGCATCTGGACAATCGACAATCTGGTTCTTTTGAATGAGAAACCTAGTCCAGAACTTTTTGGCAGACTCTCCGGGCTGCTGCACAATGTGACTGAGGTCATCGGCATTTGGGGGCTGAACATAGGTGCCTTGGAAGTTGTCTCTAAAGGCGTCCTCCAGGTTTTCCTAGCATCCGATAGAATTTTCCGGAAGGCTGTTTAACCAGTGTCGAGCTGGCCCCATAAGCTTTAGGGGAAGGTATTTGATGGCGTGTAGATCGTCACTGCAAGCCATGTCAATGTGGATAAAAAAATCTTCAATCCATACTGCGGGATCTGTTGTGGCATCATATGATTCGATGTTCATGGGTTTAAACCCTTCTGGGAACTGGAGCTCCATTACCTCATCTGTGAAGCATAGGAGGTGTGCGGAGCCTCTCTATCGGGCCATGTCATGGCGTAGTTCGGATGAAGTCCGTGTGTGGTTTTTGGCCCAGGCATGGTTTTGCTTGTTGCGCTAGGATTGGTAACCATCCTCTCATGCCGATGCACGCCCCCGCGATCCGGAAATGGATCTGGTCTGATATGCTATGTTTTCCAGGTCATGTCGTAGGTCGTATGTGTATCCCCGAGCTGTTGTGTCTCTACCTTTACGGCGAGGTGGTGCAGGCTGGTATTCGGCGTGAGTTGTCGTTCTGTCCCGACCACGTGGCGGTCGGTCAGGTTCATCGGCCGCATTACGCGCGGGTGGTATGGGATCCGGAGCTTCGTCGTCGAATTGGGGTAGCAATTTACGCTTTGGATAGCTTTTTGCTGGGCATTCGAGGCCGTAATCATCGGCTACCAGGACATGAGTCCATCCGTCGTTGAGTAGTTCTTGGTTAGCTCGAAGCTGCTGCTACTTCTTTTTTAGGCTTCTTGCCGTGCCTATTAGCCAGTGCTTAAAGCGATCTTGTTCAAGAGGTTCCTCTGGCACGATAAAGTCTTCGTCGCCGAGGCTCACGTCATCCTCGGAGAGTGGCGGGTAGCTACTATCTTCCGAGTCTTCCCTCCATGCTTGCTCGTCAGGGTCGACTTGCCCCTCCTCCCGATCATCCTCTTCGGATGTTGGTTCGATGGGGTCTTCTTGTTCTTCGGCGTGTTCCAGAGTATCATTTTCTCCCGTGCCGGTATCTCTGTCTTTTCCGTGGTGCGATTTAGGGCGGTGCCGCCGACGTCGATGCTTCGGCGGTATCTCAGGAGGTTCTTCCTTGACTAGATCCTTCTTT
Source organism: Secale cereale (assembly GCA_902687465.1). NCBI lineage: Eukaryota > Viridiplantae > Streptophyta > Magnoliopsida > Poales > Poaceae > Secale > Secale cereale. The sequence goes on along the minus strand of LR738712.1, from coordinate 436,189,502 downwards.
TCATCGTCGTCGCCTTCTTTAGGTGTGTCCACCATATATACGTCGTATGAGAAACTAGCCATCCATCTCCTGGTAAACAGCGGATATGGGGCCTACTCCTCTCCGGCATCATCGTCTATACTGTCGATGTCTTCGGAGGCGTAGTCGAGCATGTCGGTTAGATCCTCAACAGTGGCTATGAAGTGGGTGGTGGGTGGGAAGTAAAGTTCCCTATTTCTAGGCCCTAGTCTAGGCTGGGCGTAATTTGGAAGCGATTCCTCTATGATGGCAAGGGATCGCATCAAATCCAGAGCCTCGTTTAAGAGCAAGGTTCGGGTGGGTACCGGAGTTCCTTGGCTGAGCTCACAAGACACAGGGTTAGAGAGTTTGGAGCTAGTGCCTGGCGAAGAATCTGGTGCTATCCTCTATGGTTTTCCAGTGTTGGGCTTTATGGCCACAGACAGTCCGGCAGGCTCGAGACTCCCGTCTTCGGAATGAGTGACGCGCTCTTGATCTAAGGCCGAAGCGGTGGTTAGAGCCGCGAACCCTTGGAAGATCAAGTCTCCTCGGATGTCAGCGACATAGTTTAGGTTTTTGAAACTGATCTGGTGACCAGGGGCGTAGCTGCCGATCTGCTCCAGGTGACCAAGCGAGTTGGCACGCAGCGCGAAGCCATCGAACATGAAGATCTGGCCGGGGAGAAAAAACTCCTCCCTGGCGGCGTTGTTGTAGATGATCGATGAAGCCATCGAGCCTGTCGACGATGCCATGGTGGAACTCTCAATGAAAGCACCAATGTCGGTGTCAAAATCGGCAGATCTCTGGTAGGGGGTCCCGAACTGTGCGTCTAAGGATCGAAGGTAACAGGAGGCATGGGACACTTTGTTACCCAGGTTCGGGCCCTCTTGACGGAGGTAATACCCTACTTCCTGCTAGATTGACTTTGATGAGTATAGGGGTTACAAGAGTTGATCTACCTCGAGATCGAGATGACTAAACCCTAGATGTCTAGTCAGTATGATTATGAATGCCTCTACGGACTAAACCCTCCGGTTTATATAGACTCTAGAGGGGGCTAGGGTTGTACAGAGTCGGTTTACAGATAAATGACTCTTCGTATCTGCACGCCAAGCTTTCCTTCCAGGCAAAGGAGAGTCCCATCCGGACATGTGGGAGAGTCTTCCATCTTGTACCTTCATGTCCCACTAGTCCGGCCCGTGTTGCGTAGCCCGGACGCCCGAGGACCCTATAGTCCAGGACTCCCTCGGCCGAGGATCCCATTATAGGGCAAGGGGATCTTGGCAACGTCAAAGACAATCTTCTCCGTCCTATAATTCAGCTTGCCCCCGAATGTAACGGGCAGAGCAATCTTTCCTTTCGGTTGACTCCTCCGCGGGTTGACCCGTTGAAACATGACCGTCTCCTCGATTTCTCCATCGAGGATTTGTAGCCTCTCGATCACAGCGGGTGAGATCAGGTTCAGACCGGCCCCACTGTCAACTACCACTTTCGTCACCTTGAGGTTGCGTATTGTTGGCGAAACCAACAACGGCAAACACCTGACCGCAGTTGTATGGTCAAGGTGATCCTCGGTGTCAAAAATAATAGGCGTGCTATACCACTTAAGTGGCCTCTGGGCATCGAACGATGGCCTTGCTACAGTGACGTCACGCGCCCACTGTTTTAGTTGGCAGTGAGAGGTATGCAGCAAGGCGCCACCATCGATGCACATGGCCTCTGTAGCTTTCTGGAACTCGTGCACGCTGGACTCGTCGTCTTCGCCATGATCATCGTCTTCCTCTTTCTTGTCGCGGCCCCGAGTGGGCCTTTCTGGTTGGTTATCTTGGCCACGGCGACCACCTCGGCCGCCACGCTTCTTGCCGGGCACCTCTGCACCGTCAGGGCCTTTCTCCTTGTCACGCCACTCATACTCAGCTTTCTGCTTCTCTATGAGCAGCTCGACCTGCCGGCAATTCTGGAGGTCATGGCCCTTGGAGCGATGAATCTTGCAGTACTGCTTGTCGGAGCCCCCTGGCTTGTCGATAGCCGCCAAGGCCCGGCAGGCGGTGCACCCGACAACTTCCTTGCCGGGGTCGTCAGCCTTGGTCTTTTTGGCGGCGCCAAGGTCGTCGATCCCTCTACGGCAAGAACAGCCTTGCCCTTTCGCATCCTATTACGGTGTCGGCCCTTCTTCGCCGGGGCGACGACGTCTCCGTTTGTGGAGTCGGTTTCCGCGCCAGCGTCTTCACCGAGGTACTTCCTTCCTTCTTCAGCCTGAGCGCATCTATTAGCCAGAACATAGAGCTCGGCTACATCTTTAACCTTGTTCATCGCCAGCTCCTCACGCATCTTGCGGTTGCGCACATTCTGATGGAATGCACTGATGATGACAGCGGGGTGAACGTCTGGGATGTTTTACTACACATGGCTGAACCTTTGTATGTACTTGCGCAGGGTTTTGCCATCCTTCTGGGGGATGACATGCAAATTGCTTTCCTGGCCAGGAGCTTGGTGGCCCCCGGTAAAGGCGGCAACAAACTCGTGGCATAGATCTGACCAGGAAGAAATGGAACCCATGTGCAGGTGCATCAACCACGACATAACGTTGGGCTTAAGCACCAACGAAAAGTAGTTGGCGAGCACCTTGTCGTCGCGAGCCCCAGCAGCCTGCATCGCGATGGTGTATATGCTGAGGAACTCCGGCGGGTGAGTCTTGCCGTTGTATTTTTCTTCGACCTCAGGCTTGAACGTGTGGTGTGAGGGCCACTTGAACTTTCGCAACTCACGGGTAAAGGCCGGACAACCCACCTCGTAAGGTAAGTCACAAGAGCCCCCCGGCTCCGGGTGGTCCATAGTAGGCCCTACACGCCTATCAGATTGATGGCATTCTTCCCGCCGTCGCTCGATAGTGGTCCGTGCATCTTCCTGGGCTCGCTCCCGAAGGACTTGACGTTGGTCGCGGCGGGCTCGCGGGTCGGAAGACTCCATTGGAAAGTCGTCATGAGCATCGGCCCGATGAGCCGGCGGCTGCTGTTGCTGGCGTGGGGGAGGAGAGTGCACCGTGGTCGCAGCAGCTCCGGTCCTCCCACCAGCAGCGTGCGTCGATTCACTAGAGCGCCGGCGCAAGGGTCCCACTGGTCGCGGTTCATCTCTATAGGCAAAGCTGATGTGGCTTTGTATGGTGGCTCTCCACTCGTCGAGCTTCTCTACGACAGGAGGAAAGTCGAGGAGCAGTTGTACGCACGCCAATGCTTCCGCTGGCGTGGGTGGCGGCAAAAGATGTGTGGATGGTGATGCACTCTGACTTCTAATCATGTTATAAGGAGCTCTATCACGGTCCCACTGCCGGACGCCGCTTCCGCCCACGACCGGACATGCATCCTGGCCCGGTGCATCTTGATAGTGACGCAAAGGGCTCTTCCCGTGGCGGTGCCTGGGGGCACCGACGTCGATGCATTGCTTGTCATGTATGAACTAGGAAGACCGCGGAGCGGGCGCCGGTGGAGGTGTCCTGGAGGTTGCCGTGCCGCCCATGGGCAGCACGGCGATGCCTTTGGACCCAGTTGTGTGCGACCCGTTGTCTTGGGCGCGAACGATGCCACTCGCCTGGCTTCGATGGCTAGTGTCGTGGAAGCTTGCGGGCCACACCTCCGCCACCATCTGAAGCCGCCCCATCGCCCGCGCGTGATAGCACGGGTGGTTCGGCCCTAGATGCCCCGAACGCCGCGATCACCTTCTTCTTGGGAGCCATGGCGATGAAGAAGTCGATGCGCTAACTGCTAGACCAGATTTTCACAACCTAGCGTCCCCTACCTGGCGCGCCAAAGATATCGAGGAAACGACACCTATGGGATCCCGGGGGACCCCTACTACGATTGGCGGGGCGTGGAGCTGTGCAAAGAGCAGGTCTAGTCGATCAACAGATCGGAATTTTTACCCATGTTCGGGCCACAAGTGATGCGTAAAACCCTAGTACTGCTTGTCTGTGTATATTTAGTGTTCTTGAGCTCTTGAACCGGCTACTATGCATGCATGTACAAAAAGTCCGAATCCTCTCCCAGTAAGCCTTGGGCCTCCTTTTATATGACAAAGGAGTTGCCACAGTGGCACAGAGGAGGTGGAAACTAACTACAGTGTACAAGGTTATCTCTTGACATCATTGGACAAACGCATTTAATGCGCCGCATATGTGTCCTCTAGCTTTATCGGGGACGGCAGTGGAGCTTGTCCTGCCTGTTGCTGCCTCACCTCGCCCCGACACGCGTCCAGGCCGACGAGGCATGCAGCGCCATGCTGGCTGCTAGCTGGTGTAGTGGTAGGGTCTTCACGAAGATCTGCATGCCACCACACAGGTGCTTGGCGAGTTGTCTTGGAGGCTGCATGCTTCCACGCATGCACTTGTCCAGTTGGCAAGTTGGTTGCCTCCTAGGAGCGGCCACGGGACAGTGAAAACATTGGTAGGCGCGGGCCTGGCTATGGCCCCGCAGACGCCCCCGGCAAGATGGTTGTCCCTGGCAAGTATCTTGCATGGGGTCTTCGGTCGTCCCGGCAAGGCTCTTGCCGGCGGGTCTTCGTCTTCTGGTCCCTTGTCTAGGTTTGCAGGCCCTTGGTCCCACAAAGATCTGCATGCCACGCATGCACCCCTGAATCTTGGTCTTGACGTTGTCGATGGTGTCAGAGCTCTCGGACCCAAGGGTGGTGGCCTTGCTGGTGTTGGGCAAGTTGCCCCAGCAAGGCTCTTGCTAGGGTCATGTAGGACACCTAGACAATGGCGTTTGCCGGGGGAGGAGTCCACCTTGCCCCTCTATTCTTCATGCATCTGGCTTGAGTGTTGCCTTGGCAGTCTCGTGCTTCTCCTTCTGCTCCGCCAAGCATGGCCATAGGTGTGGGTACAACTACCCATGCACAAGCAAAGGGGTGCAAAAGGGCCCCTACTTTTGTACACCGACACGTGTGATGGGCTTGGTGGGCACGAGTTGGCCGCGCGACACATGAAGCATGTCAAAAGCTGCCATGGAGAGAACACTGAGGCCGGCGCCACCGTTGATGAGGGTCTTGGTAACTATGATGTTACTAATGGTTGGCCTGCAGAGAATGGATAGCATGCTGGCGGTGGCCACTGCCCTGGGGTGGTCTTTGGAGTCGAAGTCGATGTCGGTCTCCATCCCCGCTCGACACTGCGAAGCCTCCTGCTTCGGCCTAGCAGAGGCCGCCTGGCAGAGAAACAGCCTAGCGTGGCGGCCCAACGCAGGTGCCTGTGACCCGTCGATGATGCAGGCGACCGCCCGAGGCCGTGAAGCGCATGATGAATTGGTTGCGGCGCTCCTCCCAAGAGGAAATCGAGGTGTTCGGAAGGCCGCGGGGGCAAGACTGAGGGACCTTGTTGAGGGCCAAGGGAAACCACTTTGCCGCGGCTTTGTTATCGCAGCCCACCGCTTGGATTTCCTTCTCGTACGACCGGAGGAACGCCTCAGAGCTTGCCGCATCGTCGTATCGCGGGGGCAGCACCAGCCTGAATTTCATAGGCCACGTTACTCGATGCATGCGTGGAGCAAAGGCCGGGCAGCCCGCGCCGCCCCCGTAGGCTTCGGGTAGCCATGCTTGTAGGGCGGCGCCCGCCATGTGGATGATGAAGCGAGGGCAGAGCGGATTTGGAGAAGAGATGGAGCTTCCACACGCCCCTATCTGGCCCACCAAATGTCGTATTCAGGGTTCCGCAGACCCAAGAAGGTTCGAACTCCGTGGCGTGTGCGAAGATATCAACCTCTTAGCTTCGAGCCCGTCGCCCCACAGCCTAGGCGAACGTGATTCGCTTGAGTGGGGAAGAAGATGGACATGGCAGTTTACCCAGGTTTGGGCCACCTTACGGTGTAAACCCTACTCCTGCTTTGTGATGGATTGGCCTTGCGGGGAGATATGAAGATGAACTAGTACAGTGGATGAGCAGCCTCGCGAGGCCTCAGCATGGAAGAATCAGTCAATCGCCCCTAGGGTAGTGGCTAGCCTATATTTATAGTAGCCCGATCCTCTTCCCCCAAAACTTAGGCGGGAAGGGATCCCACAACGTCCAATTTGAAAGGGGACAAGAGGTACATATTATCCTAACGAAAGGTGGTCTTCACCTGCAAAGTCTGTGATCGTGACGTAGGGGTAGGCTCGGAAATGACATCCGCCCTACTGGGCTCTCGATCTTGGTCTTGTTGCACGAGAGTGGAAACCTTTGGAGGATCCCTTGGGAATGTGCGCCTGGCCTTGCTTCATTAGCACCAAAGGGGAAATTGTGCCCTCTGCGCCGGCTGGCGCCCGCCTGGCTTCGGTCGTCAAGGCTTATGTCAACGCGCCCTTATGAGGAGGGGCACTTTGTGACGTCCCGAGACCGATGCTCCAGATGCCTTCCATTTATTTTTGTTGTCGCCGTGTTTTTTTTTGTTTATTGCATTTCATCATGGCATCTTGCGCATTGCATCGGCATTTCGTTGCCGTCATTTTTTGAAAAACTTGCATCTGTTAGTAGTTGTTACTTCTCCCTGTTCCCGTTGTTATCCTTTGTCAGACCAATCGGTTCTTTTGATTCCATCTCGCCTGACCGCTTGAGCCTCTGCGCATAGTGCACCGACCCCTCACGCGGGTCCGAAAAACTTCTCTGAACCCGATCCGGGCAGTTGTCACTAATGGGTCCGACTCATCCCGAAACATCCCTAAAACAATTTTTTGTTTCTTATTTGGACTCCCTAGCCTATTTTATCTCAACCGTCTGATTTTGATCATAGGGTCCAAATGTACCCTAAACTTCCCCTTTCCCTATTTATAGACCACCACCTTCCAAATCGGGACAAACCCTAGATCCTAGCCCTCTTGTCCCATCGGCGCCGCCGCTGTCTTCTCCCACCTCGGGATACTCCTGATCCAAATTGACTCGAGCGCCACCTTGTTTCCAGTGCCGCCCAACCAGATCGCAGCCTCCTTCTCTGGCCGAGACCTCCTCGAACAGGGGTATTTTTTTGGATCATCGAGTACCTCTTCCGAAGACGCCAAGTACCTCGTCGACAGATGAACGACTACCATCGACCCTCAAGACCCCAAGTACCCTTCGAATAGACCAAGTCTGACTACATGGATACGACAAGTTCCTCTCTAGACATGTACCACTACTTCCACTACCATCGGCATGTACCACTACTTCCACTACGACCGTCCCGAGAACGACTACTTCCCTCGATGTTTTCGCAACACCCCAAAACACACACTTCGAAGGTATAACTACCACGCCGATGACCCACAGATGAATGCATTGTGTGTGGGAGATGCACCACTTGTTCGCACCGTGCCCGTTTGTTTCATGCACGTCCTTATTTTGCCATGCTACTGACCCGTGGGAACCCCGTGACCGGGATCACCCCACCATGCTTCCATGACACGCTCAGGCCACACTTCTTTTGCATCGGTATCTCCATGAGCTAATGGAACCGATATGTTGTCGTGGCACCATTTTCGTATTCGTCGTCGTGGCACCCTTTCTTTCCACCACGGTGACAAATGCTTCATAACATGCTCATGTCAACATTTTCTTAAAACTGCATAAAATGTCTATATGTCATCCGCATCATGATAACAACATTTAAAATGTTTAAAATTGTTGTTTGCATTATAAATTTCTAAATGACATGGGGATTTTCCGTAATTGTTGTGTGTTGTTTCCGGCCTCATTTAAATTGCTTAGTTAGTGTAGTTTAATTGTTTCGCACCCCTTTCCATGTTAAGAACATTTAAACTTGTTGAGTTCATAATTGAGAATAAACTAAATGTTTGAATGTGGTGTTTCGCCGATATGCAACTCGTTGCATATTGATCTCAACTTAACTTATAGTATTGTTTGCGCACTTTGCCATGACATTAATCATTAAAACTGGATATGCATCATACTTGATTGTGCATCATGCCATGTTTATGCTTGTGTGTTTACCATGTTGTTTGCTTCTTTTCGGTGTTGCTTCTTAGTTCTGGTATGTTGCGGATTGTGAGGATTCGTTCATCTACGCCCGTTCGTCTTCTTCATGGACTCGGTCTTCTTCCTAGCGGGATAACAGGAAAGATGACCGTCACCTTGGATCTCATTACTATTTTGCCATGCTAGTTATCTTGATGCTATCGCTATGTCATGCTACTCACCACTTGTTTATCAAGCCTCCCAATATGCCATGAAACAGCCTCTAACATTGTCCACCATCCTAGTAAACCATTGTTTGGATGTGTTACCACTTTGCTCAGCCCCTCTTATGGTGTTGCTAGTTGCAGGTGCAGTTGCAAGTTGTTCCATGTTGGAATATCACAATATCTCTAACTTAATTAATGCACATATATACATGGTAAAGGTTGGAAGGCTCGCCCTTTTGCCTGGTGTTTTGTTGCACTCTTGCCGCCCTAGTTTCCTCTAAACCGGTGTTATGTTCTTTGATTTCGCGTTCCTAACACGGTCAGGGTTTGTGGGCCCCCTAGACAGTTCGCTTTGAATAAAACTCTTCCAGCAAGGCCCAACATTGGTTTTACCATTTTCCTAATAACAACTAAAACTTGCATAGGAACTTCCCGGGCCCCGAGCACTTAATTAATAACCTGGCCTAGTGCTACTCATGAGTGTTGGTCCAAACTAGAGCACTGTGTAGGGCCACCCCTTGGCAACTTGGGGTATTTGGCACCTGTACGCGTAGCTTATCCACCATGTCCTGAGAACGAGATATGTGGCTCCTATCAGGATCATCGACACGTCGGGAGGTCTTGTTGGACTTGTTTTAACATTGTCGAAATGTCTAGTGAACCGGGATTCCGAGTTTGATCAGTTTGTTCCGGAATGGATGATTTTCCTCCGCAGATCATGAGAGTTTGTGATGGACTAAGTTGGGACACCCTTGCGGGGTTTAATATTTTGAAAGCCATGCCCGCGGTTATGTGGCAGATTGGAAATTTATAATATGCGGTTGTAGAAAACTTGACACCAGATCCAAAATAAAATACACCAACCGTGCGCGTAACTATGATCGTCTCTTTTCAATTGAGTTTGAGAAGAGAACACGGTGGGATTACTCTTGACTCGTACGTAGTTCAGAATCACTTTTTGATCATTACTAGTTTGCGACCGCTATGTGTAGTTTCTCTTCTTACTATTGAACTCGTAAGTTAGCCACCATACAAATGCTTAGTCGGTTGTTGCTACCTCACCACTTATCCATCCCATACCCATTATGTTTGCTAGTCTTGAAACCCATGGTAATGGGATTGCCAAGTCCTCATGGCTCACATATTACTACAACAATGGTTGCGGGTACAGGTAATGCGATGTTCTAACGTGAGAGTGATGCATGTTTGCTTTTGGGGTTTTTCTTCTGCTTCTTCTTCGCTCAAGGGATAGGTTCCGGGTCGGGAGCCTGGGATTAGTAGGGTGGATGCCGTTCTTCTTGTTCATTTGATTTCATCCATAGTCGGACCATGTTCTTCTGTATGATGATTGCTATGTATTGATGTATTGTTGTAATCATGTTGTAACTTGTGGCGAGTGTAAGCCTTTATCTCGTATTCTCCTCTATTCAGTACATGGTATGTTGTAATGATACCCACCTTGCTAAGCGCTCGAAATGTGGTTGTCCCCCAATTAAGAATTCATCACGTGATCGAGATAAAATCGTATCTTGGGTGCTACACACTTGCATAGGAATCTCCGCCCCTCTAGAAGCAGCTTGCGGAGCCGCCCCCTAGGAGGCCTTGGCGCACCTTGCCTCGCGAGGGAAGCGGCCCCTCACGAGGGTTCTTCTTGTGAGTGCTAAAGTTGGGCCATGTCGGGCCGTTGAGTGAGCCGCGTCCTGGGCCGCAGGCAGGCATATCTAGGCACCCTCGTTCCTAGAATGCCGACAGACTCTACTGTCGTCTATGACTTGATCACATTTTTGGATGCATACTATGAATATCATCAGGTATTCATGTCAAAAGAAGATGAGGAGAAGACCTCATTCTATAATCCATGTGGCACGTATTGCTTTGTATGTATGCCTTTCGGACTAAAGAGTGTTGGTTTAACTTTCGCAAGAGCAGTTCAGGTTGGTTTTGAGCCACAATTACAAAGGAATGTCGTAGCCTATATGGACGATATAGAGGTCAAAACAAAGGACAAGTCAACCCTCATTGAGTATTTAGAAGAAACATTCACGAACTTGCGCAAGATCAACATGAAGATTAACCTTGAGAAGTGTGTGTTTGGTGTCCCCTCCGGCAAACTTCTTAGGTTCTTCATGTCTCAACATGGAATCGAGGCGAACCCCGACAAGATCAAAGTGATTGAGCAGATTCAAGAACCTGAAACTGTCAAGGACGTGCGGTAACTTGCCGGTTGCGTTGCAGCCCTAAGCAGTATTGCACCCTACAATTTTTCAAGATATTGAAAAAGGCGGGTCTAGGGAAATGGATTCCGGAAGCAGAGGCTGCGATGCAAGACTTGAAGAGATACATATCCTCTAAGCCAACTCTAGTAGCGCCCAAGCCACAAGAACCGTTCCTACTATACTTGGCGGCGAGAAACCAAGTGGTCAGTGATGCACTAGTTGCGCAGAGGGAGGCTAGTGAAGAAGAAACCGCAGCAACAGGGCCATCCCGTGAAGAAGCAGTGTCTTTCCCGGTGAATCCAGACGTCGGTCAGGCAAGGGTGGAGCAAGAGAAAGCATTCGACCAGCCAAGCACGCCAAGGAAGAAGGCGGTACAGCAGCCAGTATACTTTGTAAGCTCCCTCCTGTAGGGGGCTAGGTCAAGGCATTCAGGCGTGTAGAAATTGCTCTTCGGCCTACTCATGGCCCCAAGGAAGTTGCGTCGTACTTCCAGGCGCATGAGATCACAGTAGTCACTCGCTTCCCATTGCAGTGCATTCTAACGAATCTGAGGAAACTGGTGGGATAGTAGAGTGGGCACTGGAATTATTGAGTTTTGCACTCAAGTTTGAAAGTATGTCGACCATTCAGAGCAGGGCACTAGTGAAGTTGATCACATAATGGATGCCCATGCAAGACGACGAGCTCCCTGAATCAACCCTCCTCGGCAAGGAAACTAGGAAGAATTAGATCATGTACTTTGATGGGGCTTTCCCGCTGCAAGGCGCTGGTGCCGGAGTGCTACTTCTCACACCCACTGAATAGCATCTCAAGACGTGGTCCAGATGCATTTTCCCCGGGAGGAGGCTAACAACAATGTTGCTGAATATGAGGGACTGATTGCTGGCCTTAGAATAGCGGTAGAGTAGGGAATCAAAAGGTTCATCGTTCCAGGGGACTCGCAACTTGTAATGAAGCAAGTGAATGAGGATTACCAGAGCTCGTTGACAGAGGCATATGTGGATGAAGTAAGGAAATTGGAAGAACACTTTGACGGACTTCACACAGAGCGCATCCCTCGTGCCAAAAACAACATCACTAATCAACTGCCAAAGTGTGCTGCCCACAAGCTTCTGCTACTTCTCGAGTTTGCGTTGTATTCCATCGAAGAGGAAAGGGAGATGCAGCACAGTAGCGTAAGTATTTCCCTCAATTTTTTAGAACCAAGGTATCAATACAGTAGGAGACCACGCGCGAGTCCCTCGCACCTGCACAAACAAATAAGAACTTCGCAGCCAAAGCGATAAGGGGTTGTCAATCCCTTTACGGTCACTTACGAAAGTGAGATCTGATAGAGATGATAGTTTGGTATTTTTGGTTATAAGAACATAAACTAAAAGCGGAAAAGTAAAGTAGATTGTAGATTGATATGTTGAGAATAGACCCGGGGGCATAGTGTTCTCTAGTGGCTTCTCTCATGATAGCGATATTCTACGGTGGGTAAACAAATTACTGTCGAGCAATTGATAGAAAAGCGAATAATTATGAGACTATCTAGGCATGATCATTATATATAGGCATCACGCCCGAGACAAGTAGACCGAAAAAATTCTGCATCTACTACTATTACTCCACACATCGACCGCTATCCAGCATGCATCTAGAGTATTAAGTTCATAAGAACAGAGTAACGCCTTAAGCAAGATAACATGATCTAGAGGGATAAACTCAAACATAGTGATATAAACCCCATCTTTTTATCCTCGATGGCAACAATACAATATGTGCCTTGCTACCCCTACTGTCACTGGGAAAGGACACCGCAAGATTGAACCCAAAGCCAAGCACTTCTCCCATTGCAAGAACTATAGATCTAGTAGGCCAAACCAAACCAATAATTCGAAGAGACTTGCAAGGATATTATAATCATACATAAAGAGTTCATATAAGAACCAAATATTTATCATAGATAATCTTGATCATAAACCCACAATTCATCGGATCTCGACAAACACACCGCAAAAAGAGATTACGTCGAATAGATCCCCTCGAAGACCGAGGAGAACTTGGTATTGAGATCCAAAGAGAGAGAAGAAGCCATCTAGATACTAGCTATGGACCCAAAGATCTGTGGTAAACTACTCACAACTCATGGTGAGGCGATGATGATGATGTAGAAGCACTCCGTGGAAGATCCCCCCTCCGGCGGAGCTCCGGAACAGGCCCCAAGATGGGATCTCATGGGAACAGAAGGTTGCGACAGTGGAACTAGGGTTTTCTCTGTTGATCTGATAGTTTTGGGGTACGTAGGTATATATAGGAGGAAGGAGGGCACCGGGGGCCAGACAGAGTGCCCACGAGGCAGGGGGCGCGCCCTATGGGGGGGCGCCCCCACCCTCGTGGACGCCATGTCGGCCCTACTCCGTGGTTCTCAAGTCTCCCGTGCGTATTTTGCTCCAAAAATATATCTCCCGAAGGTTACATTCCGTTTGGACTCTGTTTGATATTCCTTTTCTGTAAAACCCTAAAACAGGCAAAAAAACAGCAATCTGGACTGGGCCTTTGGGTTAGTAGGTTAGTCCCAAAAATAATATAAAAGTGTATAAAAAAGCCCATTAAACATCCAAAACATCATAAATAATAGCATGGAACAATCAAAAGTTATAGATACGTTGGAGACGTATCAGCTTCCTATTGAACCAGGAACCTTTATGCTCTATTTTAATCAGCCAATGGTTACCTGATCAACGAGGGCCAAGAAAAGAAGAAAGATAATTACCAACAAATATTTTCTGACAGAGCTCCCTTGAGCCGTCGGCAAAGATGTTGTCGGGAAAGATGATGTGCTTGCCGGTGAGAAGTGGCCTTTGACAGAATCCTAGATTCTTGTTGTTGAGGTTAGGGCTCCCCCGGCCGAAGGAATGCCTTTAGTCCTTGTTGTCGAGCCTCAGGCACCAATGTGGGCCCAACAGATAGTCCAGTTTCTCCAAACAGGAGAACTTCCCAAAGAACAAGAGCAAGCTGGAAAAGTAGCATGTCAATCAAGTATGTACCAGTTTGTGGATGACATCATGTGCAGAAAGAGACTTAGGGGAGTGAAATTGAAGTGCATTTCCTAGGAAAATGGACTGAAGGTGCTGGCAGAGATACATGGAGGTGTATGCGGTTCCCATACAGGAGCAAGAGCTCTTGTTGGAAAAGCCTTCCGGCAAGGTTTCTATTGGACTGCTGCCCTCCAGGATGCAACTAAGCTAGTAACAAGATGTGAAGCATGCCAGTTCCATTCTAAGAACATACATCAACCAACCCAAGAACTTCAGACAATCCCTCTCTCCTGGCCCTTCTCAGTCTGGGGGCTTGATATCTTGGGCCCCTTCCCCCGTGCTACCGGGGGCTTTGAGTTCTTGTATGTCACCATCGACAAGTTCAAAAAGTGGCCTAAGGTAGAGACAGTGAGGAAGGTGACTGCATAGTCGACCGTCAAGTTCTTCAAAGGAATAGTGTGCCAGTTAGGGGTTCCAAATAGAGTCATCACTGACAATGGTACACAATACACGAGCTGAACCTTCATGCAATACATCCAAAGCCTTGGAAGCAAGGTTTGCTTTGCTTCCATTGCTCACCCAATGAATAACGGGCAAGGAGAGAGGACGAATGCTGAAGTGCTGCGTGGGCTCAAGACAAGAACTTTCAGCAAGCTGCACAAGTGCAGAAGGTGTTAGATTGATGAGTTCCCGATGCTTCTTTGGTCGAACAGGACGACACCAAATCGAGCTACTGGCTAGACACCCTTCTCCCTAGTCTATGGTGCTGAAGCGGTGCTCCCCACAGAACTCATATACGGTTCACCTCGAATACTTGCCTACGACGAAGTAGAGCAAGAGCGGCTGTGGCATGACGATGTTGTGCTCCTCGAGGAAGATCATCTTCGGGCGATTGTGCATGCTACACAATACCAGGAAGCCTTGCCCCGAGCCTTGAGGAAGGCGATCTTATCCTTTACCGTGTTCAGTCCACCAAGGGTACAAACAAGTTGACGCCGAAGTGGGAAGGCCCTTACCGGGTAGTGTGAGTCACCATAACTGGTGCAGTCCGTTTGGAGACGGAAAATAGTATTCGCGTGCAAAACTCATGGAATATTGAGCATCTTCGCATGTTCTACCCGTAAGGTGCAGTTGCCTGGCCCTGCCACGACAATCAGTTTTTTACAATCATATCCTTAGAGGCTTGTAACCCTCTGTACAAAGCCAGGCGCAGACCCTCTGCATGTTTCAATAAAACCAAGTGTTTTATAGACATGCATACATGTTTATCTATATTCTATATTTCAATTAAACAAGCTCATTAATATGTCGCCAAAGGCCTCATGCTATCTCTTCCCTTTTTTCTTTTTCTATCAAAGACAGAAGGGTTCCTCGCGAACAACTTTCTCGGGGAAGGATGGTGTGGCATGCACGCTTGGACCTGTGGCGACCCCTTTTTATCCAGACAATGACAAGTACAACAAAGAAAGATAGGTCGAGAGTTTGTTACATTTGAAACTTCCCGTCATTTCGTATTACGTCGATGTATGAGAAACTTGCACACGAGGAGACCTTGCCGTGTTTTTTATTCGTGATCTAGTCCTTGCCTCGAGTCTGCTCGACAGGATTAGTTGTACCTATGTTAAAAACCGGGAAGGGGCCAGCCTCCATCCAGGCTCCTAAACTTGCCTCGAGTTTGCTCGACAAGGGATACTAGTAGCTACGCTTGGGACCAGCAAGAGGCTTTGCCGGATATCTTACGTGCAAAAGACCGCCGAGGGCAAGTCCTTCGAGTCATCTAAGGCAAGTATGTGTCTCCGACAAGTTTTCTTTCTCAAGATTGCGTGAGGCAACAAGTACATTTCATACAAGTGTGGATATGGATGGGAAATATTTATATTTATTTCAAACAGGGCAAATGTTAACATTTCTTGTTAGAAAAAGTGATCCATAATGGATTTCTTGTCCCTCTCCTCCTAGGGTTTATCTCGAGTGCAAAAAGGGAAAAAGGAGTTCCTATCAATGCCCTGGTCACCCCACCAGGACCAGAGGGACGCAGCACGACAAGATCAGGAGAGCACCTCTCCCCCCCCCCCCCGACAAGGAGGGCGAAGCCAAGGACAGAGAGAGGCTAGGTGGAGCACCCCTGGCAGGGAGGACGAAGTCATTGTCCATGAACAGGCCTGTCGGGCTCCAGCTAGAGGTGGCGGTGGTGTCCAGGCCAAGCACCCCCGGCAAATTGCCTTGTCGGGGTCTGGCTGCAGATGATGGTGCTACCGGCGCCCAGCTGGTGATGAAGGTGCCACTTGCGTTCAGCTGGAATCCGAGTCAGCGTCTTCAGATGTGATGAGCGAGGATTTGCCATTGCTATCTTCACCCACCGTGTCCTCTCCATCGTTGTCGCTCGAGGGGGAGCTTTGTTCTTCACTCGAGCTCTCCACGCAGCACCTAGATGGTTGCCCAAAGGCCCGAAGATCTACACAGAAAGCACGTCGACCTCCACCACCCTCGGGTGAGGTACATGACGCCGTTGGCGGGGAACTCCACATCCACCCAGACGACGCCCTTGATGTAGCCGTTCACACGCAATCACAGCCCAAGTAGTTTGTCCATCTCCATCACCATCACCCTAGCAAAAGGGCGAGGGAGCCGCAGGCTACTCCTTGGCAGGTCGTGAAGCTCGACGATGAACTCAAGTGTGGTATCCCCCTTGTGGCCCTCCGCTATGGGTGGGGCCACCGGAAGAGGAACTGCTAGCATCCCGGTCCAACCTCCTCGGCCGCGATTGCTGCAATGACTGTGACCTCGCTCAGCACCTCTGCCACGCGTGCAACTGGCCTCCACTGTCGTGACGCAGAAGCATGGTCCTGAGGGGAAGCTCTCGTTGCCACGGTGGAAGCGCGAGCACAACCTTTTCCTCTCGCGATGATGGCAGAAGTCGAAGAGGAACAAAAGATAATGTCAGCGTCCTGGGAGCCGGGGTACCCAGACTTGCCTGCCTGCGGCCCATGGCGTAGCCCCTTCACCGGCCTTGTACGGCCCATCTTCAGCGTTAACAGACAAAGACCCTCGCGAGGGGCCAAGCCTCGTGAGGAGGATGACACCAAGGCCTCCGGAAGGAGCAGTCTCTCTAGGTTGGCTCCTGAGGAGCAGATATCTCTATGCAATCCCCCACCTCGTGAGGTTCAGATGACGCAAGCCATGACGACCAAGGCCAGGCGGGTGCTAGCGGCTGCAGTACTGCAGGGTTCCCCTTTGGTGGTGAAGAGGCAAGCATAGGCGCGGAGTCCCGAGGAATTAGCCATATGTTTCCATTTCCATGCAACAACACAAGGTCGCCAGGACAATAGGACAGAGGTCATTGCTGAGCCCACCATGGCGTCACAACCAGAAGCTTTGCAGACGAAGACCTTCTTTCATCAGGATAAGATGTACTAGTTGTCTCCCTTCAAATTTGACCGTTGTGGGATCCCTTCCCACCTTGATTTTGGGAAGAGGACCAAGGCCACTATAAATATAGCCTAGCCACCACCGTAGCGGGGGACGGATCATTCAGATCACCCTCACCACCACAAGCAAGAACACACCTCCTGAGGTTGTTCGACCATTGTACTAGTTCATCCTTAGCCCACCTCGAGGCAATCCACCACAAAGCAGGAGTAGGGTATTACACCGCAAGGTGTCCCGAACCTGGGTAAACTGCTTTGTCCCATTTCCTTCATGTTCATTGAGCTAGATCATGATAACGGTGAGTAGGAAGACAGGGGAAGTTGAGTTCTTCGCATGCACCCCAATGTTCGAATCTAACAAGGGTTTTGCGGAGCCTTGAATCCGGCATTTGGCGTGCCGGGTAGGGGTGCGTATCGAGGAACCTCCTTCCCCATCATCGCGCTCTATCCTCGCCGCCCAGGTTCCATCCATGGCAGGTGTCGCACCACCCACCGGGACGTGCTCGGAGGCGGCGCGGGACCAGGGCACTCTCCCCCGCTATGCGACAGGTGCAGTGGCCGCCAAGGTTCAGGTCGGTGCTGCCGCCACGGTACAACGGCTCGGCTGACCCCGTGGGGTTCCTCCAGGCCTATGCAGAGGCCGTCTGGGCAGCTGGTGGCGATGACAAGCTGATGGCGAACTGGCTCCCCATGGGCCCCATGGGGGAGTCGCGCGCCTAGTTTCTCAGCTTGCTGGAGTCTTTGGTGGCCTCCTGGGAAGAGCTGCGTGACTTGTTCGTCACGCGCTTCGTGGCGCCGGCACCCAACGCGGTCGCGGCACTCCTCGGCAGTTCGTGTGCGCCAACGTCGGGTCGTCACATCAAGCAATTCATCCGACAGGCGGGAGTCGCGCAGTCGTCCCCAGGTTGGGCGGCCCCCGAGTCCAATCTCACCTTCGACTCAAGTGACCACCCTACGACTACGGCCGGAGTGGGTGCGCTCCCTATCCTCTGCACCCCTACCATATGTAACTTGGTCGTCACCAAGACCCTCATTGACAGTGGCGCCGGCCTGAACATCCTTTCCGTAGAGGCGTTCGGCCTCCTCCATGTGCCCTACGGCCGGCTCCTCCCCACCAAACCCTTCTCTGGAGTCATGGAGGGCTCCACATGCCCCCTGGGGAAGATCCGCCTCCCAATCACCTTCAGCACATGCTACCCCATGTTGCAGAAGCTCCCACTGGCGCTCCTCGTCGCCTCTCAAAAGTTGCACCACTACTTCGAAGGTCACCCGGTCAAGGTCGTCTCAGCTTACCCCTTGGAAAGGGCACTCCGGAGCCCTAATGCAGTGGGAAGGGTTACCGAATGGAACATTGAGCTACAAGCGTTCGAGTTGGAGTTCAGCACGACTCAGATTATCAAGGGAGTGGTCCTCGCCGATTTTGTGGTCGAATGGACTAAAACCCCTGACCAAGAAGCGGGCGACGACCGCCCTCTGGCCCTGGAGATGAAGCACCAGATGGCTGGGTCATGTACTTCGATGGTGCCTTCGCGCGTCAGGGCACGGGGGTTGGAGCTGTGCTCATCTCGCCCACCAAGGACAAGCTCCATTATGTCGTGCAACTATGCTTCCAGAATGGAAGAATACGAGGGCCTGATTGCTGGCCTCAAGGCCGCAGCGGCACTGGGGTGAGGCGCCTTACCATCAAGGGCGACTCCCAGCTCCTCGTCAACTTCTCCAACAAGGCGTACACACCAAAGGACGAGCACATGGAGGCATACCTCGAGGAGGTACGTAAAATCGAGAAGTGTTTCTTGGGCTTGGAATTGTAGCACGTGCAGCGCGGCATGAACAAGGAAGTGGATGACATCGCCAAGAGGGCCTCTCAGCGCCTGCCTCAGGAGGCTGGCATCTTTGAACAACAGCTTTTCAATCCATCGACAGCTCCTCCTGCTGTCGGGCCGACATCGCCTCAGGAGGAGCTTCCCCCAGTACCCACCTCAGATGCCCCGGCTTGCAGCCTGACCTCAGGAGCCCGCCTACTCCTCGCCCTAGAACCTCAAGAGGGGTGCTGGACCAAGGAGTTCAAGGCGCACCTGCTCCAAGGTATCTTGCCGGAGAAAGAGGAAGATGCAGAGCATGTGGCCCGACAGGCCACCGCGTACTGCATCCAGGATGGTGAGCTCTACCGAAGACAGTTGAACGATGTCTCTCTGCGATACATCTCCAAGGAGCAGGGGTGCGAGCTATTCGCCGACATACATGGTGGGGACTGCGGGCATCACTCCTCCTCGTGCACCCTCAGAGGCAAGGCATTCCGCAGCGGATTCTACTAGCCCACAATGCTCAGCGACGCCACCGAACTGGTAAGGTCTTGTGACACGTGTGAGTTCCATGCAAAGCAGATCCACCAGCCCGCTCAAGGCCTCCAGACCATCCCGCTATCCTGGCCATTTGCGTTCTAGGGGCTGGACATCCTGGGCCCATTCCCCCGAGCTCCCGGGGGCTACCGCTACTTGTACATCGCCATCGACAAATTCACCAAGTGGGCGGGGGTGGAAGCCGTCCGCACCATCCCGGCCGGCTCGGCCGTCAATTTCATCAAGGGCCTCGTAAGCCATTTCGGAGTCCCAAATCGAATCATCACCGATGTCAGGACCCCGATCCTAAGTCACACAGGTCTAGCCTGTAACACATCATATCACTTTGCGGCCTCACGCACGGTATCCCCACAGGTGCCACCTTACCTGGCCCGGGACCATTTGCGCATTTTAGCACACGTATATGATAGTGTCGCTAGCATCCATATGACAGAGAACCCGGGCCGACATGACCAGTTATAAACCAAAAGTGGCACTAAATTACAGAGACAGGCATACATGACCCAGCAACGAACGTGTCGGTCATCAACGTATGAACCCAAGTCGTAGCAAGCTACAAGGACTTAAAGGAACAACGCGTGACATTTCCCCTAAGGGACAGACACAGGAACGAAGAAGGACACATGCCGGCCAGCCTAAGTGTTCCGGAGCAGTAGCAAGCTACCAAGGCCCAATGGAAGCACTAGGAGACATTTCCCTGTAAGGTAGGCTACCAAAGGTAAACAACTAGGTGTCGGATCCCACAGATAGCAATACACATTACACGTACGCATAACATGCAAGTATGTGCTGTACAACAGGGCATCACAACATAACTCAACAACTCATATAGATAAAGGCCCAGAAGAGCCATCATAGCATTTATTACAATCAGAGGTCACATGACCTAACATACAGAGCATACAGGCAACGGAAGCATAACATGTCTGAGTACAGACAACTACAAATGAAAAAGGCTGAGAAGCCTGACTAACTACCAGATCCTACAAGGGTTCAAGATCGTAGCTGAGGTAACAAGCTAAACGTCGAAGTCCACGCGGAACCACTAGCGAGACTGAAGTCTCTCTGCAAAACATAAATTAAGCAAACGTGAGTACAAAGGTACTCAGCAAGACTTACATCAGAACTAGCTACATATGCATCAGTATCAACAAAGGGGGTGGTGGTGTTTGACTGCAGCAAGCCAGCTTTGACTCGGTGGCTATCCTAAACTACAACTGCAAGAAACTCTTTTGAGGTGGCGCACACGAGTCCACATATTCACCAATCAATACACCACTATGGATCCGCTCCCGTCTCCCTACGAGAAGGCCATCCATAGCACTCACGCTTATCTTGCGCGTTTTAGAGTATCCACTTTCACTTGTCTATGAACTGTAATAGGCAACCCAGAAGTCCATTACCGCGGACACGGCTATTCGAATAGATTATATTTAACCCTGCAGGGGTGTACTTCTTCACACACACTCTCACCACTTACCGCCGTTTACACGACATGTACTCGGCAACCTTCAAGCGGAGGCCCAACGAGGGTGTCGGCCACGACCTGACTAACCACACAAGTCTCTCGTCCAGGTTTATCGCCTATTTGGGTTCCATCCGTGGGGAGATCCGGCCGGGGTGTCGCTCACGACCCCAAACGATGTGTACAGGGTTCCCGCATCACCAAACGGGCAATCGGTACACCGTGCCACGTACATGCCGCGTCACAGACCACCCCGAGGGTCAGCGCTGCGCACGACCTCCAGTAAACTACAAACACCGGGAACTAGTTGCAACTCCTGGACAGAGATCATGTTGATTAATAAGTTGAGAGAGTCAATTAAGGATCCCAATGTGTGGTAGTAGCTGTTTCATGGACCAACCAACACAGAACTCAGTTCCTGAGGACGGCTGCAATGAGACAACCCACCATGTACTCCTACATGGCCTCTCATCGCTACCTTTACCAAATCGTGTTCACACACTTAGCTCACACACAGTAGGACATGTTCATCACATTCCAATTCATCCCCGATGAATCAGACCTGACACAACTCTAAGCAATAGCAGGCATAACCAGAAAGCATCAATGAGTAGGCACATCATGGCTCAAACAACTCCTACTCATACTAGTGGGTTTCAACTATTTACTGTGGCAATGACAGGTCATGTAGTGGAAAGGGGTTCAACTACCGCAGCAAGTAACAGTTGAAGCGTTGTTGTCCTAATGCAGTAAAAGAGAGCAAGAGCGAGAGAGTGGGATTGTATCGGAATGCTCAATGGGGTTTTGCTTGCCTGGCACTTCTGAAGATATCAATGAGTCTTCATCGGTGTCATCGAACTCATCGTCGGAACGTCGTCTACTGAGAGGGGACAAAACCGACAAACAGAGAAAGAACACAATCAATGCAATGCAACAATATGATGCATGAACATGACATGGCAATATGATGTGGTTTGGCCTAATGCAACTAGCAACCATGTTAAATGAAGTTGGTTTGAACCAAGGTTCAAATTCAAACTCCATATGTGATTATTCAAATGCCATTTATTCAAATTGTCCTAAACAGTGGCTGTAAGTTATTCAAACATGCATGAAAATGCCATAAACAGATTCCTTGGATTTTTCTGATCAATTTTCATATATAAATTATTTTCATCTGAGCTATAGATTATTTTCTATGATTTTTAGAAGTTTTGGCTATTTTCTGAAATAAATAAATCATTCTGGTTTATTTAAAAACCCAGAAAACAGATACTGCATCAGCATGACGTCACTCTGGCGTCAGCAGGTCAGCGGCTGGTCTAATTCAAACCTGACGTGTGGGGTCCACACGTCAGTGACTCAATAGTTAAACAGGTTCAATTAAACTTAACAGAAGTTTAAACTAAACTAAATAGGCACTGGGGCCCACTGCCAGTGACTCTAGGTTAGTTAACAAAGACTGTTAGTGCTGATTTAATACTAACTAAAAGTGTCAGTGGGGAATGGGCCCACATGTCAGCGAGAGAAAGGGTTAATTAGCTGGGTAATTAGTCCCTAACGATGGTGCCACGTCAGCTCGCCGGAGTCTTGCCGGCGGCGACCTAAACGACGGCGGCTCGGCTCGGATTTGAGCTACGGTTGGTGGTTTGGCGAGCTGAGGGCTCCGGGAAGTAGCTCTTGCTCGTCCGCATCCAAAGGACCAGACGGGAGGCCGCGGGGTGGCCGGAAGGTGACCGGCGACGAGGTTTGGCGGCGGCGGAGTTCGGACGTAGACGAAAACAACGCCGCAGAGCACGGCAGGAGCAACGGTTGGTTGCTACGGCCCCGTGGTGACGCGCTGAGTGCGATGGCGAGCTCGCATGCGAGCTATGGTGGTTGTGGCCACGGCGGCGACAGGCTCAGTGGCGGCCGGCGGCGGTGAGGAAGGGGGCGACGGCTACGGTGAGCTACAGGCCACGGGGACAGGGGGAAACGGTGGAGGAGCTCACAGCGGGGTCGACGGGGGTCTCAGGAGGCTCGGGGAGGCGTTGGTTGCCGCGAATCGCCGGCGAGGTCGACGGCGGCCGAAGGTTGAAGAAGATGGTTGCGAGGGCGTTCGGGGCTTCCTGGCGTCGCATAGGTACTTAGGGGGGGCGTAGAAGATAGAGGGGGAGCTAGTGGACACTTTGCGGGGGCGTGGGGAGGGCTGTGGTCGCGGTAGTGCTCGCCGGCGGCGACGGCTACGTTCGGTCGCCGAGTGAGAGAGAGAAAGAGGAGGGAGGAGAGAGTAGCGAGTGAGGAGGGGAGGTCGAGGGGGTTCCAGGGGGGCACGTGGCGTTCGTCCAGACATCGGGGAGGGAAGCAGGCAGGGAGGAGGTGGAGGCCGCGGGCGTGCGCCGTCGCCACGCACCTGCCTGTCCTCCTGGCCGGGGGTTGAAGATGCCCTTGCCCCTGGTGGGCTGGGCCGGCCAGATGGGCCACACAGGTAAAGGCCAGGTGGGCTTCCTCTCTCTCTGTCTTTTCTTTCTGTTTCTGTTATTTATTTTATCTTCTGTTTTCTAATTCTTTTGTAACTTTGTGGCTTTTTCTAAAAATGCTTAGGCACTTTCAAAATCACCAAACTGCTCATGCCCACTGTTTAGCATATAACTAACATGGAACATTTCAGTTTAGGATTATTTGAGCATTTAAGATAATATATAAAATGTAAATGCCCAAATGCAAATAAGATATGATTTAATCCAAAAATCCAGAATGGTCCTAGAATTAAGTGCAACATTTTTGGTAGAGGTTTTTAATCAATCCAAAAATGATGAACTTTTCCAAGGGGCATTTTGGGTTCATTGAAAAGATTTTAATTGACCCTAGTTGAATTGCTTTACTGCTAGGGTTTAGGCAATCCCCATTTCAAGTTTCCTTTGAAAATAAACATGATGCACACATGAGGCTAGCCTAGTTCATTACCAGAAGCTAGGGATGTGACAACCGACAATGGCTCACAGTTTACCAACAACCTTTTCAAAACATATTGTGCTAACCTTGGAATGCAGATATGCTATGCTTCGATGACACACCCATGGAGCAATGGTCAGGCTGAGCGCGTCAATGTAGAGGTGCTAAGGGGCCTCAAGACAAGGACCTTCAAGAAGAAACTCAAGGCCTACGGCCGGGGCTGGCTGGACGAGCTCCAGTCCGTGTTGTGGTCCATCCGCACCACCGCGACCAAGCCGACGGGCGAGACTCCATTCTTCCTCATTTACGGAGCTGAAGTGGTTCTCCCCCACGAGGTCAGGCATCGCTCCACGTGGGTCTTGGCATTTGATGAGGCATGCTAGGATGCCTCGTGGGGGATGGACCTTGTGCTGGGGGAGGAGTGCCATCGCCAAGCCTCGCTCCGAGTAGCAAGGTACCAGCAGGCGCTGTGTCGGTACCATTGTCGCAGCGTCCACTCCAGGACGCTCAAGGTGGGCGATCTCGTCCTGAGGCGGGTTCTCTCTAGGGAGGGGCTGCATAAGCTCTCACCCATGTGGGAGGGCCCGTTCAGGATTGCCCGTGTCTCCAAGCCTGGCACCGCACGCCTGGAGACGCAGGACGGGATCCCCATCATGAACGCTTGGAACATCCAGCACCTCCGGAATTTCTACCGATGAAGCAAGGCCCCGCGCCTGTGAAGGTCTCTGCTCGTGACACTCTCACAAAATAATGAGTTGGGGTTGTAGACGCCCCGGAGTCTCCTGGGTGTCACCCTTGGGCCTCATGGGGGCTCCCGCCCACGTCCTAGTGGAGGCCCCATGTTCCTCGCTGGTAGGAGGACGGAGATTAGTTTAGGTGCCGGACGCGGTTGTTCTTTTGCTCGCTTTCTGTAGCCAGTTTGCTTTTTTGGAATGAAATTTGGAGGTTTCGTGCCTTTCATTCTCAAGAGTTTTGAATTCCTTCTCTCCTTATTCGCCCACCCTTGCCCCAGGAAGAGCAGTAGTTTCCCGTCGCTCCTCCTCGTGCATCCCGCGTGCGGGGGCTAGGTAGGTGTGCACGCCTGGGCTCGACCGCGACAACACCTCGCGAAGCCTGGTCGCCCCAGAGCTTGGACGTCCCCAATCCGCGCGAGATGCACTCAAACGAGCTCGTGGGCAGGTGCACCCTGTTAAGTCCGTGATTCCGGGAATCGCGACGTGGTGTATCAGCCACAATCAGCCCACGCTTAGGAATCATGCGAGGAAGGACAAGACGCTTCACGAAATTTCCTAACCCTGCACATAAGCAACGTCTCCGGAGGCTCAGCGGCTCCTGACCCGTCAAGGAGGAAGCCTCCGGAAGGTACCTCCGGAAGGCGCGCCCTCATCACATGGTAGTCTACCACAAACACGCCAAGCTAAGATACCTAAACCACACCTAGTAGAAACACGGATACCATGACATGGTATCAATAACAAGCATAGCATAGTGGCGCAAGCACCATGGTTCATTACACAAACCGGAGGGGCCCTCTACATTTTTTGGAAAATGCAGGAAAAAACAAAAGTGGAACAAGAAGATTGAGCAGTTTTCAAGGCCCGACCCTGGCAGCACGGGAGTTCTGCCCAAGCCTTCCTCTCGCTGCACTAGGGAGCAACGGCAAGGCGTGGTGGCTCGTCGTAGCCATCGCCGTTGGCGCTCTCCCCGAAGGAGGAGCCGTCGCTGCTGGAGGAGACACGGGCGCCACCAAGGGTGAGCTCATCGTCGTCGTGGCCATCCTCTAGGCAGCATCACGCACGCCGGTCATCTTCTCCGAACACAATCACATAGAGGGTCGCGAGGTCGTCGTACTTGAAGTGGATGGTACGTGCACCTCCCGTTCAGGCCACATGCGTGGGCGAACGACTGCCAACCGTGAGTCAAGGACACGCTGCCCATTGCAGCGACCTCGACCCCCACTCACGAGGCCTTGCTGCAGTAGCCGTCCGCCTACAACCAGAGGCCGTCAAGACCAGCGAATGGCAGCGCACCACGAAGAAGCGCGGGAGCGGAAGCCAGGTGCCAGCAGGCCTCTCCGACCACACGAAGAACTCCGGGAAGGCATTTGATGAGCGGGAGCATGGCCGTAAAGGCCGAACGACCAAGGCACACCTCTCCCCATCACAGGAGTCGCCTTGTCCTCGGCGGCTCCCACCACGCGAAGAAACGCCGCCGCTGCCCCCCGAGGCGGCGCTTGCCCCCGAAGAGGTGCGCCCGTTCCCTTGATGAGTCACCACCGGGGTTGTGGCGTCCTTGCATTCGTGGCCTTTTTTGGTGGTGCCGTATCTACCCCCTCCTTGGGGGTCTTCCCTTTCTCTGAAGCGGAGAACCTCCTCGCCGGCGCCATAGACGCTTCGACAAGATGGCAAGGCAAAGAGGAGGAAGAAGGAACGAGCAATAAGGAGATGGAGATGAGCTGGGGGCTCCGCCCCACCACATTTATTGCAAGTGGGAGGCAAACCGCCAGCCTCCACAATCACGGGTAATGATGATTTTTTGCATGCGGCAGGCTCCTGTCAAGTTGAACGGTTGACGAGGCGGCATGGGGAAGTGGAGACGCCCACGTCCCATCATGCGCCATGCGTCAACCAGGTCCGCAGGTGGTTGGGGCCTGCGGCGCTTCGCCCTTGCCCTTTGGCTTCGCATCGAAGCCAAGTCCGAGCGCGCCTTAGGCTCGGGGGCTACTATCGGCGTCCTGGGAACCAGGGTACCCAGACTTGCCTGCCTGCAGCCCACGGCGTGGCCCCTTCACCGGCCTGCTACGGCCCATCTTCATCGTCAACACACAAAGACCCTCGTGAGGGGCCAAGCCTCGTGAGGAGGACGACACCAAGGCCTCTAAAAGGAGCAGTCTCTCTAGGTTGGCTCCTGAGGAGCGGAGATCTCTATGCAAGCCCCCACCTCGTGAGGTTCAGATGACGCAAGACATGATGACCAAGGCTAGGCGGGTGCCAGTGGGCGCAATACCGCAGGTTTTCCCTTTGGTCCTAAAAAGGCAAGCGCGGGTGCGGAGTCCCGAGGAGTCAGCCAAAGGTTTCCATTTCCATGCAACAAGACCAAGATTGCCAGGACGACATGATGAAGGTCATCGCCGAGCCCACCATGGCATCACGGCCAGAAGCTTTGCAGGCGAAGACCGCCATTCGTCAGGATAAGATGTACTAGTTGTACCCTTCAAATTTGGCCATTGCGGGGTCCCTCCCCGCCTTCATTTTGGGAAGATGACCAAGGCCACTATAAATATAGCCTAGCACCACTGTAGTGGGGGACGAATCATTCAGATCACCCTCACCACCAGAAGCAAGAACACACCTCCTGAGGTTGCTCCACCATTTTACTAGTTCATCCTGAGCCCACCTCGAGGCAATCCACCACAAAGCAGGAGTAGGGTATTACACCGCGAGGTGGCCCAAACCTGGGTAAATTGCGTTGTCCCATTTCCTTCCTGTTCATCGAGCTAGCTCATGAGAATGGCGATTAGGTAGACAGGGGAAGTTGAGTTCTTCGCACGCAACCCAGTGTACAAATCTAACAAGGGTTTTGCGGAGCCCTGGATCTGACAGATGAGAAGTGGATGAGCATCGCCTCCCATGCCCCTCCTCCTTTTATAGGGGAGAGCATGGGGGTTGTCTCTCCACTAACCCAAGGGCAACCGCCCTACTTCGCCAATCCCACGCTTTGCACCCATGGCAGGTGCATTACTCCAGTTAACGCCTAGTTTAGCCAATCCAGCGTTCTGGCATTCTGATCAAGGCACTAACATCAAGACTGCCCATCTACACTAATCCCATGCCCTGCGCCCAATTTGCGTCATGGGGAAGGGGGGAAGGCTGTGATAAAGAGGGAAGTAGTGGCAGAAATGACAGTTCCCCTAAACCACGCGCGGGGACCCTAACAGCATCTTGCGTGCGTGCGCGCCCCATGTTTTTTATGCGAATGGCACGCGTCGTCCTAGAGCCAAGGATATTAGGGAGAATTAGGGGCTTGCTTAGATCCAGATTAAAGAAGAAGCAAAGAATATCTCAAAGTACAATGCCATTTCCGGGAAGGTTAGTATGTGAGTTTGTGCATTATTGGGCCTAGACCAACGATGCCCGGCGGCACATGTGATCTAGGCCCGGGGGCTCCTGTCGGCATAGTAAACATAGGAGTTTACTACCCTGGCATATGCACAGACGTGTTGCAACTCACTCGGCAAGTATCAAGCTTCATACAGCAACCAAACTAGAGAAACCACACTTGCGACTTTTCGGGGGAGCGCGCTCCGTGTGCGTACACACACACCCATCAATACACCAAAGCAGGAGTAGGGTTTTACACTTCTCAGTGGTCCGAACCTGGGTAAAGATCGTCAAGCCAGCAAAGAGGCATCCCTTGCCCCATAGATCACCGGCTCCACGCCGACAGATTTCCTCAAACTAGAGAGGATGAACTAGTACAGTAGAGATATGTACTTCCCTTAGTTAAGAACCAAGGTGAACAATCCATTAGGAGAACCACATAGAACCTCGTTAGCAGCACCTGCACACACAAAAGCAAATACTTATACCCAACGCGAGCAAGGGGGTTGTTAATCTCCTCGGCCGTTACTTGCAAGGATTAAATATCATAATGCTAGGTAATAATATAAATTGATAAACAAAATAAAATAAAATAAATTGCAGCAAGGTATATTTGTGTTTTTATATATGATAAAAGTGGACTCAGGGGTCGTAGTTTTCACTGGAGGCTCCACTCTCGAACACATAGCATACGTGGGTGATCAATTTACTATTGGGCAAGTGATATAAAAGCCCATAATTATGACGATATCCAAGGAAATGATCATGTATATAGGCATCTACAACTATTACTCCACCCATCGACCGCAATATAGCATGCATCTAGGGTATTAAGTATAAAATAGAGTAACACCTTAAGCAAGATGACATGTCGTACACAAAGTAAACCCAAGAATTATGAATAAACCCCATGGTTTTATCCTTAATGGCAACAATACAAATATGTGTCTTGTCCCTTACTTTGTCACTTGGATATAGAGCACCTCAAGATTGAGCCCGTCACAAAGCACCTCACCCATTGCAAGGTAAATCATTCTAGTTGGCCAAACTAAATGGATAGATAAGAGAGAAATACATAGCTATAATAATCACGCATAAAATAATTCAAAAAGGACTCAGTTAATATTCATAGATAATTTGATCATAAACCATAATTCATCGGATCCCAACAAACTGATACGACCATCTTGCATCATGTTTTTATGTCAATATTTATTGCACTATGGACTGTTATTATACTTTATTATGCAATTCTTATGCCTTTCTCTCTTATTTTGCAAGATTCACATGAAGATGGAGAATACCAGCAGCTGGAATTGTTGACCGGAAAGGAGCAAATCGAAGATCCCTATTCTGCACAACTCCAAATGTCCTGAAACTTTACAAAGAATTATTTTTGTATACATAAAAAATATTGGGTGAAGAAATACCAGGAGGGGACCCACCAGGTGGCCAAAAGCCTAGAGGAGCGCCCTACCCCTAAGGTATACCCCTAAGCTTGTGGGCCCTATGGCCAACCTCCGGTGCCCATCATCTGCTTTATGAAGGGTTTTGACCTAGAAAAATGAGGAGAAGACTTTCGGGGCAAAGAGCCACCATCTCGGGGTGGAACCTGGGCAGAAGGAATCTAGGTCTCCGACGGAGCGATTCTGCCCGGGAAACTTACCTCCAGGAGGGGAAAATCGAAGCCATCATCGTCACCAACGATCCTCTCATCATGGGAGGGCCAATCTTCATCAACATCTTCACCAGCACCTTCTCATCTCAAACCAAAGTTCATCTCTTGTATTCCAACTTTGTCTCAAAACCTCAGATTGGTACATGTGGGTGGCTAGTAGTGTTGATTACTCCTTGTAGTTGATGCTAATTGGTTTATTTGGTTGAAGATCATATGTTCAGATCCTTAATGATATTCAATACTCCTCTAATCATGAACATGAACATGTTTTGCGAGTAGTTTATTTTGTTCCTGGGGACATGGGAGAACTCTTGTTATAAGTAATCGTGTGAATTTGGTATTCGTTCGATATTTGCATGAGGGTGTATGTTGTCTTTCCTCTAGTTGTGTTATGTGAATGTCGACTACATGGAACTTCATCATGTTTTGGGCCTAGAGGAAGGCATTGGTAAGTAGCAAGTAGATGATGGGTTGCTAGAGTGACAGAGGCTTAAACTCTAGTTTATGTATTGCTTCGTAAGGGACTGATTTGGATCCACATGTTTAATGCTATGGTTATATTTAACTCAATTCATCTTTCATAGTTGCAGATGCTTGCGAGAGGGGTGAATCATAAGTGGGTGGCTTGTCCAAGTAAGGATAGCACTAAAGCACCAGTCCACCCACATATCAAATTATCAAAGTAGCGAACGCGAATCATATGAGCATGATGAACACTTACTTGATCATAATTCCCATGTGTCCTCGGGAGTGCTTTGCTTTATATAAGAGTTTGTCCAGGCTTGTCCTTTGCTATAAAAAGGATTAGGCCACCTTGCTGGACCTTTGTTACACTTGTTACTTGTTACCCGTTACGAATTACCTTGATACCAAACTATTTGTTACCGATAATTTCAGTGCTTGCACAGAATACCTTGCTAAAAACAGCTTCTCATTTTCTTCTGCTCCTCATTGGGTTCGACACTCATACTTATCGAAAGGACTACGATTGATCCCCTATACTTGTGGGTCATCGCAAACACACCGCAAAATAATATTATATCGGATAGAACTGCAAGAAGATCAAGGAGAACATTGTATTGAAGATCAAAGAGAGAGAGAGAATAAGCAATGTAGCTACTAGCTATGGACCCGTAGGTCTGCCATAGACTACTCATGCGTCATTGGAAGCCATCTATGATGTAGAAGCCCTCCGTGATTAATTTGCCCTCTGGTAGAATGCTAGAAAAGGCCTCCAGATGGGATCGCAAAAGAATAGATGCTTGCAACAGCGTAAAAAGTGCTTCGGGTGGCTCATCTGGTCTTCTCCCGAGCCTTCTAGGGTCCCTTCTGGTCCAGAAAAAATAAGTGTAAAGTCTCATCATGTGTGGAATATGTTTGTTATTTGTTTTCTAGAAAGCCAAAAACAAGCAAAAAACGGCATCTGGCATTGGGCACTAGGTCAATAGGTTAGTCCCAAAAATTATATAATATGGCATCTAAATGCATACAAAACATCCAAGATTTATGGTATAATAGCATAGAACAATCAAAAATTATAGATACATTGGAGACATATCACCATGTTGTACCAAAACATACCTGCATGTTATGTGTATGTGTGATATGTATTTCTATGTGTGAGGTTCGATCCCTAGCTGTGTTCCTTTTGTAGCCTTTCTTATAGGGAAAGCCTTCTAGTGCTTTCGCACAGCATTGGTAGTTCGCTACTGCTCCATTACACATGGATTGACCTACATGTATCCTTCTTTGCTCCTGTGTTTGTCCCTACAGGGAAATGTCATGCGTTATTCCTATAAGTCCACGTAGAACTATGACTTGGGTTCATACGTTTATGACCGACACATGCATTGTTCGGTTACCTATGTTTGTCCCTGTATGACTGTGCCACCTTGGTATATAACTAGTCATGTTGACTCGGGTTCTCTGTCAGATGGATGCTAGAGGAATAATCATATTCATGAGCCAAAAGGCACACATAGTACCAGCCAAGGTAAAGTGGCAGTCATGGGTTACTGTGCGTGCGGCCGCAAATTGATATGTTGTGTTACATGCTAGATTAGTGTGACCTAGGATTGTGGTCCCGACATCCCATGGTTGGTACAACAAGGAGGGTCTTTCCCTCCTTGGTGGCTTCCCCTCTATTGGGGATATAACCCCATGATGCAACCCGCCATGTAAGGCCGGGTCATCGCTTTGGCGATTCTACGAGCAAGACTCAAGGCGGGCCATGTGCATAGGAACAAGACCCGTAAGGCGACTTACGGGGTGGGTCGGCTTAGGGTCCAATATCTGGAGATGGTGGCTTATGGCCCAGGAGGACAAGGCAACAAAATTTCCTTACTTTGGAGACAAGAAAAGTCAAGACATACTAGGTCATGAATCCTAATATGACTCGGACATTTGTAAGCCCAGGGCCTCGACCTGTATATAAAGGCGAGTTCCCATGGCAGATAGACTAGGTTACAATCGGTCAATAACTAGGTCAAGCGAATCCACTCCCTTGTAACTGGTCCCCAGGGAATAAGGGAAACAAGCAGGAGTAGGCTTTTACCTCTATCGTGAGGGGCCGAACCTGGGTAAACTCGTGTCTCTCGATTCCGATCAACCCCAAAAAAGCTAATCACCCGTTGTGATGGCCTCACGACTAAGTCCTCACACTAGGGCATCTGCCGTGACAAAACCACGACACCCTCCTCTCCCCTCTAACCTATAAATACTAGAGGATTTTTGCCCTTTGGGACACACAAGTTTTGGAGCCTTCTCTAGTTCGTATAGTTTTAGTTCTAGTGGATCCTAGTTGATCCAGATAGAGCTAGACCTAGTTCCTCTAATCATCATAATTAGAAGCTTGGTGTGGTTCTAATCTCCTCCCTCTAATTCTCCAGCGATGATTAGCTCTGTGCGGTGAAGCGCTGCCGAATTGTGAAGACCGTACGCTTGAAACCAAGTGGAGAGGTCGTGCTTTAAGTTTTTCGTTCGAGGGTGGTTCACCGGATTGTCATCAACGATGCGAGGGACTCCAAGTATGATCTACACCGATCAGTCTACTTCCACTGCACTTTGGAGTCAGTAACAATCATGATCCAAACCATACATCTTCATATTGTTCCCAGGTGATCGTAGGGTGAAAAAAATTGTTTTGCTCCTATGTTTTCCAACATAGCCACCGTCGGGTTGCCGACACCCACCCCTCCATGCACAAAGTCGTTGGACCACCACCACCGGCTGCCACTACCACCAAATCTATAGCAGCCGCTGATCGGCACCAGATGCCAGATCTGGAGCACCACGCCATGGCAACAGGAGGTGCACACCTCCAGCATGCCCGCGACGCAGTTGAGCTCGCCGGCCGCCGGCGTCAGGTGGAGATCCTCCGCGCCACCGTGTCCCACCCAAATGTGGTGTACTAGCCCATCGATCCTGGTCCGCACTAGACCCCTTGCGAAACAAGATAAGGAGGTTGTCTATTAGGGCATATTTCTCTGTTAGTGGTTTTGGTGATTGATGAAAATGCTTTTGCGGACTAATCAAGTGTGTTGAGCATTTAAGATAATCTATCTTATGGTACAAGATGATTTGAACCCCTCTGGATATTTGTGAAGATGGTGTTTTCTTGTGTTTCTCTTTTGGTGAACTTGAGTCGTATGAACGGCATATTATTAAGAGGGGGTCCGCTTCGGAAAGGTTTGGGTGGAAACCAACCTGTACATTGTATCTTTGCACCCTCGTTCTTTCCCGACAATTGAGCTTGTCCCTCCTTTTTGTTTGAACCTTGTCAGAATAGGCTAAGCGGTAGTACCGCTATGCACAATGGTAGTACCGCTCCAGTGGTACTGCCACTGTATGGTATGACTCCTACTTCCGCTTATTTATGGGTTCTGTAAATGGGCGGTAGTAGAACGGCAGTTCTCCTTGGTAGTAGCGCTCCTGCGGTGCTACGGTGCTAACTGACTCTCAACTACGGTGGGTTTACTAGACACCCACAGGCTAAGAGGAAGTACCGCTGCTAGCCACGGTAGTACCGCTCCGGCGGAACTACCGCTGACTAGTACCGCATGAAGCACTATAAAAAAGACACATCCATGACATTTTGGCCCGAAGGAAAAAAATTATGTCATGCTTATGACACTTCTATGATGATAATTGTGACAAAACCCGGTATAATTATAGATGTGGTGGGCTCCTACTTCTATGACAAAAAATCGTGACAGCAAATGGGCTTTTCATCCTGGGCGGGCCAGAGACGCACCCGCATGACATTTCTTTGGGTCGTCCATGACTGAAAAATCATGGTATAAGCGAGGGCGAGGAAAATTTTGGGGAGATCCCCATTACGGTGGGTGGTCGGGGCGGAGCGATGCATAGAGGTTTGCGCGTTTCTCTCGTACACATCGCGTGTATATGTGCGAGGCGTTGGGATCTAACTAAACCCGAGTTAGGCGTTCTCTTACTGAACCCAAGCGATTGCGCTAGCTACGTTACTGAGCCCGAGCGATAGATCCCTTTGCTCCTAATTGAACCCGATTGACTCCTTCATTGCTAACTGAACCAGATCGATCGCTGTTGCTGCTTACTGTAGCCGATGGAACCTGATGTGTCACATCCCTAGTCAGTGCTTGCATTAGGACTAGCTAGAGTGTGCATCATGTTTACTTTCCAAAGAAACTTGAAATGGGAATGACAGAAACCCCAGCACCCCTCTTCTAATAACTAGGGTTTAATAAAATCTTTTCCAATGTACCCAAAATGCCCTTCAAAAATGTTCATCATTTCTGCCTTGGTCTTAAACCTCTGCCAGAAATGGTGCACAATTTTCTAGGACACCCAAGGTCTCTGGATTAATTCATATGGTATTTGCATTTGGGCATTTAAATGCTATAAAATATTTTATGTGCCCAAATAATCATAAACTAAAATGTTCCATACTGTTCATATTATATACAGTGGGCATGACTAATTCTATGAGTTATAAAAATGTCCTGGCATTTTTATTAATTCAACAAAGTTGCAAAAGAAATGAAACAGAAAGTAAATAGAAAAAAATAGGAAGAAGCACACTTACATGAGCCCACTTACCTGCTGGCCCAGACGGCCCAGCCCACCAGGGGCATCCCCGTCTTCTTCACCATGCCAGCTAACGAAGCAGCTCGGTGGCGAGCGCCGCCGACGCGCCGGCCACCTCCTGCATGCCTGGCTGGCCCCTTCGACGCCCTGGATGGACCTGGACGACGCCACGCAAACCCCCTCGACCGCTCCCCTCTCCCCTGTGTCTTTCCCCTCCTCTCTCCCCTCCGCCGAGCTCCACCGAGCGAGCTCGTCGCCGTCGATCGCTACCACCGCGCCCTATGCCACTCCCTCACCTCCCCGCCGCACCATTAGCTCCGCCGCATCGCCCCGAAGCTCCCCACCGACGCACACGATGCCAGAAGCCCTGCAACGCCCTCCCCGCCGTCGTCTTCAACCTTCGGCACCGGAGATCGCCGCCGCCCGTACGTCGCCGTCCGACCTCCCCCGAGCTCGCTTCGACGCCCTCTGCGACCGATGTGAGCTCGCGCTTCGAACCCCTCTCTCTACGGGCTCGATTACGCCTTGTAGCCGCCGCCCCCTTGCTGACCGTAGCTCACCGCCACCGGCCAACTCGCCGCCGTGGCCACAGCCACTGTGCCTCGCGGCTGAGCACGCCATTAGGATCAGTAGATGACCAGCAAGCTAATGCCAGCTCTAACTCCTCCTACCGTGCACCACAACGCCATCCCGGCCAACTCCGTGCGAGCGTCACCGTGGACGAGCTCGTCGCCGTCGACTCCGGCGAACAATCGACCAACCAGTGGCACCGTTGGATGCGGTGCATCACCAGGAGTACATAGAGCCCATCCGCGCGACAAATGGTCGCCGGAACAAGGATTCCGACGAGTCACCGCCGTGCGAAATGGTCGCCGCCGGCCAAACTCCGGCGGGCTGACGTGGCATGTTAATTAGGAGCTAACAGTAATTAGATTAACCACCACAGTCACTGACAATGGGCACCATCGCTTAGTCAAACCCAGTCAACTCTAGTTTTGACCGGAATTAGCTCCAGAGACACTGACATGATGGACCCACCAGTCAGGTTTGACCTAGATCAGGTCTGTTGACTTGCTGACGTCAGCATGATGTCATGCTGACGCAGTAAAGGATTTTCTGGGATTATTTGATTTAAAAACAATTCAGGAAATTCCAGAAAATGCTTTAAACTTCAAAAAGTCATATAAATTCAACAGTAGCTTAGATGGAAAAGATTTATTTTATGAAAATTGATCAGAAAAATCCAATCTTTCCAATGGCACTGGTTTCATGCATGTTTGAGCAAGTTAACCTTGCTGTATACTCTAAAACATGATAATGCACTTAAATAAATAATAGTTTGAGTTTCAATTTGAATCTTTGATTCAAATGGGCTCAAACCCTTCTGGTTATAGTTGCATTAGCCCAAAACACATGCATCTTGCCATATCATGAGCATGCATCATATTGTTGCATTTGTTTGCTTATTGATTGTATCGCCGATATTCTCCGTGTTAGGTCTTGCTCCCTAGGATACTTCTGCGTATCCAGCTGAAGAGCA
Organism: Secale cereale; assembly: GCA_902687465.1. Classification (NCBI taxonomy): domain Eukaryota; kingdom Viridiplantae; phylum Streptophyta; class Magnoliopsida; order Poales; family Poaceae; genus Secale; species Secale cereale. Next base: position 436,153,558 of record LR738712.1, on the reverse strand, counting down.
GTACCCGACAACCACTCTGTCAGGAAAGCAATCATTGATAATTCCTATACAAACCCATCTTCTCGCTCCTGCTCTCTTTTACTGCATTAAGGCAACAGCGTGTGAACTGCTACTTGCTGCGGTAGTTGAACCCTATTCCCTTGCATGACCTGTCATTGCCACAGTAAATAGTTGAAACCCACTAGCATGTGTAGGAGTTGATTGAGCCATGTGATGTGTGATCCACCATGCTATTTGTTTATGTTGCCTGCTATGCTTAGAGTTGTGTCAGGTCTGGTTCATCTGGGTGATGGATCAGAGTGAAACGATCATACAGGTAAAGAGAGGGAAGTGTGGAACATGTTTGGTAAAGGTATCGATGAAAGGCCATGTAGGAGTACGTGGTGGGTTGTTTCATTGGAACCGACCATAGGACCTGAGATCTGTATGTGTGGTTCAAGTTACAGCTACTACCACACATTGGGCCCTGAAATATGACCCCGCTCGACTTATTGACTGCCATGTTCTCTGTCCAGGAGTTGCAACTAGTTTCTGGTGTTTTTAGTTTACTGGTGGTCGTGCACAGCACTGACCCTCGGGGTGGGCTGTGATGCGACAGGTACGTGGCACGGTGTACTGGTTGCCCGTTTGGTGACTCGGGAACCCTGTACACATCGTTTGGGGCCGTGAGCGACACCCCGGCCGTATCTCCCCACGGATGGAACCCAAATAGGCGATAAACCTGGACGAGAGACTTGAGTGGTTGATTAGGTCGTGGTCTACACCCACGTCGGCTTTCGCTTGAAGTCTGCCGAGCACATGTCGTGTGCAGACGCTAAGTGGTGAAAACATGTGTGAAGAAGTACACCCCTGCAGGGTTATCAATCTATTCGAATAGCCATTGTTTGCGGTACGGACTACTTGGTTAGTCTTATAGTTCATAGACAAGTTGATGGATACTACTAAAAGCCTCAAGACAAGTGTGAGTGTCGTGGATGGCCCTTCCGTAGGATGACGGAAGAGGATCCTCGGTGGTGTATTGTTGTGGTGAGTAGAGGACTCGTGTACGTAGTAATATCTTGCAATCTGTTGAGAGTTGTAGTATAGTTTAGCCCAGAGTCAAAGTTGGCTTTCTGCTATGAACTCCACTACCCCCTATTGATAATGTTGCATGTATGATAGGTTCTGTTGTAAGACTTGCTGAGTACCTTTGTACTCATGTTTTCTTAATAACTGTTGCAGAGGAGAACCCTGCCCCTTCTGATGGGTTCTACATAGACATTGACGTCAACGAGTAGCTTGCTACCCAGACGGAGATCTGGAGCTTATGAAGGGCCTTGTAGATAGTCAGGCTACACCAAGCATGTTTTATTTTCTAAGTTGTTTGTACTCAGACATGTAGCTTCCGCTTGTGCTTGTATGACTGTATGACTTGAGTGTTGGGTCATGTGACCCCTACCTGTATGGATATGTTATGTATGGATCTTGGAGCCTCTTAAATAAAGTACTTTGAGTCATAGAATTCTGTTGTGATGAAATGTTGTATTTGCACATATTGAGCATATTGTGTGTATGATTGAAATGATTGGTATGTGTGGGATCCGACACCTAGTTGTTTTCCTTTGGTAGCCTATCTTACAGGGAAATGCCTCCTAGTGTTTCCAATGAGCCTTGGTAGCTTGCTACTGCTCGGAACACGTAGGCTGGCTGGCATGTGTCCTTCTTCGTTCCTGTGTCTGTCCCTTAGGGGAAATGTCACGCGTTGTTCCTTTAAGTCCATGTAGCTTGCTACGACTTGGGTTCATACGTTGATGACCGACACGTTCGTTGATGGGTCATGAATGCATGTCTCTGTAATTTAGTGCCACTTTTGGTTTATAACTAGCCATGTCGGCCCGGGTTCTCGGTCATATGGATGCTAGCGACACTGTCATATACGTGTGCCAAAATGCGCAAACGGTCCCGGGCCAGGTAAGGTGGCACCCGTGGGGATACCGTGCGTGAGGCCGCAAAGTGATATGACGTCTTACAAGCTAGATCGGTGTGACTTAGGATCGGGGTCCTGACAGCATTGGCATCAGAGCCGGACTGCCTGTAGGTTTCTCAAGCCAAACTGGTCGATGTTGAGTCTAGAAAAATTCTTAGTTATATGTAGGGGAATTGATTGTGGAAGGGAACGTAAGGATCTTTTTACTTCTTTACCTTATGCCCTTTTGATCTGAGTCAGTCTATTCTTTCTACGGGGGTTTATTACTAGGCCTCTTATCCTTACTAGGTTCACGTGTTACTAATTTGTAGACACTTAGGATTGTTGGTTTCAAGCCTCAGTTCAGTTTCTACCTTTTTAGTATGATGATTAGTAGGACCCGGAACCTTGATATGGTATTGTTGAGTGGCTATGCTATCATTTGTATGATGTCTCAAAATCTTTTTTTTAGCATTTACAGTTGTTATGCTGCCCGAATTCTTCCAGAAATACTAATGCCTTTGCATTACCTCGTGTTTCAGATGTCTGGCCGCACACCTCACCAAGTGGTTCGTTTGACTCGGTGCATTAATGTGCCCAGTCACACGGCCATGCTAGTCCGTGTGTTGACTGAGACCAGTTACCGCTGGTATCCTGAGTACACCGTGGAGGAACAATACCGGGATTTCAATCAAAGTCAGTATTTCTGCACAGTCCGGATATACCCCTCATATCCCGGAGCTAACGACCTCATCCATTGGTCTTATGGACTCGGGGTTACTATCGAGATGGCAGTGCATGATGCCGCTTATTCGATGATGACCATCCTCCGGGCTAGGCATGCCCTGTTGCTGAACACTGAGTTCTGTTACATGCCAGCCTCACTTCCCGGAGAGGAAGGCTACTACACTGGTCTGTATACTGATGCTGCTCATGAGGAGCCACTGCTTCAGACTACTGTCCAGATGCTGGAGTATAGGGACCGTGAGGTCCGTGCCCTCCGGATGGAGCTGTATAACACTCGAGCTGCCCACTGGACTACTTTGACACGGCTTGCACCTGCTGTGTACGCCGGATATCTGGATATGCGGGATTTGTACCCCGTGTGGACTCGTCTGCCTGATCGTATGGATTGGCGTGACGTTGGGGGTATTGCACCTCCACGTGGGCGTCGGTTACCACCAGCATCAGGCCCAAGGCCACATCCATGTCCCTATGGTCCACAGCCTTCGAGTGCTCGAGAGTTTCAAGATCCATCTGTTCCACTCCCAGGCTACGGTGGTAATCTTTACGAAGATTACTATGGGAATGTCTGAGCTAGACCGTGGCGGTAGTAGTATCATAGTAGTTTTATTTCCACAGTCCTGTGCGTCTTGTGGAATATGACTTAGCTAGTACTGAGTTTCGGAGGTGTAGTTAAATAATGTATAGGAGCTTGGAATGCCTCTGATGAGATGTATCGTCTTCACCGCAGTTGTACTTTAGCCTTGGCTTGTACTAAACTATGTATGGTGTGTATGACCACTGGTGTATATATGGCAGTTTCTATATTACCATGTCGTACGGATGATCATCTCTGCATTCCGTGTCATCCATTACATTCTGCACTCCTATGTCAAGTTTTTGCCATCCTTGTCTAAACCGTGGTTTTGTTTTCCTAGGATGGTCAACACTCGCAGCACTCCTGCTGCTCAGGAGCAGGGTGAGGCTAGTGGGGCTAGAGATGAGAATCTGCCCCAGCCACCCTCCTTGGCTGAAGTTATGCTCGAGGCAAAACGGAACAAGAGAGAGACCAACCGTCTGCTGGAACGCATAGAGCAGAACACTGGGTTCCGTCAGAGGAATGACGTGGTGTCAATCAATGACTTTATCAAGATGTGCCCACCTAAGTTCCATCATTCCACTGAACCTCTGGATGCGGATGACTGGCTTCGTAGTATCACCCACAAGCTACACTCTGCCCGTGTGGCCGAAGCTGACAAGGTTACCTATGCCGCCTACCATCTTGAGGGCCCTGCCAGTCTCTAGTGGGAGAACTTTGAGGCTATGCGTCCTGCTGGCCAAATCACTACTTGGGTTGAGTTCAGTGAGGCATTCCGTGAACATCACATTCCGGAAGGTCTCATGGATCGCAAGCGGGAGGAATTCTGCAATTTCACCCAGGGTCGGTTAACCGTGGATGGCTATAGTTATGAGTTTGGCAACTTGGCACGCTATGCACCTGAGGAAGTATCCACCGATGCCAAGAAGCAGGCGAGGTTTCGTAAGGGACTCAGCCCCGAACTCCGCCGAGATCTACGACTCCACGAGTGCACTTCCTTCCAGAAGCTGGTAAACAAAGCTATCAGTGCTGAGACGGGCCAGACTGATTTCGAAGCCACACGTAAGCATCCTCGTGACTTTGGTTCCTCATCTGGCTCTGGCTCGCACAAGCGCCGTGTGTGGGTTCCTAACACTGCTCTGCCACCCAAGTACACACCGAGGCCATCCTATGAGGCGCCTCGCCCAACTCAACAGTATGCACCTGCCAAGACTTATGGAGGACCACCTACCAACTTTGCTCCACGCACTGGCACTGTGACATGCTTCAAGTGTGGAGAACCGGGGCACTACATGCGTGAGTGTCCCCAGAACCAGCCAGGAAATCCCGTTGGCCGTGGTAAGCCAACCGGCAAGGTGAATTATGTCAAGCCAATCCCCACTTCACGTGGTCATGTCAACTATGTCTCTACTGAGGAAGCTTATGAGGATCCTAACGTCGTCCTTGGTACGCTTCTCATTAACTGCCATCCGGCATCTGTTCTTTTCGATACTGGAGCATCCCATTCGTTCATATCTGAGAGCTATGCCCGAATGCACAACATGACTTTTTGTGGCATGCCTACTTCCATGGTTATTCAAACTCCTGGTTCAAAGTGGCAAACCTCTAGGGTAAGCCATGGAAATGAAATTCTTGTCGATAGACTTGTTTTCCTTGCATCTCTAATCTCTCTCAAGTCCTCGGAAATAAACATCATCTTGGGTATTGATTGGATGACAACTCATTACGCCAAGATTGATTGCTACACTAGGACCGTTCAACTTACACACCCATCCAGCAAGACAGTCAATGTCTTGACCCGAATGGCTGAGCGTCAGCTCTACTCTCTTAATGCCAGCCCTCTACCAGAACTCAAAGATATCCCGGTAGTCCATGACTTTCCGGATGTTTTTCCAGAACAACTGCCAGGTGTTCCACCTGACAAAGATGTCGAGTTCGTGATAGATCTTATTCCTAGAACTGTCCCAATCTCTAGGAGACCTTATAAAATGGCACCCCTAGAATTAGCTGAGCTTAAGAAACAACTCGATGAGTCCTTGAAAAAGGGTTTCATCCGTCCTAGTTCTTCCCCTTGGGCTTGTCCCGTCCTCTTCGTCAAGAAGAAGGATGGAACGGAACGGATGGTTGTAGATTACCGACCTGTCAATCTGGTCACCATAAAGAACAAGTATCCGCTCCCCAGGATCAACGATCTGTATGATCAGCTCGCTGGATCCTTAGTCTTTTCCAAAATGGATTTGAGGTTGGGATACCATCAAATCAAAATCAAGAACGGGGACATTCCCAAGACGGCTTTTGTTACTCGTTATGGCCAATACGAGTACACCGTCATGTCCTTCGGGTTAACCAATGCCCCAGCCACTTTCTCCCGGCTAATGAATTCTATATTCATGGAGTATTTGGATAAATTCGTCGTGGTATACCTCGATGATATACTCATCTACTCCAAGAACAAGAAAGATCATGCCGAGCATCTAAGGCTGGTATTGACGAAACTTCGAGAGCACCGCCTTCATGCCAAATTCTCTAAATGTGAATTCTGGTTGCCGGAAGTGACCTATCTAGGTCATGTGATCTCTGGCAAGGGTATTGTTGTCAATCCCGAGCGAGTTCAAGCCGTCCTTGATTGGACTCCCCCTAAATCGGTCAAGCAAGTTAGGAGTTTTCTTGGCTTAGCAAGTTATTGTCGACGCTTTGTCGAGAATTGCTCCAAGGTTGCTAAACCTCTAACTGAACTCCTCAAGAAAGATAAAAAGTTTGAATGGACCCCACAATGCGAGTCCAGCTTTCAGGAACTGAAAAGACGCCTGACATCTGCACCCGTACTGGTACCACCAGATTTTTCCAAGGACTTTATTATCTACTGCGATGCCTCGCGACAAGGACTAGGTTGCATACTCATGCAAGATCGTCAAGTCATTTCTTACGCATCTCGACAGTTGCGTCCACATGAGGATAACTATCCTACACATGATCTAGAGCTTGCAGCTGTAGTTCACGCACTCAAAGCATGGCGACATTACCTTCTTGGTAATCGCTGTGAAATCTTCACTGATCACCAAAGTCTGAAATACATCTTCACCCAACCGGATCTAAATCTCAGGCAAAGACGTTGGGTTGAGTTGCTCACAGATTACGACTTAGGAATCACTTACACCCCTGGGAAGGCCAATGTCATGGCTGACGCACTAAGCCGTAAGTCTTATTGTAACAACTTGATGTTACAACAAGGGCAACCACTTCTCCACGAGGAATTTCCTAAGCTTAACCTTCACATTGTTCCTCGAGGATTCCTTTCCACCTTGGTGGTGAAACCTACCCTTATGGATCAAATCATAGCTGCCCAGAAGCGTGATAAGGGCATATCCCGACTCTAGGAGAGCATTGCTAGCGGAGTCGCTAGAAGTTTCTCTACGGATGATCGAGGTGTTGTCTTCTTCGAGAACCGTTTAGTGGTTCCCAAGAACCAACATCTGCGGCAGCTGATTCTTAGGGAGGCTCATGAATCTCCTCTCACGATTCATCCCGGTAGTACCAAAATGTATCAGGACCTACGCCAGAGGTTCTGGTGGACTAGGATGAAGAGAGAAAACGCTCAATTTATTGCTAACTGTGATGTTTATCGTCGAGTTAAAGCAGAACATCAACGGCCTACTGGCACCCTCCAACCTTTAGCTATTCCTGAATGGAAATGGGACAAGATCGGTATGGACTTCATTACCGGGTTTCCCAGGACCAGAAAAGGGAATAATGCTATCTTCGTCGTTATCGACCGCCTCTCCAAAGTAGCCCACTTCCTGCCTGTTCGAGAAAGTATAACCGCTAGCCAGCTAGCGGATTTGTATATCTCTCGGATAGTATCACTTCATGGTGTGCCGTTGGAGATTAACTCAGACCGTGGAAGTCTTTTCACTTCACGATTTTCGGAAAGTTTCCAGAATGCTATGGGAACTCATCTCTCTTTCAGCACCGCCTTCCATCCTCAGTCAAGTGGTCAAGTGGAACGAGTCAATCAAATTCTGGAAGATATGCTTTGAGCCTCTGTCATCTCTTTCGGTATGGATTGGGAGAAGTGTCTTCCATTTGCCGAATTCGCTTATAACAATAGTTATCAAGCCAGCTTGGGCAAGGCTCCGTTCGAAGTTCTATATGGATGAAGGTGTCGAACACCTCTTAACTGGTCAGAAACCGGGGAAAGACAATTCTTTGGTCCGGATATGATCCAGGAAGCAGAAGAGCAGGTTCGCATCATTCGTGAGAAATTGAAAACAGCCCAGTCTCGCCAGAAGAGCCAATATGATAGACATCATAAGGCTGTGACTTTTGAAGTCGGCGATAAGTCTTACCTTCGGGTTACTCCTCTTAAGGGAACCCATCGCTTCGGTATCAAAGGCAAATTGGCCCCTCGTTACATCGCTCCTTTTCGCATTCTTGCCAAACGAGGAGAAGTTGCCTACCAATTGGAACTACCTCCGCACCTTTCCAGAGTTCATGATGTCTTCCACGTTTCTCAACTCAGGCGTTGCTTCTCGGATCCTATCCGCGGAGTAGACCACGAAACGCTTGATCTCCAGGACAATCTCACATATCGAGAATACCCCGTTCGTATTCTTGATCAAACCGAGCGTACCACTCGACGTCACAATATCAAGTTTCTCAAGGTTCAATGGTCACATCATTCCGAAAGTGAACCTACCTGGGAAAGGGAGGATCGTCTTCGACTTGAGTACCCCACCCTCTTTCCGGAGGAACCCGAATCTCGGGACGCGATTCTTTTGAGTGGAGGTGAGTTGTCACATCCCTAGTCAGTGCTTGCATTAGGACTAGCTAGAGTGTGCATCATGTTTACTTTCCAAAGAAACTTGAAATGGGAATGACAGAAACCCCAGCACCCCTCTTCTAACAACTAGGGTTTAATAAAATCTTTTCCAATGTACCCAAAATGCCCTTCAAAAATGTTCATTATTTCTGCCTTGGTCTTAAACCTCTGCCAAAAATGGTGCACAATTTTTTAGGACACCCAAGGTCTGTGGATTAATTCATATGGTATTTGCATTCGGGCATTTAAATGCTATAAAATATTTTATGTGCCCAAATAATCATAAACTAAAATGTTCCATACTGTTCATATTATATACAGTGGGCATGACTAGTTCTATGAGTTATAAAAATGTTCTGGCATTTTTATTAATTCAACAAAGTTGCAAAAGAAATGAAACAGAAAGTAAATAGAACAAATAGGAAGAAGCAGACTTACCTGACCCCACTTACCTGCTGGCCCAGACGGCCCAGCCCACCATGGGCATCCCCGTCTTCTTCACCGTGCCAGCGAATGAAGCAGCTCGGTGGCGAGCGCCGCCGACGCGCCGGTCACCTCCTGCATGCCTGGCTGGCCCCTTCGACGCCCTGGATGGACCTGGACGACGCCACGCAGACCCCCTCGACCGCTCCCCTCTCCCCTGTGTCTTTCCCCTCCTCTCTCCCCTCCGCCGAGCTCCACCGAGCGAGCTCGTCGCCGTCGATCGCTACCACCGCGCCCTATGCCACTCCCTCGCCTCCTCGACGCACCATTAGCTCCGCCGCATCGCCCCGAAGCTTCCCACCGATGCACACGACGCCAGAAGCCCTGCAACGCCCTCCCCGCCGTCGTCTTCAACCTTCGGCACCGGAGATCGCCGCCGCCCGTACGTCGCCGTCCGACCTCCCCCGAGCTCGCTTTGACGCCCTCTGCGACCGCTGTGAGCTCACGCTTCGAACCCCTCTCTCTACGGGCTTGCGCCTTGTAGCCGCCGCCCCCTTGCTGATTGTAGCTCACCGCCGCCGGCCAACTCGCCGCCGTGGCCACAGCCACTGTGCCTCGCGGCTGAGCATGCCATTAGGATCAGTAGATCACCAGCAAGCTAATGCCAGCTCTAACTCCTCCTACCGTGCACCACAACACCGTCTTGGCCAACTCCGTAAGAGCGCCGCCGCGGACGAGCTCGTCACCGTCGACTCCGGCGACCAATCGACCAACCAGTGGCACCGTTGGATGCGGTGCATCACCAGGAGTACATAGAGCCCATCCGCGCGACAAATGGTCGCCGGAACAAGGATTCCGACGAGTCACCGCCGTGCGAAATGGTCGCCGCCGACCAAACTCCGACGGGCTGACGTGGCCTGTTAATTAGGAGCTAACAGTAATTAGATTAACCACCACAGTCACTGACAGTGGGCCCCATCGCTTTGTCAAACCCAGTCAACTCTAGTTTCGACCGGAATTAGATCCAGAGACACTAACATGAGGGACCCACCAATCAGGTTTGACCTGGATCAGGTCTGTTGACTTGCTGACGTCAGCATGATGTCATGCTGACACAGTAAAGGAATTTCTGGGATTATTTGATTTAAAAACAATTCAGGAAATTCCAGAAAATGCTTTAAACTTCAAAAAATCATATAAATTCAACAGTAGCTCAGATGGAAAAGATTTATATATGAAAATTAATCAGAAAAATCCAATCTTTCCAATGGCACTGGTTTCATGCATGTTTGAGCAAGCTAACCTTGCTGTATACTCTAAAACATGATAATGCACTTAAATAAATAATAGTTTGAGTTTCAATTTGAATCTTTGATTCAAATGGGCTCAAACCCTTCTGGTTATAGTTGCATTAGCCCAAAACACATGCATCTTGCCATATCATGAGCATGCATCATATTGTTGCATTTGTTTGCTTATTGATTGTATCGCCGATATTCTCCGTGTTAGGTCCTGCTCCCGAGGATACTTCTGCGTATCCAGCTGAAGAGCAGTACCCGACAACCACTCTGTCACGCAAGCAATCATTGATCATTCCGATACAAACCCATCTTCTCGCTCCTGCTCTCTTTTACTGTATTAAGGCAACAGCATGTGAACTGCTACTTGCTGCGGTAGTTGAAACCTATTCCCTTGCATGACATGTCATTGCCACAGTAAATAGTTGAAACCCACTAGCATGTGTAGGAGTTGATTGAGCCATGTGATGTGTGATCCACCATGCTATTTGTTTATGTTGCCTGCTATGCTTAGAGTTGTGTCAGGTCTGGTTCATCTAGGTGATGGATCAGAGTGAAACGATCATACCGGTAAAGAGAGGGAAGTGTGGAACATGTTTGGTAAAGGTATCGATGAAAGGCCATGTAGGAGTACGTGGTGGGTTGTTTCATTGGAACCGACAATAGGACCTGAGATCTGTATGTGTGGTTCAAGTTACAGCTACTACCACACATTGGGCCCTGTAATATGACCCCGCTCGACTTATTGATTGCCATGTTCTCTGTCCAGGAGTTGCAACTAGTTTCTGGTGTTTGTAGTTTACTGGTGGTCGTGCACAGCACTGACCCTCGGGGTGGGCTGTGATGCGACAGGTACGTGGCACGGTGTACCGGTTGCCCGTTTGGTGACTCGGGAACCCTGTACACATCGTTTGGGGCCGTGAGCGACACCCCGGTCGGATCTCCCCACATATGGAACCCAAATAGGCGATAAACCTGGACGAGAGACTTGAGTGGTTGGTTAGGTCGTGGTCTACACCCACGTCGGCTTTCGCTTGAAGTCTGCCGAGCACATGTCGTGTGCAGACGCTAAGTGGTGAAAACATGTGTGAAGAAGTACACCCCTGCAGGGTTATCAATCTATTCGAATAGCCGTTGTTCGCGGTACGGACTACTTGGTTACTCATATAGTTCATAGACAAGTTGATGGATACTACTAAAAGCCGTAAGACAAGTGTGAGTGCCGTGGATGGCCCTTCCGTAGGATGACGGAAGAGGATCCTCGGTGGTGTATTGTTGTGGTGAGTAGAGGACTCGTGTACGTAGTAATATCTTGCAATCTGTTGAGAGTTGTAGTATAGGTTAGCCAAGAGTCAAAGCTGGCTTTCTGCTATGAACTCCACTACCCCCTATTGATAAAGTTGCATGTATGATAGGTTCTGTTGTAAGACTTGCTGAGTACCTTTGTACTAATGTTTGCTTAATAACTGTTGCAGAGGAGAACCCTACCCCTTCTGATGGGTTCTACATAGACGTTGACGTCAACGAGTAGCTTGGTACCCAGACGGAGATCTGGAGCTTGTGAAGGGCCTTCTAGATAGTCAGGCTACACCAAGCCTATTTTATTTTCTAAGTTGTCTGTACTCAGACATGTAGCTTCCGCGTGTGCTTGTATGACTGTATGACTTGAGTGTTGGGTCATGTGACCCCTACCTGTATGGATATGTTATGTATGGCTCTTGGAGCCTCTTAAATAAAGTACTTTGAGTCATAGAGTTCTGTTGTGATGCAATGTTGTATTTGCACATATTGAGCATATTGTGTGTATGATTGAAATGCTTGGTATGTGTGGGATCCGACACCTAGTTGTTTTCCTTTGGTAGCCTATCTTACAGGGAAATGCCTCCTAGTGTTTCCAATGAGCCTTGGTAGCTTGCTACTACTCGGAACACGTAGGCTGACCGGCATGTGTCCTTCTTCGTTCCTGTGTCTGTCCCTTAGGGGAAATGTCACGCGTTGTTCCTTTAAGTCCATGTAGCTTGCTACGACTTGGGTTCATACGTTGATGACCGACACGTTCGTTGCTGGGTCATGAATGCCTGTCTCTGTAATTTAGTGCCACTTTTGGTTTATAACTAGCCATGTCGGCCCGAGTTCTCTGTCATATGGATGCTAGCGACACTGTCATATACATGTGCCAAAATGCGCAAACGGTCCCGGGCCAGGTAAGGTGGCACCCGTGGGGATACCGTGCGTGAGGCCGCAAAGTGATATGACGTGTTACAATCTAGATCGGTGTGACTTAAGATCGGGGTCCTGACATGATGCCTCTTGATTAACGGTGAACATGGGTTTGGTTGAACGAGTCGAGATGTACGTGGTTGGGATTGGATGAAGAGTTCCTGGTGGGGGTGGAAGAACAAGACCCCGTGGTAGTAGGCACTTCCAACTTGATGAACAGGACCTCGAGAGGAGGCCGCCATATCCGAGCTGGGGTGGATGAACAGGACCACGTGGAGGGCTGGTTCAACAATAGTCGGTGGAGGGCTGGATGAACAGTAGCTGGTGGAGGCAGGAGGAAGAGGCTGTGGATGAACAGTGCAGGTGGAGGCTGGAGGAAGTCGACGGTAGGTGAACAGTAGCCCATGGAGTCCCGTTTTGCGGTACGCCACACCCTTCCCGATGAACATAACCCCCATTTCAACTGTAGCACTCCAACACAAGTACGTTTCCTCCGTTTTGCGGTACGCCAGACCCCTCCCGATGAACAGGATCCCGTTTCGACAATAGTCAGTTGAGCAGAAGGTCGTTTCCTCCATTTTGCGGTATGCCAGACCCTTCCCGATGAAAAGGACCCTGTTTTGACCATACATGCTCGAGAAGAAGGTTGTTTCCCTCCATTTTGCGGTACGCCACACCCCATTTCGGTTGTTCCGTCCAAGCCGGTTGGCTCCCGATGAACACGACGTATTTCGTTGCCTCCCGATGAACACGATGATGTTTCTCCATTCCGACCCTGCCAATTGGCTCCCGATGAACACGATGTCGTTGCTGCCATCTCCATGTACACCAACCATGGCCGCACGTATGTGCGACTACACGCTCGAGACCCCACCCGTATGTACGTACGTGCCTGTAGTTTTTGGAGCGTGGTTGTTCGTACGTGTACTCCATTTAGCGTGGTTGTACGTACGACATGTGCAGCTCCATACTAGGCCACGGTTCATTGTTCATCGCTGCAGAGAGACCGATCGATCGCTATGTATGTACACATTCGCTACCAGATAGATAACACTATGTACGCTTCCATCGGATGGGTCACAGCTGTCAGGGAGGACAACGAGGCACTTCCTTGCATGCGAAGATATAGCTGGCGGGTCCTAGCTGCCTATAATAAGGAGCCACTTCTGGTGGGTCCCCGCTTTCAGGTGGAGGAATCATTATTTAGCGCGTAATAAGGAGGCAATTTCTTGCGTGCGGTCGTGGACCCAGCTATCAGCCTCTCCACGTCCAGTCCTCTTTTATGGATGTCGTTCGTTGACCATGTTGACCACGACGCGCCGAGAGCACCAATATGTTGGACGACGGTGCGGCCTAGGAAGGGAATGTTGGAGATATGCCCTAGAGGCTCATGCGTCCTTCGACACACAATCGACGGCACGAATAAATTTCCCAATCTTTCACGGTACGATGTCACCTGAAATGATGTGGTGCTCGCGATCTTGTAGATGCAATCACCACGGAAACAACACGCACACCCAAGAGAGGAAGTATGTGGACGATCTTCCAAAGATCAGCAGTAAATTAGATGATAAGTTGTCCAAACTGCTAGCCAAGCACACAAACCCGATCTGGTTCTCAACAAAAGTCACGCAGAACTTGGCCGCCGAACATGGCGATTTTCTGATCTATTAACTGACCCAAAAATAACTTCCAAAACTCCCCCGTACACGGCCGAAGCCAGCATCTTATATAGGCAATGTAACAACCTTACCCAAACCGACTCAAACAAGAAAACAAATACACCGACTCTCTCTTATCTTAACTAATTATTACAATTAACAAATTTAAAAATCTGGCAACACTGATCACAAGAAGCCAACCTGAACTAGTACTTGCCTTGAGGTTCACGTACACTCAACAATCATCTGATTGTTACATGGAGTCCGGAAGCATGGCTTAACCTCATCTTGTGGTACAGTCTCATACAGGAAATCCCCAAAATGAAGCACCAAACTAGTAAGTTGTCTTCCGAAATTATCAGACTTGATGTTGTTGTCGTCTCCAGAACGTTTTCTATTCGACCGAATTATCTCATGTATATTTTGTGGCTCTCTCCCTCGGCGCAATGCCGGAACAATATATTTTGGCAGAACAGCATCCAAATAATTACCATGAATAATAGGCATGCTTGCATCATCCTCCCCTCCTTGAAAAGAAACCGTCCTTGGTTTCAACTTAGACCTTGCAGATTTCTTCTTGAATACTTCCATAGTACACTTTATATTATGTACATCCTTAGGAAGAATAGCATAGAACTCACCTTTATGCATAAAAGTGTACCTATTTGTTCGCCCGTGATGAAGAGTGTTAACATCATGCTGCCACAGACGCCCCAAAATAAGGTGACAAACATGTAGTGGCATAACGTCGCATTCCACCTTATCAACATAACCATCAACAGAAAAAGGAACCTTCACCCTGTGGGTTACCTTCACTTTGCCAACATCATTTATCCACTTCATATAGTATGGTCTTGGGTGCTCCCATGTTGGCAACAAAAGAGACTCCACCACATCCTTGCTAATCATGTTGCTAGCACTGCCACCATCAATTATCAGTTTACAAACTTCTCCCTTGATGGTACATGCAGTTTGAAAAATACTTCGCCGTTGTCCTTGTTCAACAATGGTGTTGTCATCTCGTTGGACCTTATGTGCTAGCAAACTCTCCATGTCAGGATCATCTTGAGGATAACATAGTATGGTATCACCATGGCCTCTTTCGATTCCATCCTCTAACTTAGGCGTCTCATCTTCAGATTCTGAAATATATTCTGGATCAACAAGTAGAACCCTTCGTTGATTGGAACATTCATGCGTCATGTGTCCACGTCCTCCACACTTGTAGCAAATAATATTACGATGATGTGATGACGTCGCACTAGATGAAACCTAAGAAACCTCCTTTGGCGCAGCCGCCACTTTGCTCTGTTCAATACTTCCCGACTTATAAGAAGGAGTCGGTTTAGCATTAAACCCACCATCAATAGGAGAAGAACCACGTCACCCGTTGTTAAGTTGGACGAGTCTCTGAAGCTTAATTCTCCAATACCCAACGTTCAGCACGCTCCGCTTGATGAAGCAATTGATGAATATCATTATATTGCATTAAATCAACACAGTTACGGATCTTTTCTTCTAACCCCTCAAAGAAACGTACCATGGTCGCCTTCGCAGATTCACGCATAGCTGTACGGATCATTAAAACTTGCATCTCTTTATAGTACCCATCAACAGATTTTGTACCTTGCACTAGACGACGCAATCTACTATGAAGCTGGTGAGTGTAATAAGCAGGCACAAAACGTTCCCTCATGATTTGCTTCATGTCAGCCCATGTCGCTGGTCGCTCATGAGTACGGTTCTTATTATTCCATCATACAAGAGCATACTCTGTAAATTCCATTGATGCAACACGAACCTTCTTCTCTTCGGAGTAGTTGTGACCATCAAAAATCTGATTTACGCGCATCTCCCACTCCAAATATTTCTCCGGGCCAGCACAACGTCCGGAGAATGCAGGTATGGTTATCTTGATTCGACCCAAACCATCATCCGCATGGGCACCATTGCCGCCATAGTCACGGCGTTGCCCAGCATTGCGGTGAGCCCCAACATCATGCCGTGGTCGGTGAGGTAAGCATCCACAGGCATCAGAATCCTCAGAAAAATCACCATCATCGTCGTTGTCGCGATCACTACATCGTCGTGGTGAGCGGGACTATCGGGGTGGCACATCTCTCGCCTGAAGGCACTGAACTGCTGCAGTGAGCCGAATAAGACTCTCAGTCACCACCTGTAGACTATCAGTGCGCTGTCGGTCGCTGGCAGTCAAACACTCGTTCAACCTGTCCTCGACGCCTACAATATTTGCAGACAATTCTTCAACCCTTGTCCCAAGCTTCTTGTTGGCTCCCTTGATCGCCATCAGATGGATATGCAAATCATCACTTATCTCCAGACCCTCCGGAAGCTCATCGACCTCCTCATGATCAGATTGGTCATGCTGCGAGTTCACCATCTTTCAAACAGCTGAATCAAATAGCAAGAAAAAAAATTGTACCGCGATCAACCTTGCTCTGAATACACTTGATGCGTCCTTTGACACACAATCGACGGCACAAATAAATTTCCCAATCTTTCACGGTACGATGTCACCTGAAAGGATGTGGTGCTCACGATCTTGTAGATGCAATCACCATGGAAACAACACGCACACCCGAGAGAGGAGGTACATGGACGATCTTCCAAAGATCAGCAGCAAATTAGACGATAAGCTGTCCAAACTGCTAGCCAAGCACACAAACCCGATCTGGTTCTCAACAAAAGTCACGCAGAACTTGGCCGCCGAACATGGCGATTTTCTGATCTATTAACTGGCCCAAAAATAACTTCCAAAACTCCCCCGTACACGGCTGAAGCCGGCCTCTTATATAGGAAATGTAACAACCTAACCCAAACCGACTCAAACAAGAAAAGATATACACAGACTCTCTCTTATCTTAACTAATTATTACAATTAACTAATTTAAAAATCCGGCAACTCTGATCAGAAGAAGCCAAACCAAACTAGTACTTGCCTTGAGGTTCACGTACACTCAACAATCATCCGATTGTTACATGGAGTCCGGAAGCATGGCTTAACCTCATCTTGTGGTATAGTCTCATACAGGGAATCCCCAAAACGAAGCACCGAACTAGTAAGATGTCTTCCAAAATTATTAGACTTGCTGTTGTTGTCGTCTCCAGAACATTTTCTATTCGACCAAATTATCTCATGTATATTTTGTGGCTCTATCCCTTGGCGCAATGCCGGAACAATATATTTCGGCGGAACAGCATCCAAACAATTACCGTGAATAATAGGCATGCTTGCATCAGAGGCAATCATGTATGATGATATTTCCTATGTGTTTATGAATAAAGATAGTCCTTGGATGTAATCAATGATACTTGTTGGCAAGTACGTGACTTGTCTGTGAGATCTTATGTTGCATGATACATCCTAAATTGTCCCTAGTCAGAAGTGACATGTGGGCACACGTCGGACTAGACTAGCATATGACATGGTGGATGGCTCAATCTCACTAGCCATGGAGCATTGGAAGCTAACCAGATAATATGGACTTGGAAAGGTCTGGTCGGATTCGACATAGTCAGATCCGAGTTGAGATAAGGCCCGAGTCGGACAGACCGAACTATGAGATGCAGCGATATGTCATCTATGAGTCTCTAGTGCAACATACGTTCTATGTCCGAAGACCTGAGCTGACGCATGTACTCGGGATGGTGACATGCTTGCTTTGGGCCGGCCAAATGCTACTCCGTAACTAGGTAGTTACAAAGGTAGGTTTTGGGTTTGTCCAAACCCATGCTGCGAGACGTGGCCAAGCATGATGGGATTTCCCCCTCCGATCAGGAGAGATATACTCTGGGCCCCTCATGTGATCCGACCAGGATAAGCATGGACATGTGACAAGGATTATGAGATAATCCGGTTTGGGTCGGAATCACTAGAACGAGAAAGAGGTTGGGCTAGCACAAGGATGACAGACTCGCCTTGAGCCCTACAACATATATCGTGTAGCAAAGGGAATGGAAGTGTGACATGTTGTACAGGTTCGCTAACCAGCTTCATACTCTGCTTGGTGGTCGACGCGCCTTACTAGAGGCCGCTACCAACCATACAGGTCAGAGGTGATCCGAACTATGACCAAGCCAACTTGAACCGAAGGGGTCGCGCGCTTAAGGGCACGAACCTACGTGGTCGGTTCGGATGACACTGGTCGGATGTGATCCTAGCTAGACTTGGAATTCGACCGATTAGACTTTGGGCTTTAAGATTTGTGCGAGACCCAAGTGTTGAGCACGCGACATATGCTTATATATAGTGGAGGTGTGGCACACTTATTCGATAGATTGCTTCAGCGCCGTCATTAGGGCTTTGCATGTGTTGCAACTAGCCACCTCCACTCGCCGTTGGTTTTGTAACCAGACCTGGCAGTCCGCCGCACGGTGTTCCTCCTGCACGCGTGGATAGCATTAGAGGCGGTGCACTTGCGCCGCTCCGACGAACTTATTCGCGGCATCCGATCGGCTACGTGGGAGATCGGCAATGAGGAGACGACTCCGGCAAGGAGGAGACGGCTCCAGAAATGCGCTGCCTGAACTCTACTTCCGCTGCACGGCACTGCGCGTCAAGTGGTAACGATCTGTGATCCATCTCCCTTAGCGTGTTCCTGGATATTCTGCGCGTAGGAAAATTTTAATTTATAGTCAACGCACCCTACGGTAGAACCCAACAGGGAACGACATGGTGCCGGGGAAGTCTCGATAGTTGTTTCCCACACAGAGAGGAGTACGAGGGTTTACTGGTTCTTCTGCCATCGCTGGAGAATAACTGGAGGTGTGGGTGAGTAGAGGGATGGCAAGGCCATTGTTTGGGAGTAGGGTGGAGCAGTGAGGCCTACGCAGCAGCACAGCTGGCCACGGGAGGCAGGAGCAGGCAGGACGGACGGCGCTAGTTTGGGTGACTGGAACAAGAAGATTAGAGGTTGAAGAAGCACGATGGCGGTTGGATTAACATCCAACGGTCACTGCACCTAGAATCGTTTGTTGACTAAGTTGGCAAAGCCCTGCGTATGCGTCAACTTAGTAGGCCCACAACTTAGCAGGGGGGAATCATTTTTTTGCCCATAATAAGGTGGCTTTTCCTTGCGTGCGAAGATGTAGCTGGTGGGTCCCAGCTGTCAGCGAGAGGAAACTTTTTTTCATGTAATAAGGAGTCACTTGCTTGTGTGCGAAGATGTAGCTGGTGGGTCAAACCTATCAGGGGGAGAAATCATTCATTTTCGCATAATAAGGAGGCAATTTCTTGAGTGCGGCCATGGACCATGTGGGTCCCTACTGTCAGCCACTCCACGTACATCCCTCTTCCAATGGCTGTCGTTTGTTGACAAAGTTGACCACGCCGTCCCGAGAAAATGGACGCGGTGGAAGACGGCGAGGCTTAGGACGGGAACGACCCACAGCCGGCAGAGACGCTGCAGTGGATGTCCACGCGAAGGGGAGTACGAGGGTTCATTGGTACGGCTACGATGTGAGGCTGCTATCTCTGGAGAACAACAGGAGGTGTTCGTGAGTAGAGGAATGGCCTACACGACGATGGGAGTAGGGTGGGCCGATGAGGCCTGCGCGGCAGCACAGCCGGCCACGGGAGGCGGTAGCAGGCGGTACCGCCAGCGGTAGTTTGTGCGGCTGAAGCAAGAACATCCGAGATTGCAGAAGCACCACAGCCATTGGATGAACATCCAACGACCACTGCTGCTAGAATAGTGTGTTGACAATAAGGTGAAAAAGCCTTACGTACACGTCAACTTTGTTTTTTACAGCTGCGTATGCGTGAACTTAGTAGGCCCACAAGTGATCGTCACATCTCTGGCAGAGAGCATATAGCCCACTTGTGATTTCTAATAATTGACAACACATTTCTTAATTCGAATGGAATTTACTGCAACCCATATACTGTTTGTTAACATTACAAACCATTTTTCTAGCCAGGACAATGGTTTATAATTTCAGCCAAACTTCCCACATTTTGATGGGATCATATATATTATTTATTCCAAAATTTCGAGCCATATTAAATCTAATTTCAAAATAAAATTATATCAGGTAAAATTAAACAAAATTTTGCGCGGAACTATTAAAGAAATTAAAAGCTTAAATATCCAAAAAAATGCAATGTGTGCGCTCCCCGTCCTCTCACGAGGTTCCGTCAAAAAATCCACAAAAAAATAATTTTGAAACTAATTACCTTTTTGGAGCGTTTTTTTATATTTACAGCATATTTATTATTTTTCAAACCCATTTTCTTGGCAAGCCTAATGCATCCCTCGTAAGAAAGATTTGCAGCCCATGGGCCGGAGAATAACAAGTTGGCCTGGGTTGGGTATTCCTCAAAAAAAT
The DNA here is from genome assembly GCA_902687465.1 of Secale cereale. Lineage (NCBI taxonomy): Eukaryota > Viridiplantae > Streptophyta > Magnoliopsida > Poales > Poaceae > Secale > Secale cereale. The sequence goes on along the minus strand of LR738712.1, from coordinate 436,133,523 downwards.
AGCTGGGCCTGGGCAAGCCATTTTCACCTTGAAAAAGTATTATCTAGGCTGCATATTTGGTGGACATAAAATAATAGCCTGGACTAGACGGGCCAAAGCCCGCCCAGTTGATACCCTGATCCTCTTGAACAACAACAAAAACATCGGTCAAAACAAACTATGCTCACCCCTCAAAAAACAAATACTGCTCGAGCTGCTGGGTCCCAGCTGTCAGCCGCTCCTTGTGCAATTTTCTCGTTTATTGACTACTAGTCAATGTCTACGTGCAGTGCATGTTAATTTGGAAGTATATTAAGTGCATGCGGATATTAATTAGGATATTATTTGCGTGTTATTATGTGATTAGCACTATATTTGGTATGAAATTTACTGCACGCTAAACGTGTTGAGCTCTCGACATTGAAGCAGCCTAGGTCGTTGGATTGACATGATTTGATGGCTGAGATTAATTGGATCTGCCCATTTTCTTTTTTTACGCCCTTTGGGTATTTTTATATTGGTATAGATATAGATATAGATATACATTGACAATGCTATAGTTGTAATTGTAATAAGGAGGCACTTGTGTATGTACGACTATGGCCCGAGTGTGTCCTTATTGTCATCCTCTCCACGTAAAGTCATCTCCCGATTACTCATGTTAGTTGACCATGTTGACCACGCGAGATAGCAGCGCCACAACGAGCGCAACAACTTGAAGGTCGACGTAGGGGGGCTACAGATGGTCTGATACAACGCCCCTGGCTCATCCAGGATGCCGAGATCATCGGGCCACATGTCCGCGAAGGCATTGACGTCCCCTTGTTCGCCATCGATTCGTCCGTCCTCGAGCTGGTGCTCATTGAGGAGACGGAGGTTGCAGCACTGGTCCTCCTGCGCTTGCCGGAATGCCGATTCCGACGGCGCTGGTAGCTCTTCCACCATTAGGGTGTCGAGGTGCGGCCGCACCTACTCTATGGTGAACAAGGCATGAACCGGCTTGGGCAGTGGCATCGGCACCTGGTCAGAAGCCTCGTCCATCATCTGGTTGTCATCGGTGAGCTCGGCAAGCTCGCTGGAGAGCCAGCATGTCTGTCTACTAGACCGGACCGCTGCCAAGCACGAGTCTGACCGCGCTGGCCCACCCAGACCCCCTACCTCGCTCACGCACGCTTCTTGCCCAAAACGGTCAGCGCCGCCCGTGCCGATTACCTGTGCAGGTGATAGCTCCGCGTTCAAATGACACAATTGTCGTTCGTTCGTCCATCTGCCGCCCACATTAATGACACGCGGTTGCCGAGGCGGCTACTTCGGCGCCACACGTCCATCCCTCTGTCGCCCATTATTGCTATATAAACTGCTGCCTAGGCCATAGCCGTAGTCATCTGGCTCTGTTCCCTTTCTCCTCGCCACACTACTATCACCATGGCTTCCTCGCTCTCCACCGCTCTCCGGGATGGGCGGACGACGGAATAGAAGAACGACGCCGTCCCAGTGGAGAACGAGGTCGTCGAGGAGGCGGCGCCAACCTCCTCCTCCATGCCATCCTCGTCGGTGCATTGCACCATGACCATTGGTGAGGCCCATGCTCAATACATGGACATGGTGAGGCATGAGCGAGAGGAGAAGTTCCGGGAGGCGCATGCCGACGCCGCCTACAACCAGCAACTCCTCCAGGAGCACCTGTAGGTGGAGGACAGATCGCCGCGGAGCGGGTGAGGGAGTCCTAGACTACGGGGTCCTCGGGCGTCGGGGCTACGTAATGGGCCATGAAGATAAAAGATAGAAGACTTTCGCCCGTGTCCAGATGGGACTCTCCTTGGCGTGGAAGGCAAGCTTGGCATGCGGATATGAAGATTCCTTTCTTTGTAAGCTGACTTTGTACAACCCTAGCCCCCTCCGGTGTCTATATAAATCGAAGGGCTTTGTCCGTAGAGGCACTCATAATCATATAGACTAGACATCTAGGGTTTAGTCATTAGGATCACGAGGTAGATCAACTCTTGTAACCCCTATACTCATCAAAGTCAATCTAGCAGGAAGTAGGATATTACCTCATCAAGAGGGCCCGAACCTAGGTAAAGATCGTGTCCCCTGCCTCCTATTACCTTTGATCATTAGACGCACAGTTCGGGACCCCCTACCCGAGATCTGCCGGTTTTGACACCGACATTGGTGCTTTCATTTAGAGTTCCACTATGCCGTCATCGAAAGGCTCAATGGCTTCATTAATCATCCACAACAACGTGGCTGGGAAGGAGATTTTTCTCCTCGGCCAGATCTTCTTGTTCGGCGGCTTCGTGCTACATGCCAACTCGCTGGGTCGCCTGGAGCAGATCGATAGCTACCCCCCTGGCCACCAGATCAATTTTGGAAACCTGAACTATGTCGCTGAGGAGACTTGATTTTCCAAGGGTTCGCGGCTCCAATCACTGCTTCGGCCTTAGATCCAGAGCGTGTCACCCAGTCCGAAGACGGGAGTCTCGAGCCCGCCAGACTATCTACGGCCGTGAAGCTCAATGCTGGAGAACCAGAGCGGATAGCGTCACCGGCAGTTATCACAAAGCCGGACTATCCTTCGGACACTAGCCCCGAACCCATGGAAACCGCATCTTGCGAGCTCAGCGAGGGAACTTCCGTCCCCATCCATACCTCACTCTTAAATGAGGCTCTGGACTTAATGCGATCCCTCGCCGTCACAAAGGAACCGCTTCTAAATTGCACTCAGCCCGGACTGGGGGCTAAAAATAGGGAACTTTACTTCCCACCCACCACCCACTTTATAGCCATCGTTGAGGATTTAACTGACATGCTCGACTACGCCTCCGAGAACATCGACGGTATAGACGATGATGCCGGAGATGAGCAGGCCCAAAACCTGTCGTTCACCAGACGCTGGATGGCCACTTCCTCGTACGATGTGTACATGGTGGACACACCCAAAGAAGGCGACGGCGATGATAAAAAGGATCCAGTCGAGGAACAAACTCCTGTGATACCGCTGAAGCGACGACGTCTGCGGTGCCGCTCTAAATCGCGTCGCAGGAAAGACAGCAACACCAGCACTGGATAAAATGATACTTCGGAACACGCCGAAGAACAAGAAGACCCCATCGAACCAACATCTGAACAGGATGATCGGGAGGAGGGGCAAGTCGACCCTGACGAGCAAGCAGGGAGCGAAGACTTGGAGAATAGTAACTATCTGCCACTCTTCGAGGATAACGTGAGCCTCGGCGACGAAGACTTTATCGTGCCAGAGGAACCTCTTGAACAAGAAAGCTTTAAGCGTCGGCTAATAGCCACGACAAAAGGCCTTAAAAAGAAGCAGCAGCAGCTTCAAGCTGACCAAGAACTGCTCAACGACAGATGGACCGATGTCCTGGCAGCCGAGGAGTACGGCCTTGAACGCCCAGCAAAAAGTTATCCGAAGGGTAAGCTGCTACCCCAATTCGACGACAAAGCGCCAGAGCCCAAACCGCCCACGCGTAACACGGCTGACAAACCTGACCGACCACCTCGTGTCCGTGACAGAACGACAACTCAAGCCGAACACCAGCCTGCACCTCCTCGCCGTAAAAGCAGAGAAACAATAGCTCCGGGATACACATATGACCTACGACAGGACCTGGAAAATAGAGCAGGTTAGACAAGATCTATTTATGAATCACAGGGGCGTGCCCCAGCATGAGAGGACAGTTACCAATCCTGGCGCGATAAGAAAAACCACACCCGGGCCGAAAACCGCATACGGACTTCATCCGAACTGCGCCGTGACGTGGCCCGATATAGAGGCGCAGCACACCCCCGATGCTTCACCGATGAGGTAATGGAGCACCAGCTCCCATAAGGGTTTAAACCCGTGAACATTGAATCATACGACGGCACGACAGATCCCGCAGTATGGATTGAAGATTTTCTTCTCCGCATTCACATGGCTCGCGGTGATGATCTACACGCCATTAAATACCTTCCCCTAAAACTTAAGGGACCAGCTCGACACTGGTTAAACAGCCTTCCAGAAAACTCCATTGGATGCTGGGAAGACCTGGAGGATGCCTTTAGAGACAACTTCCAAGGCACCTATGTTCGGCCTCCGGATGCTGACGACCTCAGTCACATAGTCCAGCAACCCGGAGAGTCCGCCAGAAAATTCTGGACTAGGTTTCTCATTCCAAAGAAGCAGATCGTCGACTGTACAGACGTCGTAGCCCTAGTGGCCTTTAACATAGCATTTGCGATGAATCGCTCGCCCGACACCTCGGCCAAGAGAATCCGAAGTCCATGGCGGCCCTCACTGCGCTCATGACCTGCTTTTGCGTGGGTGAAGATAGCTAGCTACACTAATGCAGGATGCTGCTAACGCGGCACTATGATCAGAGACCCTTCGAGAAACTGTGTGTGATGCAATAATCACACACAGTGTTGTATGAAAACCGTCAGAAATGTATAAAACATTTGCAATGACGGATGCATCAAACACGGTTCGGGTTTTATTTGCGTGTGCGATGAAGGGCATACAGTTCAGTTCAATGAACTATTTGCGATGAGGCGGAACAAAAGAAACGGGCAGCGCAGATGAAGCCTTGTGCGATATACGGCATGCGGTTCACTCGGATGAACTATTTGTGTTGAGACATGAGAACAGAAACGGTTCAACTTAACAAGATGTGTGTGATACGCGGCAAACGGGTTTGTAATCAGAAATGTGTGTGAAGGTCGATAATAACACAGACGGATGCTGCTAATAAGACGTGTGTGTTATGCGATGGGATTGCAAACAGAACAACAACATATATATATATATATATACACACTTATAAGGACATGCTTGCATAACCAAATTAAACATCCACTCACATAGGTGGCTACTACAACCATGGCATTTGCACACGCCATAGTAAATTATTACATGCATAATTACATAGGTGGCTACGACACACATGACATTTCCACACACCAATAAAGTAAACTATATATTACATGCATGATTAACTAGCATAAACGATCATCTGATCATTATCTACTTCTTGTGATGCTTGCTCTGCTTGTGGCTCGATCCGGGCTCGTCGATTTGGGTAACAAGGCACTTCCTCATGTCAACGATCTGCATGTGCATCTCGTAGCATGTGTACACGCTCTTAGCCGCAAACCTGAGGTGAGGTTCATCCAGTTGCCGCATCCAGGCCCTGTGCCAGGATACAGGACTTGTTCTCTTGGCATCTTGCTTCATCTTTTCGTAGTAGGGGTCGATGGTGGTCGAGGCGAGTTCAACCAGGGAGTCCTTCTTCGTGCTGCCCCAGACCCTATAGTGCTCACGTATTTCTACAAGGTTCTGGCAGGCCAAGCTCGTAACCCCGAGGGCTTTTATATATATTGTCGGTGGTTTCCACTGTGGCAAACTTGTAGTCAGTGTTGTTGACAAACCTGTTGAAACGGTCGCAAGGCTCTTTAGCCATGCAGTAGTGGTAGATGAGTACATGATGGTGCATGTACAACTAGGCGACGACAACCTTCTGATCTATGTCAGGATGACCGGCGGTGTACTGGAGGTCGATGCCGACCACCTTGTACTTGTCTCAAGCAAGCAACTGCTCAACGGTGTTGATGTAGTCGTCCACCCCGGCCGGGTCAATGGTGTACACCACCGAGAGATCCATCTCCCTCGCGTGGCTCTCCACCCTATGCTTGTCGAACTCCATTGGAGCGCCGCTGGACATCCCATCTCTATGTGTCGTCGTGGGTGTGCTTGTTGTGTTGTGGGGCATGATCGAAAGGTTGAAGAGACTAAGGTTATAGTGGTCGCGGGAATTAAAAAGGAAGCCGGACGCCTAGGAATATCGGCAGGCCCTGATGGCAGTTCTAATTTGCAGCGCGTAACTCCATCGTGCCGCATGTAATTGCATCACGTGGAAACACGCGCGGAGCAACCGCATCCATATGGGGCCCCCGACGTGATCGTGCGCACGCCCAACCGCTGGCAGAGCGTGCGCGGAGGGACGCGAGCAGAGCGCTCTGCGGTCGCCTCAAGGAAAAGTTGTCCACAAGCCGAGCGTGCTGACATACACGAGCAGAGTGTGCCGCGGTGCCTAACGGGGACCACAGCGCGCTGCGGTGCCTAACTGTGAGCAAAGCTTGCCGAGGGACGCAAGCAAAGGACGGCATAGTGATACGTGGAAAATAAGACGAACTGTGCGAGCGATGTCGGAGACATCAAGCACGAATCAGATTAGAGTTGCGTGTGCGATACGTGGCAGACAGTTGATCCATCAGAGTTGTGTGTGATGGAATAAGCCGTGTGTGTTGCGGGCAATCGCTTGCTGGTGTATAACCTTAAATTTAACAAAAAAAGTGTTAATGCATGTTACAAAAATTGTACAGCTGGAAACTATGTTCAAATACGACTCCAACGAAATAATCTATGGCGACATGCATTCGTAATATATTAGTTAAATCCTACTTATAAACCAGGATGGGGGTATAGTAGGTAATTAAATTACAAACATTTTTTATATTAACTGTATGTGTACGTGTCCTCTCGTCCTCCTCTCGCACGTCTTGTCACCCCGCTGCCGCAGACGGCTTGGAGTGCAAGCTTGTGCAGCGCGCGGGGGCATTCTTTTGGCCAAACAGTGGCGCCAATGAATCGTCGGTGAGCCCGTTCCCACGCAACCTCGCAGGTTCCCGCGCAAGCTTCCCGCCCGACTCAGTGAAATCCCCCAAAATCCCAATGCTTACCGGCCTGCTATGAAAACCCTCACGGCCGGCGAGTCCTACGTCGAATATCCCCTCCCTCCCTGTAGCTTATCTCGTCTACTTCTCCCACAACCACCAATGGCACCGGTCCGTCATCATCGCTCAGCCACTCCACCGTCATCAAAGGATAGCTCCAGCTGGGAGGCTACACCGCGGCGGCGGTGCAGTCCCCGGCGTAGTGTAGTGCGTGTGGCGTCCCTATTGGGTGTGCGTGGAACACCCACCACACGCTCCGCCGCCGTTGCCCGCCGGCAGATGATGCCGGCCGCCGTTGCCGCCACACCATCGTCGAAAGCCAGGGCCATCTCCCGCTCCGCCATCACGGACCAAAGGCAGGAGGTGGCCGTCGTGGCCGCCACCCCACTGCCAGCAACCGTGGCCATCACCCGCTCCGCCACCGCGGCCCGAAGGCAGGAGGTGGTGGTCGTGGCCACCGTGGCCGTCAGCCCACCGTCGATCGCCGGGATCATCACCCGCTCCGCCACCACCGCCCGAAGGAGGGAGGTGGAGGTGGAGCCCGCACATGCGTCAGCGACCTTGCGTGCTACATCGAGTTCCTGCGGGAGGAGGAGGAGTGCCTCGTTGAGCACGCAAAGAGCCTTACCGCAGTCGTGGCCGCAGCACACGCCAACGCAGAGGCGAGGAATCAGGAGATCTACGAGCAATCCGGCCGCTTCGAGAGGGATCGTCTAGAGCGGCAGTGGGCGTTCGAGCTGGCGAGCGTCGCTGAACGTGCAGCAGCGGCAGGCACCGTATTGCATTTGTCCAGCTCATCGATAGGCTCCTCGAACTCCTCTGCCTCTTACTGAGCGCGCTCGACAGAGGAGAGGCTGCCAGAAGTAGCACAGAGCCCCTCCGTGGTAGTAGTAGTATTTAGGGGCTATTTTGTTCAGTTCATCTGACTATAGATGTGTGGTGGAACTGTACAACATACTTAAAATTAGCTAGTATATATAGTTGAACTAGCTATTTCAGTACGTGGTTGGCAACAATTGGGGAGAAGTTTGGTCGGTTCAGGTATCGAGTTGAACTGTTTGTATAAATTAAGAACGACTGCTTAATATATGAATGAAATCTATGCTTAATTACTAAATTTTAGTGGCAAAAATTACATAGTGCTAATGATTTATAGCTGCATATTTTGAAAAATCGCAGTGTTACAAGGATTGACAAATGGCAACATTACTAGATCTACAAATGTAAATCTTTCCATTTTGACAAATGGCAACATACCAATATGATAGATTGATAGATGCAAATCTTACCAAATTGTTTGTACTTGGTTTCACACGAGCCATCCAGAACAACCGTTTGCGTTGAAGGGATGCACAAATCCTGCGCTGCTCTCACTTTGCATACGGGTGTTCTATCTAAATCGTTTGCGATCAAGAGCTGCAAAAATCCTTCTGGGCACATTTTCTCTTGGCTTCCTGGGGAAGCTGTCGGTTTGCATATGGGTGTTCTAACTAAAACGTTTGTGATGAGTGTTTTATATCTAAAAAGCGAATTAAACCGCGGCTTGGGCGCCATTAACGGAGAGCACGTGAGCAAGGCGGGCTTCCCGGTAAACCTGAGTAGCGTACAGGTCACACGCTTCCCGGTGAGCCTGCGCACTCGAGGACAGCTTGCACGCCTCTCGGACAGCCTGTGCACCGGACGGTGCTCGCACGCCTCCCATTCAGTCAAGGTCAAGCAGCTGTCCGCACGGCACCTCCTACAGCCATTAAAACCAAGACATGTGGCGTCACGTGAATGGTTAATAGAATTTTGGATTTACTAGAATTTTAAAACCAGGCAGCTCAATGTTTGGCCGGCAATCAACGGTGCCCTGGTGTTCGAAATTCATTCCCATTTCTTGCATGGGACCTAAGCATGCACCCAAGGACACAAATTTGATTTTTCAACCAATTTATATGCACTGGAGCATGTGCATGTAGTTCAAATTTTAATTATGCACATAAATGCATTGAAAACTCAGTTAATGCATAAAAATGTCCAAACGAACCCTGAAAAATCACAAAAATTCACACAACACTCCTATTGTTATATGTTGACACGAGAAACAAATTTAAAAGCAATAAGACGCAATAGATATCGTTTCATGCCCAAAGGTGGGATGTTCCCTACCGAAAACCATCATGCTTGTTGTGAGAAGCTCTGGTTTGTGAGAAGCATATACCAAACCTGCCACAAATGGGACAAAATTTGTACCACGGCATGTTGATGCTGCTCCATGATAGCATGCCAAGTTTCATGAATTTCAGTCGAGTTTTGGATTCACTAGAATTTAAAAACCACGCATCTCAATGTTTTGCCGGCAATCAACGGTGCCCTGGTGTTCGAAATTCATTCCCATTTCTTGCATGCGACCTAAGCATGCACCCAAGGACACAGATTTGATTTTTCAACCAATTAATATGTACTGGAGCATGTGCATGTAGTTCAAATTTGAATTATGCACATAAATGCATTGAAAACTCAGTTAATGCATAAAAGTGTCCAAACGCACCCCGAAAAATCAAAAAAAATCACACAACACTCCTGTTGTTCTATGTTGACACGAGAAAAAATTTGAAAGCAATAAGAGGCAATGGATATCGTTTCGCCCCCAACGGTGGGACATTCACTACCGAAAACCATCATGCTTGTTGTGAAAAACTCCGGTTTGTGAGAAGCATATACCCAAACCTGCCCCAAATGGGACAAAATTTGTACCACGGCATGTTGATGCCGCTCCATGATAGCATGCCAAGTTTCATGAATTTCAGACGAGTTTTGGATTTACTAGAATTTAAAAACCATGCATCTCAATGTTTTGCCGGCAATCAACGGTGCCCTGGTGTTCGCAATTCATTCCCATTTCTTGCATGGGACCTAAGCATGCTCACAAGGACACAGATTTGTTTTTTCAAACAATTTATATGTACTGGAGCATGTGCATGTAGTTCAAATTTGAATTATGCACATAAATGCATTGAAAACTCAGTTAATGCATCAAAATGTTCAAATGAACCCCGAAAAATCACAAAAATTCACACAATACTCCTGTTGTTCTATGTTGACATGAGAAAAAAATTGAAAGCAATAAGACGCAATGGATATCGTTTCGTCCCCAAAGGTGGGATGTTCCCGACCGAAAACCAGCATGCTTGTTGTGAGAAGCTCCGGTTTGTGAGAAGCATATACCCAAACCTGCACCAAAAGGGACAAAATTTGTACCACAACATGCTGATGCCGCTCCATGATATCATGCCAAGTTTCATGAGTTTCAGACGAGTTTTGCATTTACTAGAATTTAACAACCAGGCATCTCAATGTTTTGCCGACAATAAACGGAGACCTGGTGTTCGAAATTCATGCCCATTTCTTGCATGGGACCTAAGCATGCACCCAAGGACACAGATTTGATTTTTCAACCAATTTATATGCACTGGAGCATTTGCATGTCATTCAAATTTAAATTATGCACATAAATGCATTGAAAACTCAGTTAATGCATAAAAATGTCCAAACGAACCCCGAAAAATCACAAAAATTCACACAACACTCCTGTTGTTCTATGTTGACACGCGAAAAAAAATTGAAAGCAATAAGAGGCAATGGATATCGTTTCGTCCCCAAAGGTGGGATGTTCCCTACCAAAAACCATCATGCTTGTTGTGAGAAGCTGTGGTTTGTGAGAAGCATATACCCAAACCTGCCCCAAATGGGACAAAATTTGTACCGCGACATGTTGATGCCGCTCCATGATAGTATGCCAAGTTTCGTGAATTTCTGACGAGTTTTGGATTTACTAGAATTTAAAAACCAGGCATCTCAATGTTTTGCCGGCAATCAACGGTTCCCTGGTGTTCGAAATTCACGCCCATTTCTTGCATGGGACCTAAGCATGCACCCAAGGACACATATTTGATTTTTCAACCAATTTATATGCACTGGAGCATGTGCATGTATTTCAAATTTGAATTATGCACATAAATGCATTGTCAACTCAGTTAATGGATAAAAATGTCCAAACGAACCCCGAAAAATAACAAAAATTCACACAACACTCCTGTTGTTCTGTGTTGACACGAGAAAAAATATTTAAAGCAACAAGAGGCAATGGATATCGTTTCGTACCCAAAGGTGGGACGTTCCCTACCGAAAACCATCATACTTGTTGTGAGAAGCTCCGGTTTGTGAAAAGCATATACCCAAACCTGCCCCCAAATGGGACAAAATTTGTACCACGGCATGTTCATGCCGCTCCATAATAGCATGCCAAGTTTCATGAATTTCAGACGAGTTTTGGATTTACTAGAATTTAAAAACCACGCATCTCAATGTTTTGCCGGAAATCAACCGTGCGCTGGTGTTCGAAATTCATGCCCATTTCTTGCATGGGACCGGAGCATGCACCCAAGGACACATATTTGATTTTTCAACCAATTTATATGCACTAGAGCATGTGCATGTAGTCAAATTTGAATTATGCACATAAATGCATTGAAAACTCAGTTAATGCATAAAAATGTCCAAACAAACCCCGAAAATTCACAAAAATTCACACAACACTCCTGTTGTTCTATGTTGACACAAGAAAAAAATTGAAAGCAATAAGAGGCAATGGATTCCGTTTCGTCCCCAAAGGTGGGGCGTTCCCTACCGAAAACGATCATGCTTTTTGTGTGAAGCTCCGGTTTGTGAGAAGCATATACCCAAACCTGCCTCAAATGGGACAAAAGTTGTACCATGGCAGGTTTATGCCGCTCCATGATAGCATGCCAAGTTTCATGAATTTCACACGAGTTTTGGATTTACTAGAATTTATTAACCACGCATCTCAATGTTTTGCCGGCAATCAACGGTGCCCTGGTGTTCGAAATTCATTCCCATTTCTTGCATGGGACCTAAGCATGCACCCAAGGACACAGATTTGATTTTTCAACCAATTTACATGCACTAGAGCATGTGTATGTAGTTCAAATTTGAATTATGCACATAAATGCATTGAAAACTCGGTTAATGCATAAAAATGTCCAAACAAACCCCAAAATTCACAAAAATTCACACAACACTCCTGTTATTCTATGTTGACACGAGAAAAATATTGAAAGCAATAAGAGGCAATGGATATCGTTTCGTCCCCAAAGGTGGGACATTCCATACCGAAAACCATCATGCTTGTTGTGAGAAGCTCCGGTTTGTGAGAAGCATATACCCAAACCTATCCCAAATGGGACAAAATTTGTACCACGGCATGTTGATGTTGCTCCATGATAGCATACCGAGTTTCATGAATTTCAGACGAGTTTTGGATTTACTAGAATTTAAAAACCAGGCATCTCAATGTTTGTGGCCGAGTGACGGTGGCAGGGTGTTTGAAATTCATTCCCATTTCTTGCATGGGACCTAAGCATGCAACCAAGGACACATATTTGATTTTTCAATAAGTTTGTATGCACAGGAGCATGTGCATGTAGTTCAAATTTGAATTATGCGCATAAAATGCCTGGAAAACCTAGTTAATGTATAAAAATGTACAAATGAACCCTGAATAATTCAATTTTTTGACGACACACCTATAGTTGCATGTTCACTGCAGATAAAAGTTCTAACAATTCAAACACCATCCTTTGTAGCTGTGACCCCGTTACATAATTCAAATGATCAAGACGATAAATCAAGTAGATCGCAAATAGTTTATTATAACCAACCGTGTAAGATGCAGCACAAAATATCTTCGGACCGTGTCTGAATAAGGGACCGTGTCTGATGACACTTTGTGCGCCAGTTTTTTGGCTGAAGCGATTCCCAATTTTCGGCTTCCGCGGAAATATCTACCTCCCCGCCCCCTCCCCCTTAACAAAAGCAACATTTCCCCTCTTTCCGCCTTCCTTTCCAAGTTGAAACCTTCACTCTTTGCTTGCAGCTCCGCCGCCTCCTCGTCGGCGACCCTCCTTCATGCTGCTCGGCCTCACCTATCTAGGCAGGTTATCCACACCCGACCCCCATCCTCCTCCTCCTTCCATATCCCACATGCTCCGACCGCCGTTGCGAGTGCGACACCTTCCACCCAAATCAGCGACCCCTCCACCAAAAAAGTGTCGGCCTAAGCCATGGTGCACGCAGTATAGCCAGGACCTCAAGGAGCATTTGGCAGCGGAGGAGCAAATCACGGCCGCACGCGCGGATGAGGTCGCGATGGCTGCCATTCGTGCCGACCCCCATATCTTGGAGGAGCAGCTCGCCGTCGAGACCACCGTTGATGCCTCGCGCGTCGACGCCGTGATGCGGTTGGCTGCTTTAAATGACAGTTCGTGTCATTTTCTTGAGGCCACCGCCGGTGCCTTCGCAAAGACTACGAGGTGTTTTCTAAGCGTGCACGTGCTTACCTCATCTCGAGATCCAGAAGGTTGGTGCCCGGTGCGGCTCAGGCAACTCACCACTACAACAGGGGCACCCACGATGCGGAGGCCTCGCCCTCTTCCATGTCCAAGGAGCCAATCATCATCGATATCTCCGACAATGAGGAGTAGCTTGTCTTATTAGCTCACTATAAGGACCCATGTTCAGTTTTCTAGAGGCTTCCTTTCGGTAACCAATTCTTGTGAATTGTGATATCTACTTTCACCATGCAATCTTCTGCTATAGTGTATATGTTCTATATGTCGTGCAATGTGGTGTTCGGTTAACTGCTTGGTTCAATTCTGCAAATGTGATGTTCAATTCTTCAGGATGCCATATTTCCAAGTTGTTAAGCATGCTTGGTTTGGTTAACTGCATGATCTTCTATTAGGAGTATGTTATATTGTTCAATTGGTGTTTACTTAACTGCTTGGTTCATTTGTTGTGGCTTGGTTCACTTGTTGTGGTGTTTAGTTATCTGCTTGGTTCAATTCTGCAATGCGATGTTCAATTGTTGTGGCTGCATTCTGTTATTGTATACCATGTGAGGAATAAATCAAATTTGGTTGTACTAAATACATGAGAAACAAATACAATTGCTATATTTCCAAGTTGTTAAGCATGCTTGGTTTGGTTAACTGTCTGATCTTTTATTAGGAGTATGTTATATTGTGCAATGTGGTGCTCAGTTAACGTTTGGTTCATTTGTTGTGGTGTTTAGTTAACTGCTTGGTTCAATTCTGCAATGCGATGTTCAATTGTTGTGGCTGTATTCTCTTATTGTATACCATGTGAGGAAAATCAAATTTGGTTGTACTAAATACATGAGAAACAAATACAGTTGCTATATTTCCAAGTTGTTAAGCATGCTTGGTTTGGTTAACTGACTGATCTTCTATTAGGAGTATGTTATATTGTGCAGTGTGGTGCTTAGTTATTGTTTGGTTCATTTGTTGTGGTGTTTAGTTAACTGCTTGGTTCAATTCTGCAATGCGATGTCCAATTGTCGTGGGTAGAATTTGTATTGTTGTGCATGTGAGGTATAAATCGAATTTGGATGCACTTAATACATGAGAAACATATACAAGTGCTATATTTCCTAGTTCTTAATCATGCTTGGTTTGGATAAATGGGTTTTCCTTGTGGCTTGAATTAATCTAATGAATCTGCAATGTGATTATTTTTCATTGACATATTTTACTAATAGCATGCGAACCCTTACTTAACCTGATGACTAACTACCTTATATGTGTTGCAGGGAAACAATGGGAAGCAGTGAGGTTAACAATCGAGGTTAGCACGTGCATGGTCCGTTGTCTAATAGCACATTATTGTGTAATTGCAGGAACCATTCTAATATTTAGGTTTTTAACAATTTGGTCTTACACATGTAGGTCCTGCTGTCAGAGGTTTTGACCCACTGTTCGACCCTTTTTGCATATGGGTAAATGATTTGTCCATGAATATTAGTCAAGTCAAGAAACTCAGAAAGATTGTTATGATAGAGAAATTAGTGACAAAAAAATAAGATCTTTGTCTGCACAATGAAGAAGACATCAGTTTACTATAGGATGGTACTAACTATTATACCTTGCCTTTTTAATTCCTTTGCCCCATTTCCAATATAGAGAAGATATTTATGCACATCCTTGCACTACTAGGGAAAACCCTAGTAGTAGCGCTGGAAATATGCATAGCAGTAGCGTTGGGCCTAGCGCTACTGCTAGCACACTATAGCTAAGTTGTAGTAGTAGCGTTGGTATGCGCAGCGCTACTGGTAAGTATTGTTAACAGTAGCGCTTCCTAGACCAGTGCTACTGCTAACTATCTGTAGTGCTTGAATAAAGGAAGAGTTGCTGCTAGTATTCGTGCTTTCACAGATTTACACCCGCTGGGCGTATTTGTGATGTATTTATACAGGCTCTATACAGTAGTTTCATCAAATCATACTAAATATCATCATCATAGACATACAGTACTCTCGTCATACCATCATCATCATTCAACACAAATTTCATCACATTTCGAAAATAGCGATACACAAGAGTGATCATGTCATGTCTCGAATAAGTGCAAATGCATGGTTATGGCACAGACACATGTTTCATCATCTCTATCTAAACCATGATGTAGAGGAGAAGAGAGATCAGCATGAGCAAGAGCGCGACTATGTAGTACTTGAGGCACCGGCGGTTCCGCCCCCGCTCATGCCGGAGTGTACACCTCAAGTAACTACTTTCTGATTTGGCTCTGTTGTCGAACCCTCTGTGGCTAGCACCCAGGTACTTGTACACCTGTGCCTGAGCGTCTGGCCAGCTGTTGTAGACTCCTGGAACCCTCCCAACGAACACAACGTAGCAGTCCTTCGCCATCTCTGATCTATGTACCTGCATCCACAATTGATCAATTGAACGATAATATGCAACATAATGTACTTAAGAACACAAAGAGGCATAATTAGCAAAATAAAAGCAACTTATAGCAAACATAAGTGACAAAGTTCCTCATACCCAAACTAATTAACTAGAGCGATCAGTCCTCCATGTCGGTGGTCCAATCTTCATAGTCAGGGAGGAAGCACCCGAGCTTCGTGAAAGGCTTAAGGTCTAGACGATGAGCGAGTAGCAGTACTCGGACATCATCCCGTGTCATTGTTGGCCCATGGTAGAACATCCCTGTTGGTTCGAGGACCTGCTTCATCATCACTTGGGCAAGTTCACACTGGACGTGATAAAACTCAGCTCGGATCCTATGCTTGTGGCCCAGCTGACAATCCCGGCATCTTCGGTAGTAGGTGACATGCGAAGGCGTTGATTATCCCTTCTGTACTCGAGGAGGTGATGCATGAGGTAGAATCCATCAGCCTGACTGTGTGTGGTTGTTGGATGCAGCAGAAGTCCGTCTTATGGCGGAAAACCAGCCCGTTCTTCTTATTCCTTTTCACCTTGATATATCCACCAGACATGCTGAAGGTAAACATGGCACTATCGAGAACACTCTTTACGTGTGTGTAATCCTTTTTCTTGATGTTCTTTGATGAGTCCAAGTACATAGCATGGGAGTATTCCGGGAACAGAACGATGAGCACGGCGCCGCCCCCGCTGCGCAAATTAAGTACATCTCAAATTATCCTCCATGCTTGCAAAGGAATGATTAACACTTACAAAAGGATATGTGTGGATGACTTACGTGGGATGATAAGGCAGGAGAATCAATTCCTTGTCCTTATTAGCGATCATGTATTCGCCGAGGTACTTGCTCGCATATCCACGGTGCTCTTTGCAAACTGCCAAGAAGCTCCTGTGCATATAGAACAGGTCCGCGACGCAGATATATTGTATGTTCTCGATCCTGATGAAGTAGTTGAGATACAGCGCATACATGCGGATGAACTGGAAAACCAGCTTGGTCACTGATACGT
This sequence comes from Secale cereale, assembly GCA_902687465.1. Classification (NCBI taxonomy): domain Eukaryota; kingdom Viridiplantae; phylum Streptophyta; class Magnoliopsida; order Poales; family Poaceae; genus Secale; species Secale cereale. Next base: position 436,116,977 of record LR738712.1, on the reverse strand, counting down.
CCATTTTGTATCATGCTTTTATGTTGATATTTATTGCACTATCGGCTGTTATTACACGTTATGTCACAATACTTATGCCTTTTCTCTCTTATTTTACCAGGTTTACATGAAGAGGGAGAATGCCGGCAGCTGGAATTCTGGGCTGGAAAATGAGCAAACATTGGAAACCTATTCTGCACAACTCAAAAAGCTCCAAAACTCCACGAGACACCGTTTCAGAAAATATAAAAAATATCTGGCGAAAGAGATTCACCAGGGTGGGCACCACCTGTCCACGAGGGTGGGCCCCCCTAGGCACACCCCCTGCCTCGTGGGCCACCCGGTGATCCCCCCCCCCATGCCCATCTTCTCCTATATGAGGTTTTTTGACCTGGAAAAAATCATAAGGAGGCTTTCGGGACCAGACGCCACCGTCTCAAGGCGGAACCTTGGCGGAACCAATCTAGGGCTTCGGTGGAGCTGTTCTGCTGGAGATACTTCCCTCCGGTTGGGGAAAATCGTCACCGCCATCATCACCAACAACTCTCCCATCTAGGGGAGGGTTATCTTCATCAACATCTTCACCAGCACCATCTCCTCTCAAACCCTAGTTCATCTGTTGTATCCAATCTTTGTACCCAAACCTCAGATTGGTACCTGTGGGTTGCTAGTAGTGTTGATTACTCCTTGTAGTTGATGCTAGTTGGTTTACATGGTGGAAGATCATATGTTCAGATCCATTATGCATATTAATACCCCTCTGATCATGAACAATATTATGTCTTGTGCGTAGTTACTTTTGTTCCTGAGGACATGGGAGAAGTCTTGCTATAAGTAGTCATGTGAATTTGGTATTCGTTCGATATTTTGATGAGATGTATGTTGTCTCTCCTCTAGTGGTGTCATGTGAACGTCGACTACATGACACTTCACCATTGTTTGGGCCTAGAGGAAGCCATTGGGAAGTAATATGTAGATGATGGGTTGCTAGAGTGACAGAAGCTTAAACCCTAGTTTATGCATTGCTTCATAAGGGGCTGATTTGGACCCACTTGTTTCATGCTATGGTTAGGTTTACCTTAATACTTATTTTGTAGTTGAGGATGCTTGCATTAGAGGTTAATCATAAGTGGGAGGCTTTTCCAAGTAAGGACAGCACCCAAGCACCGGTCAACCCACATACCGAATTATCAAAGTACCGAACGCGAATCAGATGATCGTGATGAAAACTAGCTTGATGATAATTCACATGTGTCCTCGGGCCTTCATATAAGAGTTTGTCCAGGCTTGTCCTTTGCTACAAAAAGGATTGGGCCATCTTGCTGCACCTTATTTACTTTTAGTATTTCTCACTTTCTACCAATTACTTTATCACAAAACTCTATGTTATCGATAATTTCAGTGCTTGCAGAAAATACCTTACTGAAAACTGCCTATCATTTCCTTCTGCTCCTCGTTGGATTCGACACTCTTACTTATCGAAAGGACTACGATAGATCCCCTACACTTGTGGGTCATCAAGACTCTTTTCTGGCGCCCTTGCCGGGGAGTGAAGCGCCTTTGGTAAGTTATATTTGGTAAGGAAATTTTATATAGTGTGCTAAAATTTACTGTCACTTGTTACTATGGCTCATCATCCTTTAAGGGGCTTGTTCGGGGTATCTTCACCCCCAACCAGAAGAGCAAAGAGTTGCTCCTCAACCTACTGAAAAGTTTGCTTTGAAATTCCTTCGGGTATGATAGAGAAACTGCTAGATAATCCCTTTACAGGAGACGGAACACTGCATTCCGATTTACACCTAATCTATGTGGATGAAGTTTGTGGATTATTTAAGCTTGCAGGTATGCCCGAGGATGTTATCAATAAGAAGGTCTTCCCTTTATCTTTGAAAGGAGATGCATTGACATGGTTTAAGCTATGCGATGATATTGGATCATGGAACTATAATCGGCTGAAGTTGGAATTTCATCAGAAGTTCTACCCTATGCATCAGGTTCATCGTGATCGTAATTATATATATAATTTTTGGCCTCGCGAAGGAGAGAGCATCGCTCAAGCTTGGGGTAGGCTTAAGTCAATGTTATATTCATTCCCCAATCATGAGCTCTCAAGAAAAATGATCATTCAAAAATTTTAGGCTCGGATTTCTCTCAATAATCGGACCATGCTCGATAACTCTTGTGCTGGTTCTTGTATGATGAAGACTATTGAATTCAAATGGGATTTATTGGAAAGAATTAAACGCAACTCTGAAGATTGGGATCTTGATGAAGGTGATAACCCACAAGTGTAAGGGATCGCAACAGTTTTCGAGGGTAAAGTATTCAACCCAAATTTATTGATTCGACACAAGGGGAGCCAAAGAATACTCTTAAGTATTTGCAGCTGAGTTGTCAATTCAACCACACCTGGAAACTTAGTATCTGCAACAAGGTAGTTTAGTAGCAAAGTAATATGATAATAGTGGTAACAGCAATAAAAGTAACGGTAGTGTTTTTGTGGTTTTTGTAACAATAGCAGCGGAAAAGTAAATAAGCAACAAGCAATATGTGAAAAGCTCGTAGGCATTGGATCAGTGATGGGGAATTATGTCGGATGCTAATTCATCATGTAAAATTTATAACCTAGGGTGACACAGAACTAGCTCCAGTCCATCAATGTAATGTAGGCATGTATTCTCAATATAGTCATACGTGCTTATGGAAAAGAACTTGCATGACATCTTTTGTCCTACCCTCCTGTGGCAGCGGGGTCCTAGTGTAAACTAAGGGATATTAAGGCCTCCTTTTAATAGAGTACCAGACCAAAGCATTAACACATAGTGAATACATGAACTCCTCAAACTACGGTCATCACTGGGAGTGGTCCCGATTATTGTCACTTCGCGGTTGCCGGATCATAACACATAGTAGGTGACTATAGACTTGCAAGATAGGATCAAGAACACACATATATTCATGAAAACATAATAGGTTCAGATCTAAAATCATGGCACTCGGGCCCTAGTGAGAAGCATTAAGCATAGCAAAGCCATAGCAACATCAATCTTGGAACATAGTGGATATTAGGGATCAAACCCTAACAAAACTAACTCGATTACATGGTAAATATCATCCAACCCATCACCGTCCAGCAAGCCTACGATGAGATTACTCACACACGACGGTGAGCATCATGGAATTGGTGATGGAGGAAGGTTGATGATGACGATGGCGACGATCTCCACTCTCCGGAGCCCCGAACGGACTCCAGATCAGCCCTCCCGAGAGAGATTAGGGCTTGGCGGCGGCTCCGTATCGTAAAACACGATAATTCTTTCTCTCTGATTTTTTTCTCCTCGAAAGTGAAGATATGGAGTCCGGGTGTACGTCGGTGGAGCATCAGGGGGCCCACAAGGCAGGGGGGTGCCCAGGGGGAGGGGCGCGCCCCCCACCCTCGTGGACAGGGTGTGGGCCCCCTGGTCTGGATCTTTCCGCAGATATTTTTTATATTTTCCAAAATAATTCTCCGTGGATTTTCAGGTCATTCCGAGAACTTTTTATTTTTGCACAAAAACAACACTATGGAAATTCTGCTGAAAACGGTGTCAGTCCAGGTTAGTTCCATTCAAATCATGCAAGTTAGAGTCCAAAACAAGGGCAAAAGGGTTTGGAAAAGTAGATACGTTGGAGACGTATCAACTGCCCCCAGCTTAAACCTTTGCTTGTCCTCAAGCAATTCAGTTGATAAACTGAAAGTGATAAAGAAAAACTTTGACAAACTCTGTTTGCTCTTGTTGTTGTAAATATGTAAGCCAGCTTTTAGGTTTTCAGCAAAAATCATGAACTAACCGCATTCACAATAACTTTTAGGTCTCATGTCTACTCACATCAATGGCATAATCAACTAGCGAGCAATAATAATAAACCTTGGATGACAACACTTTATCAAAACAATCATGATACGATATAACAAGATGGTATCTTCCTAGCCCTTTCTAAGACTGCAAAACATAAATGTAGAGCACCTTTAAATATCAAGGGTTGACTAGACATTGTAATTCATGGTAAAAAGAGATCCAGTCATGATCATACTCAATGCAAATTAATAGTAATACATGCAAATGACAGAGGTTCTCTCCAACTGGTGCTCTTTTATAAGAGGATGATGACTCAGCATATAAGTAAATAGATAGGCCCTTCACAGAGGGAAGCAGGGATATGTAGAGGTGCCAGAGCTCGATTTTTAAATAGAGATGAATAACATTTTGAGCGGTATACTCTCATTTTCAACATAACAACCAAGAATCTCGATATCTTCCATGCTACACACATAATAGGCGGCTCCCAAATAGAATGGTATAGTTTATACTCCCCCAACCACCAACAAGCACACTCCACGGCTAGCCCGAAACAACGGGTATCGTCCAAACCAGCAACAGCCCTGGGGAGTTTTGTTTAATTATTATGATGACTTTGAGCATGGGACTGGGCATCCCGGTTACCAGGCATTTTCTCATGAATGATGAGCGGAGTCCGCTCATCGTGAGAATAACCCACCTAGCATGGAAGATATAGATAGCCCTAGTTGATACATAAGCTGTTCGAGCATACAAAACAGAATTTCATTTGAAGGTTTAGAGTTTGGCACATACAAATTTACTTGGAACGGCAGGTAAATACCGCCTATAGGAAGGTATGGTGGACTCATATGGAATAACTTTGGGGTTTATGGAAGTGGATGCACAAGCAGTATTCCTGCTTAGTACAGGTGAAGGCTAGAAAGAGACTGGGAAGCGACCAGCTAGAGAGCGACAATAGTCATGAACATCCATTAAAATTAATCAACAATGAATGCAAGCATGAGTAGGATATAAATCATCATGAACATAAATATCATGGAGGCTATGTTGATTTTGATTCAACTACATGCGTGAACATGTGCCAAGTCAGACCACTTGAATCGTTCAAAGGAGGATACCACCTCATCATACCACATCACAACCATTTTAATATCATGTTGGCACGCAAGATAGACCATTATAAACTCTCAGATAATTAAGCATGGCATAAGCAGCTATGATCTCTAATTGTCATTGCAAGCATGTTTCATTCATAACAAGCTGAATCAGGAACGATGAACTATCATATCTACAAAAACAAGAGAGGTTGAGTTCATACCAGCTTTTCTCATCTCAATTAGTTCATCATATATCATCCTTATTGCCTTTCACTCGCACGACCGAACGGTGTGGATAATAATAATAGTGCACGTGCATTGGACTAAGCTGGAATCTGTGAGCATTTAATACAAGAGAGAAGACAAGGTAATATGGCTGAAGGTTAAATCAACAATAAAGCATATGAGAGCCACTAAGCATTTTCAATCAAGGTCTTCTACTCTTAACCCCAAAGAAAAGAAAAGAAACTATTTACATGGGAAAGCTCCCAACAAGCAAAAGAAGAACGAGAAATCTTTTTGGGTTTTCTTTTTTTTAACTACTACTACAGGCATGGAAAGTAAACTAGCTAAAAGCTACAACAAATTTTTTTTGTTTTTCTTAAGGTTTTTCTAGCATGCAAGAAAAAGACTAAGAAAATAATTGAAACTAGCATGGATGGTACAATGAAAGAGTGTGAGCACTGACAACTAGAATAAGTGTGTGAACATGAATGTAAAGTCGGTGAGAAACACGTACTCCCCCAAGCTTAGGCTTTTGGCCTAAGTTGGTCTATGGCCAGTATTGGCCTGACGGATATCCAAAGTTGTAGTTGGGGTTGTACAGAGCTGCAGCAGCTACTGCCTGCTGAGCTGCAGCTTGGAGACGGGCTGCTTTCGTCATATCATGATACTCATTTGCCTCCTCCCTGGTTATAGTGTATCTCCCTTTTGCCTGAAAGTCAAACAAGGTAGGGGCAGGAAGAGCAAAATGGACGGTGTGACGCATGTTCATCCCTCTCTATAAACCAGTGACTAACCATAGCATTGTAATCCAAATAAGCAAGCGGTAAAGTTTCATCATTTTCATGTAAAGGCACACCAAGACGGCGGGCTATGCGAGTGGCATAAATCCCACCAAATAAATCTCCATACAAACCATTATGATGTAGCCTACGTGCAACAATGGCTCCCAAGTTATATTGTCTATCACCTAATACAGCACTCTTGAGAACACTAAGATCTGGGACACACATGTAGCAAGCCTCATCTTTACCGTTTATGCATCTACCAATAAAGAGAGCAAAGTAATGAATAGCAGGAAAATGAATGCTCCCTATGGTAGCTTGTGTGATTTCTCTAGATTCCCCCACAGTGATACTAGCAAGGAAGTCTATATTCAGATTTGCGAGGATCACCCATACTGCCCCACTGCGGGAGCTTACAAGCATCATTAAAATCCTCTAAGTCCATGGTGTAGGATTTATCATAAAGGTCAAACAGGACAGTGTGAGAATTACGTGAAGATGAAAATTTAAACCTTCTCACAAAGGTATCAGTTATGTAACGGTATTGAGGGCACTTATCTTGCATGAAGCCCTCGAGGTCAGCGTTGCGCACATATGCATCAAATTCCTCCTTAATGTCAACCCGAACCATAAATTCCTCTGATGGCCATTCACAAGGCCGCACTTCAGCTTCCCTTGGTAGTTCATCGTCCGGCTCACAAATCCCAAGCCTTGGTTCTTGCTTCCTTGAAGAACCACCTTGGAAGATTTTCCTATGCATTTTTCTGAAATTTTTAGTAACTCAAAATAAAAGTGAACCAAACTCAACAGATTGATAGCAACAACTCCTACAAGTGCCTAGAGACTATATCATGCATTAGAACTACTTGGGGCCAAGGAAATTTGACATGCAAGCTCAAGAACAAGGTCACCACAATAGCAAAAATTTGCAATAAATAAAGCACTAGAACAAAAACTAATTGGACCAATGGAGGAGTCACATACCAAGGAACAATCTCCCCAAACAGTTTTGTGAATGGAGCTTTGAGCAAGGAGATCAAAAATGGCAGCAAGATGAGCTAGAACTTGTGCTTGAGCTGGATAGTGATTTTTTTGGGAGGAAGAAGGAGTGTGTAGGTGCAGGGATAAGTGGAGGGGGGCACGTGGGGCCCACGAGGCAGGGGGCGCGCCCAGGACCCTCGTGGCCAGGTGCTGGCTCCCCTCGTGGTGTTTTATGTGCCATATATTCACAAATATTCTAGAAAAAATCATATTTCATTTTCAGGGCATTTGGAGAACTTTTATTTTTGGGGTATTATTTTATTGCACAGATAAGTCTGGAACAGACAAAAAATACTATTTTTGCTTTATTTATCCTAATTAACATAAAGTAAAAGGAGGGTACCAAAGGTTGTGCTATCTAGATTCACCCATCTCATGCTCGTCAAAAGAAATCCATTAACAAGGTTGATCAGGTCTTGTTAATAAACTATTTCCGAATAAAATGAAACCGGAGAATTTTCGAATAACACTAGGTTACCTCAATGGAGATATGTATGTCCCCAACAATAAGAATATCATATGTCTTCTTGACAGTAGGAAGAGGAAATTCAAAACCTCCAATAGTAATAGTTGAAATTTTTCCAATAGAATTGATACTGTGGACCTGAGGTTGTTTCCTCGAAAAATGGACCGTGTGCTCATTACCATTGACATGAAAAGTGACATTGCCTTTGTTGCAATCAATAACAGCCCCTACAGTATTCAAAAAGGGTCTATCAAGGATAATAGACATACTATCGTCCTCGGGAATATCAAGGATAACAAAGTCTGTTAGAATAGTAACATTTGCAACCACAACAGGCACATCCTCACAAATACCGACAGGTATAGCAGTTGATTTATCGGCCATTTGCAGAGATATTTCAGTAGGTGTCAACTTACTCAAGTTAAGTCTACGATATAAAGAGAGAGGCATAACACTAACACCGGCTCCAAGATCACATAAAGCAGTTTTAACATAGTTTCCTTTGATGGAGCAAGGTATAGTAGGTACTCCTGGATCTCCTAGTTTCTTAGGTATTCCACCTTTGAAAGTCTAATTGGCAAGCATGGTGGAAATTTCTACTTCAGGTATCTTTCTTTTGTTGGTAATAATGTCTTACATATACTTAGCATAAGGATTTGTTTTAAGCATATCAGTCAAACGCATACGCAAAAAGATAGGTCTAATCATTTCAGCAAAGCGCTCAAAATCCTCATCATCCTTTTTCTTGGATGGTTTAGGAGGAAAAGGCATGGGTTTCTGAACCCATGGTTCTCTTTCCCTACCGTCCTTCCTAGCGACAAAGTCTCTCTTATCATAACGTTGATTCTTTGATTGTGGATTATCAAGATCAACAGCAGGTTCAATCTCTACATCATTATCATTGCTAGGTTGAGCATCATCATGAACATCATCATTAACATTATCACTAGGTTCATGTTCATTGCCAGATTGTGTCTCAGCATCAGAAACAGATATATCATTGGGATTCTTAGGTCTGTCAGCTACAGGTTCACTAGAAGCACGCAAAGTTCTATCATTTTTCTTTTTCTTCTTCTTAGAAGAACTAGGTGCATCTAATTTGGATCTCTGAGAATCTTGCTCAATTCTCTTAGGGTGGCCCTTAGGATATAAAGGTTCCTGAGTCATTTTACCACCTCTAGTTGCAACTCTAACAGCATAGTCATTATTCTTACTATTTAATTCATTGAGCAAATCATTCTGAGCCTTAAGTACTTGTTCTACTTGAGTGGTAACCATAGAAGCATGTTTACTAATGAGTTTCAATTCACCTTTAACTCTAGACATATAATCACTCAAGCGTTCAATCATATAAGCATTATGTTGCAATTGTCTACCAACATAAGCATTGAAGTTTTCTTGTTTCACAATGAAATTGTCAAACTCATCTAAGCATTGGCTAGCAGACTTATAATGAGGAATATCACCTTCATCAAATCTATAAAGAGAAATTACCTTTACTACATGTGTAGGGTTATCAAGACCATGTATTTCTTCAATAGGTGGTAAATTCTTAACATCTTCAGCTTTAATACCTTTTTATTTCATAGATTTCTTTGCCTCTTGCATATCTTCAGGACTGAGAAATAGAACTCCCCTTTTCTTCGGAGTTGGCTTGGGGGCTGGTTCAGGAAGTGTCCAATTATTTTCATTGGCCAACATATTGTTCAATAGTAATTCAGCTTGATCAACTGTTCTTTCCCTGAAAACACAACCAGCACAACTATCCAGGTGGTCTCTGGAATCATCGGTTAGTCCATTATAAAAGACATCAAGTATATCGTTCCTCTGAAGAGGATGATCAGGCAAAGCATTAAGTAATTAGAGAAGCCTCCCCCAAGCTTGTGGGAGACTCTCTTCTTCAATTTGCACAAAGTTATATATTTCCCGTAAGGCAGCTTGTTTCTTATGAGCGGGAAAATATTTAGCAGAGAAATAATGTATCATATCCTGGGGACTACGCACACAACCAGTATCAAGAGAATTAAACCAAGTCTTAGCATCACCCTTTAACAAGAACGGAAACAGCTTTAGGATATAGTAATAACGAATATTTTCATCGTTGGTAAACAGGGTGGCTATATCATTCAACTTAGTAAGATGTGCCACAACAGTTTCAGATTCATAGCCATGGAAAGGACTAGATTCAACCAAAGTAATTAACTCTGGATCAACAGAGAAATCATAATCCTTATCAGTAACAAAGATAGGTGAAGTAGCAAAAGCAGGGTCATGTTTCATTCTAGCATTCAAGGACTTTTCTTTTAGCTTAGCTAATAATTTCTTAAGATCATATCTATCGTTGCAAAAAAGAAAGTCTCTAGCAGTTTCTTCATCCATAACATAACCCTCAGGAACAACAGGCAATTCATATCTAGGGGAGAAGATTCATCAGCACTTTCATAAATATTATCAGTTTCAATATTTGCATTCTCCCTAACCTTAGCAATTTGTTCATCTAGAAATTCACCTAGTGGCCCATTATTATCAAGCATAGAAGTAGTTTCATCATACATAGCAGAAGTAGCATCATCAAGAACATACGACATATCAGGTTCAATAGCAGGAGTAGGTGTCGCAAGTTTACTCATAACAGAGGGTGAATCAAGTGCAGAGCTAGATGGCAGTTCCTTACCGCCCCTCGTAGTTGAGGATAAATCTTGGTTTTTGAGTCCTTCAAGTTCTTCATAGTGATCAACAGATATAAATCCCAAGTGACTTAGAGAATAGAGCTATGCTCCCCGGCAACAGCGCCAGAAAATAGTCTTGATAACCCACAAGTGTAAGGGATCGCAACAGTTTTCGAGGGTAAAGTATTCAACCCAAATTTATTGATTTGACACAAGGGGAGCCAAAGAATACTCTTAAGTATTAGCAGCTGAGTTGTCAATTCAACCACACCTGGAAACTTAGTATCTGCAGCAAGGTAGTTTAGTAGCGAAGTAATATGATAATAGTGGTAACAGCAATAAAAGTAACGGTAGTGTTTTTGTTGTTTTTGTAACAATAGCAGCGGAAAAGTAAATAAGCAACAAGCAATTTGTGAAAAGCTTGTAGGCATTGGATCGGTGATGGGGAATTATGTTGGATGCAATTCATCATGTAAAAGTTATAACATAGGGTGACACAGAACTAGCTCCAGTTCATCAATGTAATGTAGGCATGTATTCCGAATCTAGTCATACGTGCTTATGGAAAAGAACTTGCATGACATCTTTTGTCCTACCCTCCCATGGCAGCGGCGTCCTAGTGGAAACTAAGGGTTATTAAGGCCTCCTTTTAATAGTGTACCGGACCAAAGCATTAACACATAGTGAATACATGAACTCCTCAAACTATGGTCATCACCGGGAGTGGTCCCGATTATTGTCACTTCGGGGTTGCCGGATCATAACACATAGTAGGTGACTATAGACTTGCAAGATAGGATCAAGAACACACATATATTCATGAAAACATAATAGGTTCAGATCTGAAATCATGGCACTCGGGCCCTAGTGTCAAGCATTAAGCATAGCAAGGTCACAGCAACATCAATCTTAGAACATAGTGGATACTAGGGATCAAACCCTAACAAAACTGACTCGATTAAATGGTAAATCTCATCCAACCCATCACCGTCCAGCAAGCCTACGATGAGATTACTCACGCACAGCGGTGAGCATCATGGAATTGGTGATGGAGGAAGGTTGATGATGACGATGACGACGATCTCCACTCTCCGAAGCCCCGAACGGACTCCAGATCAGCCCTCCCGAGAGAGATTAGGGCTTGGCAGCGGCTCCGTATCGTAAAACGCGATAATTCTTTCTCTCTGATTTTTTTCTCCCCGAAAGTGAATATATGGAGTCCGGGGGTACGTCGATGGAGCAGCAGGGGGCCCACGAGGTAGGGGGGCGCGCCCCCCACCCTCGTGGACAGGGTGTGGGCCCCCTGGTCTGGATCTTTCCGCGGATATTTTTTATATTTTCCAAAATATTTCTCCGTGGATTTTTAGGTCATTCCGAGAACTTTTTATTTCTGCACAAAAACAACACCATGGCAATTCTGCTGAAAATAGCGTCAGTCCGGGTTAGTTCCATTCAAATCATGCAAGTTAGAGTCCAAACAAGGGCAAAATTGTTTGGAAAAGTAGATGTGTTGGAGACGTATCAGAAGGTAAGGAGTCAGGTATGACCCCTAAGTTTGATTGTGTTAAAGCTTTTATGGATACCGATGTTTTCCGTGAATTTAGCACTAATATGGACTTGACTCTGAGATAGTAGCTTCTTTTTATGAATCATTTGCTACTCATGTTGATCTTCCCAAGGAGAAGTGGTTTAAATACCACCCTCCTATTGAAGTAAAAGTAGTTGAACCTGTTAAAGTTGAAGAAAAGACTATCACTTATAATGTTGATCCTATTGTTCCCACTGCTTATATTGAGAAACCACCTTTCCCAGTTAGGATAAAGGATCATGCTAAAGCTTCAACTGTGGTTCGTAAGAGTAATACTAGAACACCTACACCCTCTGAGAAATTAAAGTTGAACCTAGTGTTGCTATGGTTAAAGATCTCTTGGTTGAAAATTTAGATGGACATGTTATTTACCTCCAAGAGGAAGCTGCTAGAATAGCCAAACCCGATGCTAGGGATAAACATAGACCTATTGTAGACATGCCTGTTATTTCTGTTAAAATAGGAGATCATTGCTATCATGGTTTATGTGACGTAGGTGCTAGTGCAAGTATAATCCATCATTCCTTATATAAAGAAATTATGCATGATATTGCACATGTTGAGTTAGAAGGTATTGATGTTACTATTAAGCTTGCCAATAGAGACACTATTTCACCAATTGGGATTGTTAGAGATGTTGAACTTTTGTGTGGGAAGGTTAAATACCCTGCTGATTTTCTTATTCTTAGTTCCCCACAAGATGATTTTTGTCCCATTATATTTGGTAGACCCTTCTTGAATACTGTTAATGCTAAGATAGACTGCGTAAAAGATATTGTTACTGTTGGTTTAGGGGATATATCTCATGATTTTAACTTTGCTAAATTTCGTAGAAAACCCCATGATAAAGAATTACCTAGTAAGGATGAAATTATTGGTCTTGCTTCTATTGTTGTGCCTCCTAACGATCCTTTAGAACAATATCTGCTAGACCACGAAAATGATATGTATATGAATGAGAGAAGGGAAATAGATGAAATATTCTTTAAGCAGGGACCTGTATTGAAAAACAACTTGCCTGTTGAAATCCTAGGGGATCCTCCTCCACCCAAGGGTGATCCCGTGTTTGAACGTAACCATTACCTAATAATCTTAAGTATGTTTATCTTGATGAAAAGAAGATATATCCTGTTATTACCAGTGCTAACCTTTCAAAGCAGGAAGAAGAAAAATTATTGAAAACTCTGAAGAAGCACCGTGCGGCTATTGGATATACTCTGGATAATCTTAAGGGCATTAGTCCCACTTTATGCCAACACAAGATAAAATTGGAAGAGGACGCGAAACCGGTTATTGTTCATCAACGACGGTTAAATCCTAAAATGAAAGAAGTGGTAAGGAAGGAAATACTAAAGCTTCTAGAGGCAGGTATAATCTATCCAGTTGCTGATAGCCAGTGGGTAAGTCGTGTCCATTGTGTCCCTAAGAAGGGAGGTATGACTGTTGTCCCTAATGATAAAGATGAATTGATCCCGCAAAGAATTGTTATAGGTTATAGGATGGTAATTGATTTCCGCAAATTAAACAAAGCTACTAAGAAAGATCATTACCCTTTGCCTTTTATTGATCAAATGCTAGAAAGGTTATCCAAACATACTCATTTTTCCTTTCTAGATGGTTATTCTGGATCCTCTCAAATACCTGTGTCAAAAGGGGATCAAGAAAAGACCACTTTTACTTGTCCTTTCGGTACGTTTGCTTATAGATGTATGCCTTTTGGTTTATGTAATGCACCTGCTACCTTTCAAAGATGCATGATGGCTATATTCTGTGATTTTTGTGAAATGGTTGTCGAGGTTTTCATGGATGATTTTTCCGTTTACGGAACTTCTTTTGATGATTGCTTGAGCAAACTTGATCGAGTTTTGCAGAGATGTGAAGACACTAATCTTGTCTTGAATTGGGAAAAGTGCCACTTTATGGTTAATGAAGGCATTGTCTTGGGACATAAAATTTCTAAAAGAGGTATTGAAGTTGACAAAGCTAAAGTTGATGCTATTGAAAATATGCCGTGTCCCAAGGACATCAAAGGTATACGAAGTTTCCTTGGTCATGCCGGGTTTTATAGGAGGTTCATTAAGGACTTCTCCAAAATCTCGAGGCCTCTGACTAATCTCTTACAAGAAGATATTCCTTTTGTTCTTGATGATGATTATTTAGAAGCATTTGAAATATTTAAGAAAGCGTTGATCTCTGCACCTATTGGCCAGCCTCCTGATTGGAATTTACCCTTTGAGATAATGTGTGATGCTAGTGATTATGATGTAGGTGTTGTTCTAGGACAAAGAGTTGATAAGAAATTGAATGTTATCCAATATGCTAGGAAAACTCTAGACAGTGCCCAGAGAAATTATGCTACTACTCAGAAGGAATTTTTAGCAGTTGTATTTGCATGTGATAAGTTTAGACCTTATATTGTTGATTCTAAAGTAACTATTCACATTGATCATGCTGCTATCAAATACCTTATGGAAAAGAAAGATGCTAAACCTAGAATTATCAGATGGGTTCTCTTGCTGCAAGAATTTGATTTGCATATTATTGATAGAAAGGGGGCTGAGAACCCCGTTGCAGACAACTTGTCTAGGCTAGAGAATATACTTGATGACCCACAACCTATTGATGATAGCTTTCCTGATGAACAATTAGCTGTCATAAATACTTCTCGTACTGCTCCATGGTATGCTGATTATGCTAATTACATTGTTGCTAAGTTCATACCACCTAGCTTCACATACCAGCAAAAGAAAAAATTCTTCTATGATTTGAGACATTACTTCTGGGATGACCCACATCTTTATAAAGGAGTAGATGGTATTATTAGACGTTGTGTACCTGAGCATGAACAGGAACAGATCCTACACAAGTGCCACTCCGAAGCTTATGGAGGACACCATGCTGGAGATAGAACTACACATAAGGTATTGCAATCTAGCTTTTATTGGCCTACTCTCTTCAAGGATGCTCATAAGTTTGTCTTATCTTGTGATGAATGTCAAAGAATTGGTAATATCAGTAGACGTCAAGAAATGCCTATGAATTATTCACTTGTTATTGAACCATTTGATGTTTGGGGCTTTGATTATATGGGACAGTTTCCTTCCTCTAATGGGTATACACATATTTTAGTTGTTGTTGATTATGTTACTAAGTGGGTAGAAGCAATTCCAACTAGTAGTGCTGATCACAACACCTATATAAAGATGCTTAAAGAAGTTATTTTCCCGAGGTTTGGAGTCCCTGGATACTTAATGATTGATGGTGGTTCACACATTATTCATGGTGCCTTCCGTAAAATGCTTGCTAAGTATGATGTTAATCATAGAATTGCATCCCCTTATCACCCACAAACTAGTGGTCAGGTAGAATTAAGTAATAGAGAGCTGAAATTAATTTTGCAAAAGACAGTTAATAGGTCTAGAAAATTGGTCCAAGAAACTTGATGATGCATTATGGGCCTATAGAACTGCATTCAAAAATCCTATTGGTATGTCTCCATATAAGATGGTTTATGGAAAGGCTTGTCACTTACCTCTTGAGCTAGAACATAAGGCATATTGGGCTATTAAAGAGCTCAATTATGATTTCAAACTTGCCGGTGAGAAGAGGTTATTTGACATTAGCTCTCTTGATGAATGGAGAACCCGGGCCTATGAGAATGCCAAGCTGTTTAAAGGAAAAATTAAAAGATGGCATGACAAAAGGATACAAAAGCATGAGTTTACGTAGGTGATTATGTCTTGTTATACAACTCTCGTTTAAGATTTTTTGCAGGAAAACTTCTCTCAAAATGGGAAGGTCCTTACGTTATCGAGGAGGTCTATCATTCTGGTGCCATGAAAAACAACTTTGAAGGCACAAATCCGAAGGTGGTGAACGGTCAAAGAATCAAACATTATATCTCAAGTAATCCTATTAACATTGAAACCAAAGTTATTGAAATCGTAACCCCGGAGGAATACATAAGGGACACTTTCCAGAAAGATTCGGACCCCGAAAAGGAAGAGGTATGTGGTACGGTAAGTAAACCGACTCCAAAACAGTTCTAATGGCATTTTTTCACCGTTTTGGAATATTTAGATAAATAGAAAAATAAGTGGCAATCCGGAAGAGACGCGAGGCGTCCACGAGGGTGGAGGGCGCGCCCCCTTCCTCTGGGCGCGCCCCCTGCCTCGTGGGCACCTCGTGTGCCTCCCGGACTCTAATTTCTTGTATGTTACTCCTTTGGGTCGGTAAAAATTCATTATATATTCTCCCAAAGGTTTTGATCACCGTATCACGCAAAAATCTTTTGTTCTTGTTTTGAGCTATTTTTCTGCTATGGTTGACAAGGCCAGGCATCATGTCGTCCTCCTCCTCGAACAATGAGGGCAACGATGCTTGGCTAATAAAGATAGATCTGAAGAGGGAAGAACCCGAGGAGATCAACAAGGAGAATAGGATCAGGCTCCAGCAACAGGAGAAGAAGACATCCTTCAACCCCTTCCCAACCTTTTTACTTCAACTCAGATTGAAGCTTTCAAGATGATTGAGTTAGCTCAAATACAAAACAAGTATCTCACAAATGAAAATATTTTGCTGAAGGAGCATATAGCTGCACTCAAAGGTATTATCTGCAAGTTGGAGGATCTCCTACGCTCGATGTATGATGATCCGGTGTCACTACTTTCAACTCCATCATCACCAACTCCGAAGAAGGGGACATAATCATATGGTTATGGGCACTCCCCTTGGCAACTGCCAAGCTTGGGGGAGTTGCCCCGGTATCGTATCACCATCACACTCCTATCTTTACCGTTTTTCTTAGTTCGATCCTTTTGGTAATATCTTGATCTAGTAGAATAAAGTTAGCATGATCTAGTTGTGAGCTTTTGCTTTATGATCTTTACCTTTGTAATCGAGTTCGTGAGCTATATAATAAAGATTAGTGTTTAGTCAAGGGCTTGATTTCCTCACTTTGGTAATAAGAGAATAAAAGAAAATATAAAAAGTATCAAAGAGATCATATTCATCTTATGGGAAGTAATGACTTCACATATAAAGAGTATGATGAATAAAAGTTGTTGAAGATTGACAAACTTAGTCTTGGTCATCGTCGCAATCAATAGGAAGTAATAAAGAAAGAGAGGTTTCACATACAAATATACTATCTTGGACATCTTTTATGATTGTGAGCACTCATTAAAATATGGCATGCTAAAGTGTTGATGTTGGACAAGGAAGACAAGATAATGGGTTATGTTTTCTTATATTCGAAATAAATTATATTGTCATGGATCATCCAACATGTTGAGCTTGCCTTTCCCCCTCATTCTAGCCAAAACTCCTTGCACCAAGTAGAGATACTACTTGTGCTTCCATACATCCTTAAACCCAGTTTTGCCATGAGAGTCCACCATACCTACCTATGGATTGAGTAAGATCCTTCAAGTAAGTTGTCGTTGTTGCAAACACTAAAAATAAGCTCTATACAATCTTGTGATATGGAAGTAATAAAAGAGACGGACTGCATAATAAAGGTCCTTATCACAAGTGGCAATATAAAGTGACGTTCTTTTGCGCTAAGACTTTGTGCATCCAACCATAAAAGCACATGACAACCTCTGCTTCCCTCTGTGAAGGGCCTATCTATTATTCTTGCCTTATAAGAGTCAAGGTGAAAATCACCTTTCCTTTTTACATTTTTCCTTTGGCAAGCACATTGTGTTGGAAAGATCCAGACATATATACCCACTTGGATGTAAGTTATCATGGCCTATTACTGTTACCGTTACCCTTGAGGTAAAAGGTTGGGAGGCAATACCATAAGCCCTTATCTTTCTTTGTGTCCGATTAAAACTTCATACCCATAAGTATTGCGTGAGTGTGAGCAATTGTGAAAGACTAGATGATAGTTGAGTATGTGGACTTGCTGAAAAGCTCTTATATTGACTCTCTCCGATGTTACGATAAATTGAAATTGCTTCAATGTCTGAAATCATAGTTTGATGGTTTTCAATGAAGTTTCTGATTCATACTTGACATTGTGAATGAATTGTTACTTTAGCATAAGAATCATATGACAATATATGTGTGTAGCTGTTATAAGAATGATCATGATGCCCTCGTGTCCGTATTTTATTTTTATCGACACTCGTCAGATATTCTTCGACAAATGGCACAAGTTCATATAACAGATTTTATGCTATCTCAAGAGAACATGGCAACATTATATGACAGATTTCCAGGACTTAGCAAATTAACCAAGTGTTAAAAACAGCAACATCGTATAGACTATATGCTCCTAAAACATCATCTAGGGTTTGATGTGCTACTGCCCTAAACAAATTTTCCCTAGCTAAATTTGCTCATTTGCTAAAAAAAATAGCCCTAGCTATATTTGCTACTACCCTAATTAGCTACAGTTTTTTATAAATTTTTGCCGATTTTTCTATAGC
The DNA here is from genome assembly GCA_902687465.1 of Secale cereale. Classification (NCBI taxonomy): domain Eukaryota; kingdom Viridiplantae; phylum Streptophyta; class Magnoliopsida; order Poales; family Poaceae; genus Secale; species Secale cereale. The sequence goes on along the minus strand of LR738712.1, from coordinate 436,098,851 downwards.
TAATTTATATACCTACAAAAACTAATTAGCTACTATTTTTTATAAATTTTAGCTACTGTTTTTTATACCTACAAAAATCAATTTGCTACTAATTTTTATAAATTTCCCTAAACTAAATTGCCCTAAACTAAATTGCACTAAACTAAATTTCCTAAACTAAATTGCCCTAAACAAAATCGCCCTAAACTATATTGCACTAAACTAAATTTGCTAAATTGCCCTAAACTAAATTGCTCTCTCTCTCTCTCTCTCTGCTACATCTCCTAGATAGGCTGGTTCATACATCCAACACTTAGCTAGGCTAAATTCAAATTAGAGAGGGAGAGCAAAGAGCAGAGAGACAGAGAGGAGGGCAGGGGAGAGGAGAGGGAGAGGCTTACGGGGCAGTGGAGAGGGGGCGCGGCATCGAGGTCGAGGGTGGGCGGCTAGATCGAGGGTGGGCGGAGGGAAGATGGCCGGCGAGGTTGAGGGCGGGCGCAGGGGCGACGGGCGGTGGCGGCGAGGTCGTGAGGGCGTCGACGGTGGGCACAGGGGCGATGGCGAGGTCGCGAGGGTGTCGACGGCGGGCGCAGGGGCGACGGCGAGGTCGCGAGGGCGTCGACGGCGGGCGTAGGGGCGAGGTGGAGATGGGGGGAATAGGACTTGGTGAAATTTTGAGAGCCCGCGCGGCGGCGGTTAACTCATAATAGCAGTAGCGCTGCTTTACAAACAGGCGCTATAGCTAACTTAGCTATAGCGCTTGTTTGTAAAGCAGCGCTACCGCTATCGCTATCTTTTTTATTTATTTTTGTTCTAAAATACTTAGCTATAGTGCTGGTCCACAAACAAGCGCTACTGCTATTTTTCTTTTTATTTATTATTTTTGTTTTCTAGTTTTTAGTTTTATTTTATTTTATTATTTTCCATTTGTTTTTTCTTTTATTATTTTCCTTTTCTTTTTTGATTACTTTTCTTTTTCTTTTGTACTACTTTCTCCCTTTTGTTTTTTTTTTTTGTTTTTCTCCCGACGACGGCGTCTCCCTCTTCTCCCCAATACGCGAATATCATCGGAACCTGTGCATGTGGTAACATATCAGTTTACCGATAATGGTTACTTAAGTGCATACACAAAATAGATACATATATATAAATGTAGGTTTCTGATCAGCTGCGTCGACGACGTTTCACATTGAGCTTCTTCCCTTTCTTGTTCGTTGCCGAGTAATTGAGCCCCTCCTTGTGACTTTTCCGGAGCCATGGATTACGATCTTTCTTAGGTAATGTAGTATTGATTCTTCTTTTCACGTATGCTTCATTCACATCGTCATCTTCCCTCATCGGGTTGCCGTATTGGTCGTAGTCTTCGTTGTTGGCTACTCCATCCATTCCGACGATGCTTCTTTTGGATCTCCTCACGACAACACGGCTGGGATTGGCTGGGTCGGTTATGAAGAAGCATTGTGTCACGTGCTTAGAATGTACCCATGGCTCATTTTTGGCGATGACGTTAACGTTCACGGGAGTGCTCCTCGCGTCGGGTATAGACATGGTGGTGAAATACTTGTTTTCTCTTACGACCTCCTTGGCCTATCGGACACGAAACATCGTCGCCTCGTGCATTCCATCATAGTCAAGCTCCGAGATCTCTTCGACCCTTCCATAGAATCTTTCAGTTGTGCTGTTGGCGTCAGTCACGCATTGAATTGTCACCCCAGAGTTCTGGTAATCACTATCCATGTCTTTGGCCTCCGTGTAGAATGTGTACCTATTGATATCGTATGACTGATAGGTCGCGAGCTTGGGCGCGGGGCCATGTGCTAAGGCGTGTATGAGCAATCCGTCCGAACTGCCCTCTTCTGGTGGATTTTCAAGAACTTGCTCTTTGAACAAACGCAAGAAAGTGGCGTTGTGCTCTACAGTAACTTCGTCGTTCATCTTGAGCATCCCCTTATCACAGTACTTCTTTGCGATGCTTTATTTGTGCTGTGCCACATAATCATCTACCACATCTAGGTGTTGTAGCACTACTAAGTTAGCCATGTCAAAGTCGTTCTGTCGATCCGAGTAGTCCATGTGCAATTCCCTCCGGCCGTTGTTGTGACCATCTCCTTCGAGCTTCCCATAGTGTTTCTTGATGGGCAAACCAACAATAGGGTCTCTAACGCCTATATAATTCTCGCAAAAGGAGATGCACTCATGCGTCAGATACCCCTGGACGATGCTCCCTTCGGGACGGGACATGTTACGAACAAATCCTTTGATGACCCCATTCATCCTCTCGAATGGCATCATGCTGTGAAGGAATGTCGGCCTGAGGTCGATGATGTCGTCCATGATGTGGACACACAGATGCACCATGACGTCAAAGAACGCGGGCGGGAAGTACATCTCAAGCTCACATAGTATGACAACGATCTCTTCATGTAGCCTTCGTAGCTACTTCACACTTATGGACTTTCGAGATATAACATCGAAAAAGTTGCAGAGACCAGTAAGCGTCTCACGGACGTGCTTGGCCATTATCCCTCTAACGTCAACCAGGAGTATATGCGTCATCATCACATGACAGTCATGAGACTTCATCCCGCTGAACCTTTTCTTCTTGGGGTCTAGATATATGCTTATCTTCCCACGGTAACCGGAACTGACTTTGATTCCCATAAGGCACTTGATGAATTGATCGATCTCCTTTGCACTTTAGGTGAAGCAAGAAGGGGGGAAATAATTCTCCTCCTTCTTGTTGACTTTTATGCCCCTTTCCCCCTCCTCCTTCTCTGTCTCCGTCTCCTCCATCGACTTTTTACGGTGGAGCTCTTTCCTGATCTTCAAATCTTCCAAGTCTTTCCTTGCCTTCGGCCCATCCTTGGTCTTCTCCGGCATGTTCATCGGTGTACCAAGCAAGCTCTCGAGGACATTCTTCGTGATATGCATTTGATCAAGGCACTGAGGCGTGTCATAATGTAACACCCCGGATGTAATACTTTCCCTTTTGGGCAATATATGATATCTCTGGCTTCATCTATTCCATTCCGGGTTCTTCATCTTTCGGGTTTGCGTCGTTTTGTTGTGTTGCGTGTGTTCATTCATTCATAGCATGTTGTCATGTGCATCGGATTGCATTTGTGTTGTCGTTTGCATCCGATCCCACTCGTTCCTTTCCGTTGTCCGTTTCGAGTTCCGGAGCTCTCTCATGTGTCCGTGGCATCCTCGAGGCCTACTTTGGTGTTTGGACGTGTAACGTTTCCGTTTTGGTGTGAGACTTGTCGTGCGATGTTGTTTTGTTGTGTGTAACCCGCCTGTCAAATCTCGTCGCGTTTGGAGTTCTTTTGCTACCCCAACAGTTATTCTCTTTGAGGCCCAAGACACCCCTCCAACAGCCCTCCAAACCAACCCAAACCCCTCCCTTCATCTAGGCCATCCAATTGTGATCGTGTGGCCGAAAACCTCACCTCATTTGGACAACCCTAGCTCCTTGTGCCTATATAAACGTCCATCTCCCCCAATTTTCGCGTGTGAAACCCTAATGCTTCCACAGTTCACCGTCGGTGCTTCCACCGTTGATCCGCGGTGCTTCCACCGTTAGATCGCTGTGCTTCCGACGTCCCAGCGAGCATGTTTCCATAGTTCGTCGCCCGCGCTTCCGACCTCCGCCCGTGCTTCCGATCTGACGGGTGGGCCCCGCCGCCTCTTCTTCAACCTCCAGCCGCCGCCGCCGTACCCCGCCGCCGGCCGGATCCTCCACCACCTCGCCGGCCAGCTCCGCCGCCTCCGGCCGCAGGCACCGCCGTCGGCCGCCTCCTCCCCCGGCGCCCTCCACCACGCCTCCGCCGCCGCGCCGGCCCCGCGCCGCCGGCCCGGCCAGGCCCCGCCGGCCTCCCGTCGCCGCCCCTCCGGCGACCGGGGGACCTCCCGCCGCCGCGCCCTGGCTCCCTAGCCGCGTCGATCCGCCGCCGCCCTCGGGGATCGAGGGATCCCCCGATCGGATCAAATCCGGCGCCCAGGTGGGCCGAACCCTAGCGGGCGAAGCCCGTTAGCCCGCTCCGCCGAGCCCGATCCGCTCCAGCCGCCGCGCCCAATCCGCCCCGCGAGCCCGCGTTGACCGCCCGCCGCCCGCTTTGACTTTGACCAGATCTTGACCAAGGTGTTTTTTTCTCTAAGTCCCTGAATTTTAGTTGTCTGATGTTGTTTTACAATGTGGATAACTTTTTGTGTGATGGTCCGATTTGAGCAAATGATATGTCAAAATGATCGTGGGGACTTGTACTACGTTTTGTTCCATTGTACCATGCATGTTTGAGGTCATCTAGATGTCTTAATCTTCATGAGAAGAGTGCTACTTGTTATAACCTGCTGTTAGTAGTTGTTTTCATGCCATCTTTGCAATGTGATATCTTGTTGCATGTTTATCCAAACTAGATGACCAGTTGCGCCAAATGGCGCAAAGACCCGTCTAAAACCATGTTCGTGTTGAAAATATTTGCATTTTTTTAATAACCGTATATGTAGAGTACATTTGGTAAGAACTTATACCCCTATATATAAAGGAAATTAAATGCTAATATTTTTTAAGGTAATAATGCCACAAATTAGATCATCGGTAGGTCAAGATAGTTGAGTCTACAATTAGGAATACATTACGAAATACAGAACACGATAACCAATCAAAGACAACCTAGCTTTACATGGAAGAAATTTCAAGTAAGAGACAAAGTATATAATATGATATCTAACTGTACGAATACATTAGGAAATACCACTTCCAAATTACAGTGCACCATCCCCAAAACTGGAGGTCTAAATATTAAGAAACCACACATCATGATAATCAGTTGTGCAAATCCAGTTGATCATAACTCACTCGGGCAACCACCTGAGTTCATCGTTGTTCTCCCATAGTTGGCATACCTAAGACGAAATTAAAACAACAAAGAATCACAATTTCCAGTAAAGTTTACATGCAACAGTATCAATAAAAGTTCTTTTGTTCTTTACCTTTGATAGAAGAGGCAACTGGCTGAAGCTGCCCTAGCATGAGGTCAAACTGTGGATTGCAAATCTGAAGCACCATTGAAAGTAATTACACCACCTGGTGAGTGTGCAAATAACATTATATCATATTGTATATCATATTTTATGGTTAAAACGACAAAAGGAGTAGAGATCGGCAAAAGGGAACTACACAGTTTAGTCAACAAACTAAGTTTAGAGGTGCAAATGTATGATGGAGCGCACGTAATCCTTTTTGCTGCTCTCATTGTGAATTACCTGGCCTCATAACTAAATTTCGAATCATGGCATTATGGCAAGCAAGAAAAGGTGCCAATTCATCACCACTACCAAAATCCTCCACAACCAGCTAACTTTTATGGCTTCATGCCAACATTGGCCAACTCCTTTAACATGCAGTATAAACAAACAATTTAATTTATATCATATAGTAAAATCTCCGCTCAAGTTTGAAAGTAGCACAAACCGTCATGTAAGGAGTTGCGTAAATTTGAACCATCATGCGCTTTGTATCTGCAAGGGCCAACCTCTAAAATCTCTATATGGTGTTTTTGTCCTCAAGAAACAGAAAAATGAGTTATATACAGGGAACATGTTCCAAAAGCAAGTCTGGTTAGTTGTTTCAGGCGTGCAGTCCTTGATGAACATTTAGTCGAAAGAAGTAGAATATTTAACCCATCACTAAAGTTTAAGTACAGTATCTGATTTTTTTGGCCATGCAAACATGTAAATATCTAGCAGATATGTAGACTAAAGTGTCAACTATAAACCACTGTCCGCATTTGGAAGAAACATAATCAGTCTAGAATAATCATTTGTAGCTAGATAAATTACTTATTTCAAGTTGACTGTTATTTCTTTTAGGAAGAAAATCATGGCAGGAAGTCAACTATAAAATGGCAAGAAGATGAGTGTCCAGCGGTTTTTTCTATGGTTGATTTGGGACAAAAACAGAGGGTCCATACCAGTTGCACTTCCTCATTTGTAACTTCCCGATGCTTGTTCTTGTTTGATTCATTTAGGCTGGCTAACTTCTTGTTCCTTAAACCACAAGTTCTTTTCTGTTTCTTGAGACCTCTACAGAGAATCAGAGATAGAGGGAAATCAAGATGTACATTCCATTAGAAATCAAAATATCGACCTTCACTATCACGACCAGCCACAGAAAGTTAAACTAAAGAACGGAAAATTTCATTAAATGAACCAGAGATGCGGTGTGAACATTCTTAAATTCCAGTTAATATTTTTTACATTAAAAAAGAGTGATCATGCATGCCATGTTCCCTTCCTGTTATCCCTGTTCCATGGATAAATGAATTAACTGTAGTTGCTGACACTCCCCGTTTACCGCAGCCCTGCCAGTGCTTGAGGAATCTGCCAAATGGAAACCTGCAACATCATTAACCTAACAATTGATTCTGAAAGGTACTACAACAGTAAGTCTATTTATGATACCTACAGAAAAGATGCCTTAATATTCTCATATTTGATATTACCATCATATTGTGCTTGGTCAGGTGAATGATCGTCCCACCTGCCATAAGAGGAGCCTAACAAAGTAAGCTGGAAAAAAATTGAGAAACAAGAACAAGCTAAACATTGCAAGGCAAAACACTCAGGCATGATTAGATAAGGCACTGTCGTCAACATTGCTTGTCGCAGAAAATTTAGGGGATATTTGTTGTTGGTAAAAGTTTACATTGGAAAATATAATTCTCAGAATTCTAGCTCATACACTTGTATCCACACATAAAGAATTTCAGTAGAGATGATCACTAAGGTATGAATTCCATGGTCACATTTGCAGAAAATATTCATATGAATGTTAAACATTAAAACATATCTGGTTCCATTTTCAAAATACCATAAATGTGTGCGGTGTCAATAAAAACCTGTATATCTACAAGTAGGCCATACATTACTAAGATATACCAAGGAAAGATTATACACTCTGTTAGAATGATTTTAAGAAATCGACAAGCTCATAAAACTTAAATGCCAACTGTCATTCTCTTAATTAATATTCAAAGAGATAATTATTATAAATATATACTACGAATATTATTAGAGAGAATTATTAATCTGAGTTACCGTTTATATTGATTTCGAAGAAATAATATACGACATCCGAATCCTCTCCATGTAGGAATCATCAACTAATTCTGTTGGCAAACATAGGCGTCCACAATGCAGGGCCAGGGCCATCTCAAGGTCAATCGATGGGCGACTTCCTTGTCTGCTAGCACCACAAGGCAAGGCTCGACATCAACTGTAGATCAAGCAAAAGTCAGCTTCCACAAATTGAAGACCATGACAGCATGGCAGTACTCTTCGAAGCAACAAACCATAAGTTACATATCATGGTGCCAACAAAAGTCAAAGAATTTCAAATTTTGTCATAACAGTAGATTCAGGACTTCACTATGTAACAAAAATATTGGTAGGTTTCATAATCAGAAAGACCTTATGACAGCACAAAGCGAAATCAAAAGTTTGTCAGGCTTAAAGCTCAACAAATGAATTTATTTCAAAATGGTTCCAACAGAATACGACCGGCAAATTATATCAAACTTGAAGCATTGTCTCGCAGACGTACAATATCTTTATAAGTTGACTTCTGCTCACCTTTAAACGCTTTTTTCATCATTTAACATCTCCTGAACGAATCCTCTTGAAATCTCGGCAATGACTAAATTCTGAAGGTTAAAGGATGAATAACAGCACAATACATAAAAATATAGATAATAGAGTGGATGACACAGATAATTAGGCCACTTGTGAGAAACATCTACTTTAGCAACTCAAATTAACATCTTAAACGGTAAGAAAACAGAAATGAAAAAGGTAATTTGAATGCTACACATGCAGATAAAATATCAGATTCTAATACAAAAAACGACATCGCATTGGGGCCTAACTTACTTACACGACATACATGGTGTATTTTACTAAAACGTTAGAATGAATCACTTAATTACTAATTTATTTTGTCACTTATACAGTCACGGAAAACAAAAGAATACTATCTTACTCCCTCCATTCCACAATGTAGTGCTTCCTCTATCCTCGTGCTTCAACTTTGACCGTAAATTTAACCAACGAGACCGTCTGCGGCGGGAGCAAAAGTTATACCAATGAATTCGTATTCAAAAGAAGTTTTCAATCATGTAATTTTTTCTCCCGCCGCAGTCGGTCTCGTGGGTTAAATTTATGGTCAAAGTTGGACCTCGGGAAGCGCGGGCGCACTATATTTCGGAATGGAGGGAGTACTATATAGATCATGCCTGTTGCATGATCGGTCATCACACAGCAAATATCTGACAGAAGAAAGCAGCTTTTACTTAAGGAAATGGATGGCAAAGTAAAACGGCCCCCAACCCTGTATACATGCCAACTTTGGTCAGAATGAACTAAATAAGCATTTTCTTCGGATAGGATGAACTAACACCATACACAACTTATTATTTCTTTGGACAGAATGAACCGGCACCAGGAATGTACTGTTCAACAATGATAACTTTACAACACAGCAAAATGTCAAAGAGTACCTCACCTAGCACAACCAGCATGTTGACATTGTTTTCTTGCTCTCTTCTTGAGACTACTCCAAATTGCTCACATGCTCCTGTTCAAAGTATCTGTTCTCAACATTAAGAAGAAACATTAAAAGAAGAGTTTTTGTGCATGTTCTTATCAGCAGTAAATTGGAGCAAATATAAGGCCCAAAAAAGCACATGTTCTTAGTAGGGTTAATTATCCTTTTGCCCTCAGTGGTGTCCATGTGCTCAGTTTTGCCCTCAGATGCGAATTGTAATCAGTTTTGCCCCTAGTCCATGCACAGCTACTATGACGAGGCCAAACGGCCAGCTTTGAGTCCATTCCGTCCGCCGCCGTTAGGGGTAGTGGGTCCGGACCTTACACGTGGGACCGCATGGACGTCGGTCCGGAGCTGACATGTGGGCCCTTGGAAAAAAAATCCCCAAATCATTCGTAGGAGCTAGCCGGCCAAATCGATGCCCACCCTGCCCATCCGCCGGCCGAACGTCCTGCGCCACGGCCGCCACCTGCGCCGCGGCCAGCACCTGCCCCGCCACCAGCTGCACGGCCTGCTCCGCCGCTACCGTCCTGCGCCAACGCTCCACCGCTACCTGCGACGCCCGCCACCTTCCTGCGACGCCACGGGTGGGGCGCCAGCCACCTGCTCGACCCGCGGCGCGGCCTCCTTCCGTGCGCCCGGCCGGAGCGCTCAAAGGTAGGGGGCTGCTGGAGCTGTTTGAGCTAGGAGGAAGAACCCCAGGGTGAAATGGCGAGCAGCGGCGACCCCAGAGTATTTGGCGAGGCATGCGTCGGCGAGGCAGGCGTCGGGCCGGAGATCCACCGCGTCCACGACTGGGTTCCCGAGGGGTAAGTCACGCCTCCTGTTTAGACTGAGCTTAGTTGTGCACTTGAACAGTCGATTCGAGTAGGTTTGCCCAATTAGTATGTTGATTGCATCTCTGTTTTTCGTCGGTTAGGATGGAGTTGTGGTTTGCTTTCTTGATGCACATTAGAAGGGACCGGTACATGTTTAATGCAAAGGATAAGAAGAAATACCAAGGAGCTTTCGATTATCTGTTGCCAATGGCTAGTAATTGGAGTTTCAGACAATTTGGGGAGGTAATTTGTAGTCAATATCCTTGGGGTTTGCGTGATGAAGTGGTATACAAATACTATGATGGGGAAAAGAAATGGGTGACAGTTAGTAATGATGAGGAGCTGGCTACCATGTTTGCTAAGCATAAAGAGAAAGATAATTTTCATGTGAGGATGCAAATTGATGTGCTTGAGCAGCCTAGGATGACTGGTGCAACATCTCGGGGAGAACCAAGTCGTCGTAATGGCATCTCTAGCCAGAACAGTTCGGTTGGTGCACGGCGACGTGGTGGCTCGACAAGTGTGAGCAACTGCAGTAGGGTCCCCCTAGAAATGGAGCTTGATGACTACAATTCTGGGGTTGATGAAGAGAAGCTATATTCTGATGTTATTCAGAATTTACGACGGGCACCTCGGGCTAAAAACCAAGATGAGGCTCACAATGCAGTCTGTGTGGACGATGACGCGGTGGGTGAGGACGGAGACCTTGCAGCTGTTGAATGGGACCCTTTGAACCCTCATATGGAAGAAGGTACCGTTTTTGCATCCTTGACTAAGTGTAGAAATGCACTTGTGACATACTGCATCAAGGTAGAACGTACTTTCAAAGTTGACAAGAGCGATCAAGTACGTTACAGAGTGCACTGTCCTACTGAGGGTTGTCCATGGAGGCTGCTTGCATCTAAAATGCGAAATAGCACTAATGTTCAGGTCAAAGTGAACCCTTTTAAGCACACATGCCAGGAATCAACCCTTAGGAAGGATACAATCAGTAGAGCCAAGTCAAGATGGGTGGCAGAAGAAGTAAATAAGTGGGTGAAAGAAAACCAGCAAGTGGGTCCAAAGGAATTGCAGAAGAACATTAAAGATAAGTTCAAGATAGATTTACCTTACATGAGGTTGTTCAATGGTAAACAACATGCTATGAATTCTATTTATGGTAACTGGCAGGAAAGTTTTCAATTGTTGTATTCATTCAAAGGTGAAGTGGAGAGGACCAGCCCAGGTAGTATTGTAGATATTGATCACCACACCGTGGAGCACACATTCAGGGGAGTGACAAAGACCAAGGAATGCTTTAGGAGGGTTTTTGTCTGCTTTGAGGCTTGTCGCCGGGGTTTTTTGGCCGGCTGCAGGCCTTATTTGGCTATTGATGCCACTTTTCTCACAGGGAGGTTTAAAGGACAGTTAGTAGCAGCTTGTGCAGTTGATGCACACAGTTTTGTATTTCTAGTTGCCTACGGTGTGCTGGAGACAGAATCTGAGGAGAGTTGGACTTCGTTTTTGCATAATCTGCGACGGGCTATTGCACATCCCAATGGGTTAGTCATTCATACAGATGCCTGCAAAGGTTTAGAAGTGTCCGTGGACAATGTGTTCCCTGGAGTAGAGCATAGGGAATGCATGCGTCACCTTGCTGCAAATTTCATGAAGAAATTCAAAGGAAAGGTGTATACCGACAATTTATGGCCAGCATCTTTGACTTGCAGTGTGAAGAAGCACAAGTACCACTTGAGACAGTTATACATGAATCCCAAAGTGAAAGAATACTTGGAAACACACCACTCCAAGTTATGGGCCAGAAGCCAATTCAGTGAACTGAGCAAAGTTGACTATGTGCACAATAATCTAGCAGAGTCTTTCAACTCAACGATCCGGAAACTAAAGGGTCATTATGTGGTGGATTTGCTTGACAGGATAAGGGTACAATACATGCAGAAATTTCATTATCGTGTAGGAATAGCCGAGGCAAAATTCATGGGCCACATTATCATTCCAGCCGTGATGAATGAACTGAAGCAGAAAACAACAGGCTTGGAAATGAACATGACTCTTTGCTCGGGTACCACAAAAAAGATATCATATTTGGATAAAGAGAAGAGGGAATGGAGATATCTAGTGGATTTAGAAGATAGAACTTGCAATTGTAGGCAATGGCAGATAACTGGGTTGCCATGCATTCATGCCTTGTTTTTCATCACTTCTCTCCCAGGTCTAGCAGGGAACATACAGCAGTATGTGCATGATTACTACTCTGTTGCAAGGTTCAAAGCCACATATGCTTATGCCTTGCCTGCTATGGAGGGAAAACAACAATGGGACATGGTGGACCCTGGATTCAAGCTTTGCGCTCCAGTTCTGAAGAGAGCAGCAGGTAGACCAAGGAAGAGTCGGATTAGACCTCGCAGCGAAGGGGCTGGATTTGGAGCGAGGAAGCGTAAGTGCACAAGGTGTGGTGGGTCTGGTCATTTCGGTAAGTATTGTGATAACACAGTAGATCCAACGTTCGGAGAGAGTTTCGATGAAGGCTTTGATGAAAATGTTGGTCAGCAGACGGTTGCCTCAACGGATGATGAAAATGATGGTCACCCGGTTGCATCAGACGAGGATTTTGACAAGGTTCCAAATGATGATGGTCAACAGCCGCATGATTTTGACGATGATCCAAAATATCCTCCAAATAATGATTCAAGTGAGGCTCCAAATGATGATCCAAGTGAGGCTCCAAATGGTGATCCAAGTGAGGCTCCAAATGTTGATCATGGTGATCCAAGTGAGGCTCCAAATGTTGATCATGGTGATCCAAGTGAGGCTCCAAATGTTGATCATGGTGATCCAAGTGAGGCTCCAAATGTTGATCAACCTTCTATTGTTGTGAGTTCTGCTAGGTATGTAAATCTTGCAAGGGTCAAATACTACTGTACATTTATCACTTGACATGATCTCATTACCCTTTATGTTTTGCACAGCTCTATGGTAGGTTTGAAGAAAATGCGCAAGGTACCGACAACCAAGAGGAGAAGAGAAGAAGCGATGAGCACAAGGTGCACGAGGAGCAAAGTGATGGCAAGAGGCTCAAGGAACAGACAGAAGCCCCAACGCTATTTATGAATAATTATGAAACATTATAAATAATGTTGTATTTTCTGTTGGGTGATGTTGGACCTATGTTAGAAGTATGTTTAAGGGTACCCTATGTTTAAATGATGTTGGACTTAGAAGTATGTTTTTCATTTTGAATTTTTTTTTTGAATTTTTTTTTGCTCATTTGAAATCTGGTCAAACTTAACTTTGACCAAGATTTAAACAAGTCTAAAACATCAAAATAAAAACTAAGCCTGATCCTTCTTAATAGGAAGCTGTGGTGAGGTTTTGGAAATTTCATGAAAAATGTGCTAAAAAGTGGGGTCCAAGGTAGGGTAAACAGCCTCATTTGTAAGCAAGGTTTTTTTCGACCTTGTCTAAATCAGCCAAATAACTTTCCTACACATATTATATATATATATACAGACTATGTGCGCTGTTTTGTTTTTCATTTTTTTGAATTTGTTTTGCTCATTTGAATTCTGGTCAAACTTAACTTTGACCAAGATTTAAACAAGTCTAAAACATCAAAATAAAAAACTAAGCCTGGATCCTTCTTAATCAATCCAAAAGGAAGTTGTGGTGAGGTTTTGGAAATTTCATGAAAAATGTGCTAAAAAGTGGGGTCCAAAGGTAGGGTAAACGGCCTCATTTGTAAGCAAGGTTTTTTTCGACCTTGTCTAAATCAGCCAAATAACTTTCCTACACATATTATATATATACAGACTATGTGCGCTGTTTTGTTTTTCATTTTTTTTTATTTTTTTGAATTTGTTTTGCTCATTTGAATTCTGGTCAAACTTAACTTTGACCAAGATTTAAGCAAGTCTAAAACATCAAAATGAAAAACTAAGCATGGATCCTTCTTAGTCACTCCAAAATGAAGTTGTGGTGAGTTTTTTGAAATTTTCATGTTCATTTCACCAAAACACTTCTCTTCACCTCATACAAGAGAGTTCAAGATACTCGAGATATCAGATAATACACATGAACTTATCGTTTAAATGTATGTAAACCTTGTTTACCAACTTAAATCATTAATATATGGCATAAGAAGACTATGTGCGCAGGGTTTTCATTTTTCTGATTTTTATTTAATTTATTATGCTCATTTGAAATCTGGTCAAACATATCTTTGACTGCTCCAAACCCCGCTAACCCTAGCGCTGAAAAAGGACCGTCCATCTAACCCTAGCGGCGATCCAGCACCGTCGATCTAACCCTTCTAGAAGGAATCTGCAGGGAGGAGGGGGGCGATCCGCGAGATGCAATCTGATTGGCTGGAAGATTATTTTTTCTAAAGAAAAACCGGGCGCGCTGGATGGACCGTTGGGCCGTCTCGTTGTCTGGGCCTGAGACCGCAGTTAATAGGCCGTCTCGTTGTCTCAGCCTTTGCAGGCCTGAATGCATGGGAGCGAGCGAGCCCGACGTGCATGCATGCGAGCGAGGCGAGCGAGGCAAGCATGCACGTACTGATTCGGAGCGAAGCGAGGCAGCTAGGCTAGTTAGTCTATGCAGCGGGCTAGCGAGGTGAGCTAGGTGGCGAGGCGAGCTAGGTGGCGAGGCGAGCTAGGTGGCCATGCACGTAGTTAGGCCATTACGGCAGTGATTCAGATGCACGCACGCGCCCGATGCATCATTTGCGTGCAAAACTTTAAGAGCCAAAACGTAACGGATTCACACACACGCACCGTTCTCATCCTTCATCTCTTCCTCTCCCACCCACAGGCCTATAAATGGGGTGCCTCTCTTCCTTCATCTCCCACCCACAGCCAGATCTGATCCCTTCTCTCCGAGCCCTCTCCACCCAAGCGACAGAGCCCTCTCCACCCAAGCGAAGATGCAGTTCAACGGGCCGACCTTCAACCGTCCGCCTGTCGTGCCAGAGCTGTGCTACCCGCCGGGCGTCCTCGTCGAGAGGGAGCTCCGTGTGTGGGCGACTTCTCGGTGGAGGGGTGCCGTCGAACTCACCCGCGCCTTCCTCAGAGCTGGCTATGCCCACCTCCCACGGGGCTCGCCGAGGATGTTCACCCTCAACGAGGTTCGTGACCGCGGCGGCATCCTCCAACTGCTCACGGTCACCTTCACCAACCCGTTTGACGCGCGCGAGCTCCTCGGCCAAGTCTATTGGTGCGGCTGCGAGTCCATCTTCTTCACGGCGTACAACATCTTCACCAACTAATAGAACATCTTCCCCACTCCATGCCAGATGCACTCCCTTCCCTACGACGACGACGAGGAGTGAAGACGGCGTTGAAGGGGCGCGCGGCCAAGGTGGAAGGAGGCCAAGAAGAAGATGTTTTAGTTTTATCGTTTTTATTTTGTTGCTTTTCTATGTCGTGTGTGTCGTGTTGTGGTGTCTGTGAACTTTGCATCTTATCTAAGTTAATTATTGGGTACCCTTAATTATTATGTGTGTTGCATCTTATATAAGTTATTATGTGCGTTAAAAAATGTTCGTGCCCAAACATATCATTTTTTCCCTAAACCAAGTCATGAAGTTCGAGAACTTGTGGCTTTCATTAATGAAAAATGAAAATCAAAGGGGGGTGAGAAGCCCTCTCTTTCATTAAAAAAAACAAGTCATTAACTAACCCTAAATTTATTCCAAAAACAATTTGCTACCCATGGTGGTAGCTACGCACGGCCCCAATTTTTATCTCTAATTATTTTGATAATTTATTTTGGAATATACAAAATAACTCTATAACGAAAATATCATGACTTTGAACTCGCTAGGCAAGCAAACATGCGATTATGCCAAAAAGGCAAGCAAAATGAATGAGAGAAGTGAGTAAAGCCCCTTTCAACACAAGAAAAAGGCACTTGTGTCCAAAAGATAATAAAAAAGAGAAAGAGAAGTCAAAAAAAGTCATTTCTATATAACGAAAATGCACTTGTGCCAATGCCATAAGAAACCCGACACCTCATATATCAAAAAAGGAACTTAAAACAAAGAGTGTGTAGTTTTTTTTTGTAGTTTCCACCATGCATAGGAAATCGCCTATTCATTTAAATCCTAAACCAAGTGCCACTCTAACCCTAAACCAAGTGCCATTGTAACCACAATCACATGGCAGTGCAAAAATACGTTTCCAACCCTCCAAAATTTCAGTGCAAAACAAAGGAAAACCACTCTCACACGTGTGCAAACATTCACTGTCTCATTATGTATACATTCCTTCCCTACCCATGTCAAAGTCTTTCCATCTGTCCTAGCGGTTACCAGCGCAGCCCTAAATGCCACAAACCAACGCGGTCCTGGGTTCGAGTCCCCAGCCGCACCAATTTTTTTTTGCATTTTCCACCCTTCATTTTTCTAGACAAATTATTTTTTCTCAATGTAATGCCCTTAAAAAATGTTCATTTATTTTGGCACCAGGTGCAAACCTCTACCAGAGCTGAGGCACATTTTCCATGACAATTTGGTATTTGATTTAAATCACGGTGTATTTGAATTGGAGCAATTAAATTGCTATTAAATATTTAACAGCTACAAAAAAATTCTAAACTTAATTGTTTGGCTCTGGAATAATTCAATTAGCTTCCACAAAAAGTTTCAGCATTACGATTTACTGCCTAAATTAATTGTTTGGTCACTTCTTCTCTTTTTTTCAACATTTAAACAACTTTGACCAACATTTAAACTAGGTGAATTTCTCATACAATTTCAAGCTTACAAATTCCTCCATAATTCATGCCTTTCCATACATTTTCAACATTATAACCAGTGCGAGTACCATACCTACCACGGCCCAAAAGTAATTGCAAATGGGTATTGCTATTTGTGCTTGATCTTCAAGCTTCCTAACCTTCTTCTGCAACATCCTCAGCTCAACAACTAGCTCTCTGTCAGTGTGTTCTTTGCCCTCCATCTCTTCTTCCGGAGCTCGTGTTGCGGCCACTGCCGTTCGTGGCAGCATGTGCAACCATTCTTCATGTTCTTCTTGCAGTTCATTCATCAGTGTCTTGGCCAGAGCATCGACCCAAAGAAAGAAGCATGTCACCTGCATGAACAATAAACAAATCAACCCATTGCTCAAAGATCCCGATCACGAAAATGGTGCAATTGCCCCGATTCTTACCCTATTCTCGCTGCACACGTAGAACGGACGATTCTGGTTCCTCATTGTGTGAGAAACCCTCCGATCAACGCCCGCCCGGCACCGCGGACAGATGAAGACAGGAATGTCCACACGCGCCCGGCTCTGCATCCGCGAGGTGGCGCGGGAGCTTGAGGAAGACATGGAGCTCGGAGCCGAAGGGGATCTCAACGCCGCCGCGCCCTCCGCAGCTAGCTTCCCACCGTCGTGCTCTCTCTCGTCGTGGTCACCACTGTGCTATCTCTCTCTCTCTCTCTCGCCGTGGTCACCGCCGTGTTCTCTGTCGCCGTGCTCTCTGTCGCCGTGGTCACCGCGCGCCTCTTTCGCCCGCTTATATAGCACACCTGCAACGGCTCTCTGCTCAACGGCTCTCTGTTGGGTCCCACAAGCCACGCGTGCAACAGTATGAATACAATTGGTTGTCTCTGCCGCCTGGTCCCACCTGTAAGGGTCGAGTCAAAAGGTTGACCTGACGGAGACGGTAGAATTCACGGAACGAGTCGCTGTGCATGGACTAGGGGCAAAACTGAGCACAATTCGCATCTGAGGGCAAAATTGAGCACATGGACACCACTGAGGGCAAAACGATAATTAACCCTTCTTAGTAATACAAAAAACCTATGTGCTACTGTAGTAAGACTGAAATTTAGCACAGTAGAAACATATATAACATCAACCACCTAGAGATAGATCAGAGGGAAACAAGCACCATGAAGACAGAGTCAATATAGCAAACATATATAGAACCAATAGAGTTGGAGACGTACCCGCCAGCCTGCAAGATCTCTCTCGCACACCAAAATAACATGGCCTCCTGTCGAACAAAGGGATCTAAGAATGGCCCATAAAACCGAGCGATGCAGCAGAGGAAGGGAGCAAACCTTAATCACAGCACACCACAAGCAACTGATGAATTGAACAGCGCGTGCAGGAAGAACATAGTAAAGCACATATCAAGAAAAGGATAGCACATGGACTGCATGGACTACATATCCTACTGGCAATGTAAGAAACAAACACCAGAGAAACAAACAATGCCAATGGTTCAGACGCTTTCACACAAAACAAATTTTGCCTTTGTTGGTACTGTGGTGCATGGGAAGAATAGAAGGGGACGAAAACGACGCACCTGGCAAAGCACTTTTGGTGACACCTTACCATTGTTTTGAGTCAATTAATTTATTTCTCGGTGGATTGGAATACCAAGTCATTAGATCCAAGTCGCTAGGTCCAAGTCGTCGTTCCTGTGCTTGCTAGTCGGTACTAATATGCAGACCAAGAAGATACTTGCATAATCTGAAAAACTAAAAGATACAAACTCTGTTACTATGCAGCCAAGATTTTCTGAATATGACTATATACTAATATGCACAATATAGGCTCCCTTCCTTAGTTTAACAGAGAGAGTGGACGGAGGGGAGTGGGGGAGTACCTGCGTATGGATGGGAGGCTAGACCTGAGCCAACTTCCACTCGTGGTCAAGAGGAGGAGCATGTGGATGAAGGCGGCGGCGAGTAGGAGAATAGCGGCGATGACGGATCTGACGACTTCGCTTTGCCCTCGCCAACAATTACCTCATCATCCTCGTCAACCTGGCATCGGCGGTCCTCCTCCGAGCACAGCCATGGCGCCGGTGATGAAGAGAGGAGCCATGAGGGGGAGGTACGGGGAGGGCGGCGGTGGCGGCGGTGGCCGACATTGGAAGGAGAGGTGAGGAAAGGCGGCGGTGGAGAGAGAAACAAGGGGAAGTGGCGGAGGTGCAGGCTCGGCTCCCGATCTAGGAGTGGATCGAGCCGCCGCCAACCGCCAGGTCCCGCCCAACCTCGCCAGCGCGCACGCCGACGCCGGCCGATGGACCTCCAGCTACTCTTTCCTCTCTTTTTCTCCCTCCGCTCCTTCCTTCTCTCTCTCCCTCTCATATTCTCTCTCCTCGAGCACTACTAATCCATGGCGCTGCAACGTCCGCATCACATGTTCTCGATCCGGAGGCAGGGAAGTAGGAGAGGAATGGGAGTAGGAGGAGGCTCTGAAGGCGGAGGGGGCGAGGCGGCCGTGAGGAACGGGGAAGAGGAGAAGGCGGCGGCGGCGGCATGGAGAACTGGAGAAGAGGAGGGGAGGATGGAGAGAGAGGAGATATTTTCTCCCTGCGATAGCTGCCTTTCTCTCGCACGACGCAGCGGACGTGGTCCTTTCACCCGGTTAGAAGCACGCGCTCACTGTGTCGCTGCGAGGATGGCCCGCGCGCAAGCCTGGCCCATGCATCAGCTGCTCTTAGCCCGATTACGCGGCGTACGGAATAACAGGCGTCTAGATCTTCACCAGCGCGACAAAAAGTATGCTAACAACCGCCAGCGAGATGAATCGTGCGTGCAGGATCGTTTTGACACGGGAGGGTGCTGGAAGGGCGGGTTGTGTAGAAGGATTTATATGTTCAATGAAGTAAATGAGATGTCTACGTGTTCGTCTTGAGATGCTCTACATGTTGATTGCTTTAGCTTGCATGATAGATATCATCTTGCCATGTTTATCTCCTTTGCAAAGTGTTATATGGCTGTTATGTCGTTAAACTTGTTACGAGATGCCTCGTAGAGGAGCTCGTTGCTACTCATGTGTTTGTCCCCTTGATGCATGCTTAGATGTTTTGGACTCCCTATCATGTGTACTTTGTTGTGGTGCTTACCACTTGCCATGCTTTGCTTGGAGGTGACTTAAACTTGCTCTCGAAGATGCCATGATGTTACTACTGCTTTAACACTTAGTGAAATTTCATTAAGTCTGGAATCTGTAATTTCCAGATGCCATGTTTGCTTGTTGTTCTAGGCAAATCCATGCTAGTTTTGGGGTGACTCTTGATGATTCCCTATTGTATAAGTTGTTGGCTATCCATTCATGCTCTCACATGCTTATTTGAGTGGCTGTAGCATATTTAACTTTTGCTCCCAAGTTGCAACAAATTACTGCTGTCAGGATTTTGTTGTCAAGTTCAATATGTCATAGCTTGTTGCTATTGATCCATGGCTCCTTTGGGGGTGCTCCAATGGAGTTGTTTGCAGTAGGATATGTCTAGTTTATGTCCATGCTCCTTGCCATGATGTTTGAGTGCTGTAGGCCATTTATCTCTTGCTCCGAAGTTGCTATGTGGCTATTATTTTCAGCTTGTGCATGTTTATTGTTTCGGGTGTAACTTTTAGCCCGTTGCTCCGTTTTGAGCAAGTCCTATATATAACTTGTGTGTTTTTGCATGTAGATTCATATTATCCTATTGTTATCATGTTTTGAAGCATTTTGCTGGATGCATATTGTTGTGCTGTAACACTGTGCTTCCTAAGTAGACTTTCTGTGCTTTCATAGTGCATCTGTTTTGCTTCCATAGTGCATCAGTCATGTATCCAGTAATTTTTCTGCGCATTGCATCTTGTTTGATTCGTTGCCTTGTGTTCTTGTGGTTGAGTAGAGCCGGAAGCTGAGACCGAGTACGAGTACGAGCACGAGGTTACTACCGAGGTTGAGAACGAGGACCCCTCTTACGATCCCATCCACAACTCTTCAGGCAAGATGACCGAACCCCGATAACTTTACTATCTTTGCCTATTGCTAGAAGTCTCGATCTATAGTTTTGCCTCGATGCCCATGTTTTTCCTGTCAGTCTCCTATTGTAACCATGAACCTGTTTAACCACCCTACCTATGCAAACCATTGATTGGCTATACGTAGGCTTCGCTCAGCCCCTCTTATAGCATTGTTAGTTGCAGGTGAAGATTGAAGATTCTTGCTTCTTGTTGAAGCTTGTTGGGATATCACACTATATTAATTATTAAATGAAATCATCTATATATTGGTAATGGGTGGAAGGCTAAGCCTTTTGCTTGGTGTTTTGTTCCACTCATGCCGCCCTAGGAACCGTATAAACCGGTGTTATGTTCCTTGATTATGTGTTCCTCACACGGTTGGGGTTATGGGACCCCCTCGATAAACCGCTAAGTGCTAAGTCTTTTCCAGCAAGTCCCAACATTGGTACTATTCGCCTAATAACTAAAACTTGCATAGGGACTAGCTATCCCTTTTATTTTAATCAACAACCCCGGGGCCAGTGCTCCTCATGAGTGTTGGTCCGAACTGAGCAGACTGCGGGGCCGCCTTGGGGAAACCCGAGGTATCTGGCATACACCTGTAGGATGTCTCATCCGGTCGTGGCCTGAGACTAGATACGCGCGGCTACTGTCAGGGTGTCGGCACGCCGGGAGGATTTGCTGGATTAGCCTTACCTTAGTCGGAGTATCTTGAGCACGGGATTCCGAGGATACTCGGGCCTTCCCACCTGGGAGTTGCGACTCCGCGGATCGTGGGCTTGTCATGGGCCAAGTTGGAACACCCCTGCAGGGTTATGAACTTTCGAAAGCCGTGCCCGCGGTTATGTGGCAGATGGGAGCTTGTTAATATCCGGTTGTAGAAAACTTGACACCATGTTCCAATACACTACCAGCGTGTGTACCGTGACGGTCATTTTCCGAAAGGGATTCGGGAAGTGAACACAGTGGGGTTATGTTTGACTTGCTTTAGTTAGGATCACTTCGTGATCATCTCTCGACCAAGGCACCTTCTCTTCTCGTTCTCTTTTACGTAAGCTAGGCTAGTGCTGCTGCAGACTCTTGTTCTTTCTTCAGCCTTGTTCCACACCCAAGGCTGGGATAGTCGTGTTACCCGGGAACGGGATTGTTGAGTCCTCTGTGGCTCACAGTTACTCCACCACACCAGATGCAGGTACGATGGTGAGCTACACTGGCGATGTCACTGAGCTAGACTGGGAGTACGATGACGAGCGTAGCCGTTACTATGTGAACTATCCGGTTGATCAGTAGAGCTTCTACTAGGATTCGATCTAGACCTGTGGTTTAATGTTATGTTTGGTATCTTGTCTTTTGGATCTTTACCCTTATCCGATCCGCTCCAGCCGCCGCGCCCGATCCGCGCCGCGAGCCCGCGTTGACTGCCCGCCGCCCGCTTTGACTTTGACCAGATCTTGACCGAGGTGTTTTTTCTCTAAGTCCCTGAATTTTAGTTGTCTGATGCTGTTTTACAATGTGGATAACTTTTTGTGTGATGGTCCGATTTGAGCAAATGATATGTTAAAATGATCGTGGGGACTTGTACTACGTTTTGTTCCATTGTGCCATGCATGTTTGAGGTCATCTAGATGTCTTAATCTTCATGAGAAGAGTGCTACTTGTTATAACCTGCTGTTAGTAGTTGTTTTCATGCCATCTTTGCAATGTGATATCTTGTTGCATGTTTATCCAAACTAGATGACCAGTTGCGCCAAATGGTGCAAAGACCCGTCTGAAACCATGTTCGTGTTGAAAATAATTGCATTTTTTTAATAACCGTATATTTAGAGTACATTTGGTAAGAACTTATACCCCTATATATAAAGGAAATTAAATGCTAATATTTTTTAAGGTAATGATGCCACAAATTAGATCATCGGTAGGTCAAGATAGTTGAGTCTACAATTAGGAATACATTACGAAATACAGAACACGACAACCAATCAAAGACAACCTAGCTTTACATGGAAGAAATTTCAAGTAAGAGACAAAGTATATAATATGATATCTAACTGTACGAATACATTAGGGAATACCACTTCCAAATTACAGTGCACTCCCCAAAACTGGAGGTCTAAATATTCAGAAACCACACATCATGATAATCAGTTGTGCAAATCCAGTTGATCATAACTCACTCGGGCAACCACCTGAGTTCATCGTTGTTCTCCCATAGATGGCATACCTAAGACGAAATTAAAACAACAAAGAATCACAATTTCCAGTAAAGTTTACATGCAACAGTATCAATAAAAGTTCTTTTGTTCTTTACCTTTGATAGAAGAGGCAACTGGCTGAAGCTGCCCTAGCATGAGGTCAAACTGTGGATTGCAAATCCGAAGCACCATTGAAAGTAATTACACCACCTGGTGAGTGTACAAATAACATTATATCATACTGTATATCATATTTTATGGTTAAAACGACAAAAGGAGTAGAGATCGGCAAAAGGGAACTACACAGTTTAGTCAACAAACTAAGTTTAGAGGTGCAAATGTATGATGGAGCGCACGTAATCCTTTTTGCTGCTCTCATTGTGAATTACATGGCCTCATAACTAAATTTCGAATCATGGCATGATGGCAAGCAAGAAAAGGTGCCAATTCATCACCACTACCAAAATCCTCCACAACCAGCTAACTTTTATGGCTTCATGCCAACATTGGCCAACTCCTTTAACATGCAGTATAAACAAACAATTTAATTTATATCATATAGTAAAATCTCCGCTCAAGTTTGAAAGTAGCACAAACCGTCATGTAAGGAGTT
This sequence comes from Secale cereale, assembly GCA_902687465.1. Classification (NCBI taxonomy): domain Eukaryota; kingdom Viridiplantae; phylum Streptophyta; class Magnoliopsida; order Poales; family Poaceae; genus Secale; species Secale cereale. The sequence continues at coordinate 436,075,891 of LR738712.1, read as the reverse complement.
GCGTAAATTTGAACCATCATGCGCTTTGTATCTGCCAGGGCCAACCTCTAAAATCTCTATATGGTGTTTTTGTCCTCAAGAAACAGAAAAATGAGTTATATACAGGGAACATGTTCCAAAAGCAAGTCCGGTTAGTTGTTTCAGGCGTGCAGTCCTTGATGAACATTTAGTCGAAAGAAGTAGAATATTTAACCCATCACTAAAGTTTAAGTACAGTATCTGATTTTTTTGGCCATGCAAACATGTAAATATCTAGCAGATATGTAGACTAAAGTGTCAACTATAAACCACTGTCCGCATTTGGAAGAAACATAATCAGTCTAGAATAATCATTTGTAGCTAGATAAATTACTTATTTCAAGTTGACTGTTATTTCTTTTAGGAAGAAAATCATGGCAGGAAGTCAACTATAAAATGGCAAGAAGATGAGTGTGCAGCGGTTTTTTCTATGGTTGATTTGGGACAAAAACAGAGGGTCCATACCAATTGCACTTCCTCATTTGTAACTTCCCGATGCTTGTTCTTGTTTGATTCATTTAGGCTGGCTATCTTCTTGTTCCTTAAACCACAAGTTCTTTTCTATTTCTTGAGACCTCTACAAAGAATCAGAGATAGAGGGAAATCAAGATGTACATTCCATTAGAAATCAAAATATCGACCTTCACTATCACGACCAGCCACAGAAAGTTAAACTGAAGAACGGAAAATTTCATTAAATGAACTAGAGATGCGGTGTGAACATTCTTAAATTCCAGTTAATATTTTTTACATTAAAAAAGAGTGATCATGCATGCCATGTTCCCTTCCTGTTATCCCTGTTCCATGGATAAATGAATTAACTGTAGTTGCTGACACTCCCCGTTTACCGCAGCCCTGCCAGTGCTTGAGGAATCTGCCAAAGGGAAACCTGCAACATCATTAACCTAACAATTGATTCTGAAAGGTACTACAACAGTAAGTCTGTTTATGATACCTACAGAAAAGATGCCTTAATATTCTCATATTTGATATTACCATCATATTGTGCTTGGTCAGGTGAATGATCGTCCCACCTGCCATAAGAGGAGCCTAACAAAATAAGCTGGAAAAAAAATTGAGAAACAAGAACAAGCTAAACATTGCAAGGAAAAACACTCAGGCATGATTAGATAAGGCACTGTCGTCAACATTGCTTGTCGCAGAAAATTTAGGGGATATTTGTTGTTGGTAAAAGTTTACATTGGAAAATATAATTCTCAGAATTCTAGCTCATACACTTGTATCCACACATAAAGAATTTCAGTAGAGATGATCACTAAGGTATGAATTCCATGGTCACATTTGCAGAAAATATTCATATGAATGTTAAACATTAAAACATATCTGGTTCCATTTTCAAAATACCATAAATGTGTGCGGTGTCAATAAAAACCTGTATATCTACAAGTAGGTCATACATTACTAAGATATACCAAGGAAAGATTACACACTCTGTTAGAATGATTTTAAGAAATCGACAAGCTCATAAAACTTAAATGCCAACTGTCATTCTCTTAATTAATATTCAAAGAGAGAATTATTATATATATATACTACGAATATTATTAGAGAGAATTATTAATCTGAGTTACCGTTTATATTGATTTCGAAGAAATAATATACGACATCCGAATCCTCTCCATGTAGGAATCATCAACTAATTCTGTTGGCAAACATAGGCGTCCACAATGCAGGGCCAGGGCCATCTCAAGGTCAATCGATGGGCGACTTCCTTGTCTGCTAGCACCACAAGGCAAGGCTCGACATCAACTGTAGATCAAGCAAAAGTCAGCTTCCACAAATTGAAGACCATGACAGCATGGCAGTACTCTTCGAAGCAACAAACCATAAGTTACATATCATGGTGCCAACAAAAGTCAAAGAATTTCAAATTTTGTCATAACAGTAGATTCAGGACTTCACTATGTAACAAAAATATTGGTAGGTTTCATAATCAGAAAGACCTTATGACAGCACAAAGCGAAATCAAAAGTTTGTCAGGCTTAAAGCTCGACAAATGAATTTATTTCAAAATGGTTCCAACAGAATACGACCGGGAAATTATATCAAACTTGAAGCATTGTCTCGCAGACGTACAATATCTTTATAAGTTGACTACTGCTCACCTTTAAACGCTTTTTTCATCATTTAACATCTCCTGAACGAATCCTCTTGAAATCTCGGCAATGACTAAATTCTGAAGGTTAAAGGATGAATAACAACACAATACATAAAAATATAGATAATAGAGTGGATGACACAGATAATTAGGCCACTTGTGAGAAACATCTACTTTAGCAACTCAAATTAACATCTTAAACGGTAAGAAAACAGAAATGAAAAAGGTAATTTGAATGCTACACATGCAGATAAAATATCAGATTCTAATACAAAAAACGACATCGCATTGGGGGCTAACTTACTTACACGACATACATGGTGTATTTTACTAAAACGTTAGAATGAATCACTTAATTACTAATTTATTTTGTCACTTATACAGTCACGGAAAACAAAAGAATACTATCTTACTCCCTCCATTCCACAATGTAGTGCTTCCTCTATCCTCGTGCTTCAACTTTGACCGTAAATTTAACCAACGAGACCGTCTGCGGCGGGAGCAAAAGTTATACCAATGAATTCGTATTCAAAAGAAGTTTTTAATCATGTAATTTTTTCTCCCGCCGCAGTCGGTCTCGTGGGTTAAATTTATGGTCAAAGTTGGACCTCGGGAAGCGCGGGCGCACTATATTTCGGAATGGAGGGAGTACTATATAGACCATGCCTGTTGCATGATCGGTCATCACACAGCAAATATCTGACAGAAAAAAGCAGCTTTTACTTAAGGAAATGGATGGCAAAGTAAAACGGCCCCCAACCCTGTATAGATGCCAACTTTGGTCAGAATGAACTAAATAAGCATTTTCTTCGGATAGGATGAACTAACACCATACAGAACTTATTATTTCTTTGGACAGAATGAACCGGCACCAGGAATGTACTGTTCAACAATGATAACTTTACAACACAGCAAAATGTCAAAGAGTACCTCACCTAGCACAACCAGCATGTTGACATTGTTTTCTTGTTCTCTTCTTGAGACTACTCCAAATTTCTCACATGCTCCTGTTCAAAGTATCTGTTCTCAACATTAAGAAGAAACATTAAAAGAAGATTTTTTGTGCATGTTCTTATCAGCAGTAAATTGGAGCAAATATAAGGCCCAAAAAAGCACATGTTCTTAGTAGGGTTAATTATCCTTTTGCCCTCAGTGGTGTCCATCTGCTCAGTTTTGCCCTCAGATGCGAATTGTACTCAGTTTTGCCCCTAGTCCATGCACAGCTACTATGACGAGGCCAAACGGCCAGCTTTGAGTCCATTCCGTCCGCCGCCGTTAGGGGTAGTGGGTCCGGACCTTACACGTGGGACCGCATGGACGTCGGTCCGGAGCTGACATGTGGGCCCTTGGAAAAAAATCCCCAAATCATTCGTAGGAGCTAGCCGGCCAAATCGATGCCCACCCTGCCCATCCGCCGGCCGAACGTCCTGCGCCACGGCCGCCACCTGCGCCGCGGCCAGCACCTGCCCCGCCACCAGCTGCACGGCCTGCTCCGCCGCTACCGTCCTGCGCCGACGCTCCACCGCTACCTGCGACGCCCGCCACCTTCCTGCGACGCCACGGGTGGGCCGCCAGCCACCTGCTCGACCCGCGGCGCGGCCTCCTTCCGTGCGCCCGGCCGGAGCGCTCAAAGGTAGGGGGCTGCTGGAGCTGTTTGAGCTAGGAGGAAGAACCCCAGGGCGAAATGGCGAGCAGCGGCGACCCCAGAGTATTTGGCGAGGCATGCGTTGGCGACGCAGGCGTCGGGCCGGAGATCCACCGCGTCCACGACTGGGTTCCCGAGGGGTAAGTCACGCCTCCTGTTTAGATTGAGCTTAGTTGTGCACTTGAACAGTCGATTCGAGTAGGTTTGCCCAATTAGTATGTTGATTGCGTCTCTGTTTTTCGTCGGTTAGGTTGGAGTTGCGGTTTGCTTTCTTGATGCACATTAGAAGGGACCGGTACATGTTTGATGCAAAGGATAAGAAGAAATACCAAGGAGGTTTCGATTATCTGTTGCCAATGGCTAGTAATTGGAGTTTCAGACAATTTGGGGAGGTAATTTGTAGTCAATATCCTTGGGGTTTGCGTGATGAGGTGGTATACAAATACTATGATGGGGAAAAGAAATGGGTGACAGTTAGTAATGATGAGGAGTTGGCTACCATGTTTGCTAAGCATAAAGAGAAAGATAATTTTCATGTGAGGCTGCAAATTGATGTGCTTGAGCAGCCTAGGATGACTGGTGCAACATCTCGGGGAGAACCAAGTCGTCGTAATGGCATCTCTAGCCAGAACAGTTCGGTTGGTGCACGGCGACGTGATGGCTCGACAAGTGTGAGCAACTGCAGTAGGGTCCCCCTAGAAGTGGAGCTTGATGACTACAATTCTGGGGTTGATGAAGAGAAGCTATATTCTGATGTTATTCAGAATTTACGACGGGCACCTCGGGCTGAAAACCAAGATGAGGCTCACAATGCAGTCCGTGTGGACGATGACGCGGTGGGTGAGGACGAAGACCTTGCAGCTGTTGAATGGGACCCTTTGAACCCTCATATGGAAGAAGGTACCGTTTTTGCATCCTTGACTAAGTGTAGAAATGCACTTGTGACATACTGCATCAAGGTAGAACGTACTTTCAAAGTTGACAAGAGCGATCAAGTACGTTACAGAGTGCACTGTCCTACTGAGGGTTGTCCATGGAGGCTGCTTGCATCTAAAATGCGAAATAGCACTAATGTTCAGGTCAAAGTGAACCCTTTTAAGCACACATGCCAGGAATCAACCCTTAGGAAGGATACAATCAGTAGAGCCAAGTCAAGATGGGTGGCAGAAGAACTAAATAAGTGGGTGAAAGAAAACCAGCAAGTGGGTCCGAAGGAATTGCAGAAGAACATTAAAGATAAGTTCAAGATAGATTTACCATACATGAGGTTGTTCAATGGTAAACAACATGCTATGAATTCTATTTATGGTAACTGGCAGGAAATTTTTCAATTGTTGTATTCATTCAAAGGTGAAGTGGAGAGGACCAGCCCAGGTAGTATTGTAGATATTGATCACCACACCGTGGAGTACACATTCAGGGGAGTGACAAAGACCAAGGAATGCTTTAGGAGGGTTTTTGTCTACTTTGAGGCTTGTCGCCGGGGTTTTTTGGCAGGCTGCAGGCCTTATTTGGCTATTGATGCCACTTTTCTCACAGGGAGGTTTAAAGGACAGTTAGTAGCAGCTTGTGCAGTTGATGCACACAGTTTTGTATTTCTAGTTGCCTATGGTGTGCTAGAGACAGAATCTGAGGAGAGTTGGACTTGGTTTTTGCATAATCTGCGACGGGCTATTGCACATCCCAATGGGTTAGTCATTCATACAGATGCCTACAAAGGTTTAGCAGTGTCCGTGGACAATGTGTTCCCTAGAGTAGAGCATAGGGAATGCATGCGTCACCTTGCTGCAAATTTCATGAAGAAATTCAAAGGAAAGGTGTATACCGACAATTTATGGCCAGCATCTTTGACTTGCAGTGTGAAGAAGCACAAGTACCACTTGAGACAGTTATACATGAATCCCAAAGTGAAAGAATACTTGGAAACACACCACTCCAAGTTATGGGCCAGAAGCCAATTCAGTGAACTGAGCAAAGTTGACTATGTGCACAATAATCTAGCAGAGTCTTTCAACTCAACGATCCGGAAACTAAAGGGTCATTATGTGGTGGATTTGCTTGACAGGATAAGGGTACAATACATGCAGAAATTTCATTATCGTGCAGGAATAGCCGAGGCAAAATTCATGGGCCACATTATCATTCCAGCCGTGATGAATGAACTGAAGCAGAAAACAACAGGCTTGGAAATGAACATGACTCTTTGCTCGGGTACCACAGAAAAGATACCATATTTGGATAAAGAGAAGAGGGAATGGAGATATCCAGTGGATTTAGAAGCTAGAACTTGCAATTGTAGGCAATGGCAGATAACTGGGTTGTCATGCATTCATGCCTTGTTTTTCATCACTTCTCTCCCAGGTCCAGCAGGGAACATATAGCAGTATGTGCATGATTACTACTCTGTTGCAAGGTTCAAAGCCACATATGCTTATGCCTTGCCTGCTATGGAGGGAAAACAACAATGGGACATGGTGGACCCTGGATTCAAGCTTTGCGCTCCAGTTCTGAAGAGAGCAGCAGGTAGACCAAGGAAGAGTCGGATTAGACCTCGCAGCGAAGGGGCTGGATTTGGAGCGAGGAAGCGTAAGTGCACAAGGTGTGGTGGGTCTGGTCATTTCGGTAAGTATTGTGATAACATAGTAGATCCAACGTCCGGAGAGAGTTTCGATGAAGGCTTTGATGAAAATGTTGGTCAGCAGACGGTTGCCTCAACAGATGATGAAAATGATGGTCACCCGGTTGCATCAGACGAGGATTTTGACAAGGTTCCAAATGATGATGGTCAACAGCCGCATGATTTTGACGATGATCCAAAATATCCTCCAAATAATGATTCAAGTGAGGCTCCAAATGATGATCCAAGTGAGGCTCCAAATGGTGATCCAAGTGAGGCTCCAAATGTTGATCATGGTGATCCAAGTGAGGCTCCAAATGTTGATCATGGTGATCCAAGTGAGGCTCCAAATGTTGATCATGGTGATCCAAGTGAGGCTCCAAATGTTGATCAACCTTCTATTGTTGTGAGTTCTGCTAGGTATGTAAATCCTGCAAGGGTCAAATACTACTGTACATTTATCACTTGACATGATATCATTACCCTTTATGTTTTGCACAGCTCTATGGTAGGTTTGAAGAAAATGCGCAAGGTACCGACAACCAAGAGGAGAAGAGAAGAAGCGATGAGCACAAGGTGCACGAGGAGCAAAGTGATGGCAAGAGGCTCAAGGAACAGACAGAAGCCCCAACGCTATTTATGAATAATTATGAAACATTATAAATAATGTTGTATTTTCTGTTGGGTGATGTTGGACCTATGTTAGAAGTATGTTTAAGGGTACCCTATGTTTAAATGATGTTGGACTTAGAAGTATGTTTTTCATTTTGAATTTTGTTTTGCTCATTTGAAATCTGGTCAAACTTAACTTTGACCAAGATTTAAACAAGTCTAAAACATCAAAATAAAAACTAAGCCTGATCCTTCTTAATAGGAAGCTGTGGTGAGGTTTTGGAAATTTCATGAAAAATGTGCTAAAAAGTGGGGTCCAAGGTAGGGTAAACAGCCTCATTTGTAAGCAAGGTTTTTTTCGACCTTGTCTAAATCAGCCAAATAACTTTCCTACACATATTATATATATATACAGACTATGTGCGCTGTTTTGTTTTTCATTTTTTTGAATTTGTTTTGCTCATTTGAATTCTGGTCAAACTTAACTTTGACCAAGATTTAAACAAGTCTAAAACATCAAAATAAAAAACTAAGCCTGGATCCTTCTTAATCAATCCAAAAGGAAGTTGTGGTGAGGTTTTGGAAATTTCATGAAAAATGTGCTAAAAAGTGGGGTCCAAAGGTAGGGTAAACG
>LR738712.1:436033662-436068236 GCA_902687465.1 Secale cereale | reverse complement strand
TATATATATACAGACTATGTGCGCTGTTTTGTTTTTCATTTTTTTGAATTTGTTTTGCTCATTTGAATTCTGGTCAAACTTAACTTTGACCAAGATTTAAACAAGTCTAAAACATCAAAATAAAAAACTAAGCCTGGATCCTTCTTAATCAATCCAAAAGGAAGTTGTGGTGAGGTTTTGGAAATTTCATGGAAAATGTGCTAAAAAGTGGGGTCCAAAGGTAGGGTAAACAGCCTCATTTGTAAGCAAGGTTTTTTTCGACCTTGTCTAAATCAGCCAAATAACTTTCCTACACATATTATATATATATACAGACTATGTGCGCTGTTTTGTTTTTCATTTTTTTTTATTTTTTTGAATTTGTTTTGCTCATTTGAATTCTGGTCAAACTAAACTTTGACCAAGATTTAAGCAAGTCTAAAACATCAAAATGAAAAACTAAGATGGATCCTTCTTAGTCACTCCAAAATGAAGTTGTGGTGAGTTTTTTGAAATTTTCATGTTCATTTCACCAAAACACTTCTCTTCACCTCATACAAGAGAGTTCAAGATACTCGAGATATCACATAATACACATGAACTTATCGTTTAAATGTATGTAAACCTTGTTTACCAACTTAAATCATTAATATATGACATAAGAAGACTATGTGCGCAGGGTTTTCATTTTTCTGATTTTTATTTAATTTATTATGCTCATTTGAAATCTGGTCAAACATATCTTTGACTGCTCCAAACCCCTCCCAAACCCCGCTAACCCTAGCGCTGAACAAGGACCGTCCATCTAACCCTAGCGGCGATCCAGCGCCATCGATCTAACCCTTCTAGAAGGAATCTGCGGGGAGGAGGGGGGCGATCCGCGAGATGCAATCTGATTGGCTGGAAGATTATTTTTTCTAAAGAAAAACCGGGCGCGCTGGATGGACCGTTGGGCCGTCTTGTTGTCTGGGCCTGAGACCGCAGTTAATAGGCCGTCTCGTTGTCTCAGCCTTTGCAGGCCTGAATGCATGGGAGCGAGCGAGCCCGACGTGCATGCATGCGAGCGAGGCGAGCGAGGCGAGCATGCACGTACTGATTCGGAGCGAAGCGAGGCAGCTAGGCTAGTTAGTCTATGCAGCGGGCTAGCGAGGCGAGCTAGGTGGCGAGGCGAGTAGGAGAATAGCGGCGGTGACGGATCTGACGACTTTGCTTTGCCCTCGCCAACAATTACCTCATCATCCTCGTCAACCTGGCATCGGCGGTCCTCCTCCGAGCACAGCCATGGCGCCGGTGATGAAGAGAGGAGCCATGAGGGGGAGGTACGGGGAGGGCGGCGGTGGCGGCGGTGGCCGACATTGGAAGGAGAGGTGAGGAGAGGCGGCGGTGGAGAGAGAAACAAGGGGAAGTGGCGGAGGTGCAGGCTCGGCTCCCGATCTAGGAGTGGATCGAGCCGCCGCCAACCGCCAGGTCCCGCCCAACCTCGCCAGCGCGCACGCCGACGCCGGCCGATGGACCTCCAGCTACTCTTTCCTCTATTTTTCTCCCTCCGCTCCTTCCTTCTCTCTCTCCCTCTCATATTCTCTCTCCTAGAGCACTACTAATCCATGGCGCTGCATCGTCCGCATCACATGTTCTCGATCCGGAGGCAGGGAAGGAGGAGAGGAATGGGAGTAGGAGGAGGCTCTGAAGGCGGAGGGGGCGAGGCGGCCGTGAGGAACGGGGAAGAGGAGAAGGCGGCGGCGGCGGCATGGAGAACTGGAGAAGAGGAGGGGAGGATGGAGAGAGAAGAGATATTTTCTCCCTGCGATAGCTGCCTTTCTCTTGCACGACGCAGCGGACGTGGTCCTTTCACCCGGTTAGAAGCACGCGCTCACTGTGTCGCTGCGAGGCTGGCCCGCGCACAAGCCTGGCCCATGCATCAGCTACTCTTAGCCCGATTGCGCGGCGTACGGAATAACAGGCGTCTAGATCTTCACCAGCGCGACAAAAAGTACGCTGGCAACCGCCAGCGAGATGAATCGTGCGTGAAGGATCGTTTTGACACGGGAGGGCGCTGGAAGGGCGGGTTGTGTAGAAGGATTTATATGTTCAATGAAGTAAATGAGATGTCTACGTGTTCGTCTTGAGATGCTCTACATGTTCATTGCTTTAGCTTGCATGATAGATATCATCTTGTCATGTTTATCTCCTTTGCAAAGTGTTATATGGCTGTTATGTCGTTAAACTTGTTATGAGATGCCTCGTAGAGGAGCTCGTTGCTACTCATGTGTTTGTCCCCTTGATGCATGCTTAGATGTTTTGGACTCCCTATCATGTGTACTTTGTTGTGGTGCTTACCACTTGCCATGCTTTGCTTGGAGGTGACTTAAACTTGCTCTCGAAGATGCCATGATGTTACTACTGCTTTAACACTTAGTGAAATTTCACTAAGTCTGGAATCTGTAATTTCCAGATGCCATGTTTGCTTGTTGTTCTAGGCAAATCCATGCTAGTTTTGGGGTGACTCTTGATGATTCCCTGTTGTATAAGTTGTTGGCTATCCATTCATGCTCTCACATGCTTATTTGAGTGGCTGTAGCATATTTAACTTTTGCTCCCAAGTTGCAACAAATTACTGCTGTCAGGATTTTGTTGTCAAGTTCAATATGTCATAGCTTGTTGCTATTGATCCATGGCTCCTTTGGGGGTGCTCCAATGGAGTTGTTTGCTGTAGGATATGTCTAGTTTACGTCCATGCTCCTTGCCATGATGTTTGAGTGATGTAGGCCATTTATCTCTTGCTCCGAAGTTGCTATGTGGCTGTTATTTTCAGCTTGTGCATGTTTATTGTTTCGGGTGTAACTTTTAGCCCGTTGCTCCGTTTTGAGCAAGTCCTATATGTAACTTGTGTGTTTTTGCATGTAGATTCATATTATCCTATTGTTATCATGTTTTGAAGCATTTTGCTGGATGCATATTGTTGTGCTGTAACACTGTGCTTCCTAAGTAGACTTTCTGTGCTTCCATAGTGCATCTGTTTTGCTTCCATAGTGCATCAGTCATGTATCCAGTAATTTTTTCTGCGCATTGCATCTCGTTTGATTCGTTGCCTTGTGTTCTTGTGGTTGAGTAGAGCCGGAAGCTGAGACCGAGTACGAGTACGAGCACGAGGTTACTACCGAGGTTGAGAACGAAGACCCCTCTTACGATCCCATCGACAACTCTTCAGGCAAGATGACCGAACCCCGATAACATTACTATCTTTGCCTATTGCTAGAAGTCTCGATCTATAGTTTTGCCTCGATGCCCATGTTTTTCCTGTCAGCCTCCTATTGTAACCATGAACCTGTTTAACCACCCTACCTATGCAAATCATTGATTGGCTATACGTAGGCTTCGCTCAGCCCCTCTTATAGCATTGTTAGTTGCAGGTGAAGATTGAAGATTCTTGCTTCTTGTTGAAGCTTGTTGGGATATCACACTATATTAATTATTAAATGAAATCATCTATATATTGGTAATGGGTGGAAGGCTAAGCCTTTTGCTTGGTGTTTTGTTCCACTCATGCCGCCCTAGGAACCGTATAAACCGGTTTTATGTTCCTTGATTATGCGTTCCTCACACGGTTGGGGTTATGGGACCCCCTCGATAAACCGCTAAGTGCTAAGTCTTTTCCAACAAGTCCCAACATTGGTACTATTCGCCTAATAACTAAAACTTGCATAGGGACTAGCTATCCCTTTTATTTTAATCAACAACCCCGGGGCCAGTGCTCCTCATGAGTGTTGTTCCGAACTGAGCAGACTGCGGGGCCGCCTTGGGGAAACCCGAGGTATCTGGCATACACCTGTAGGATGTCTCATCCGTTCGTGGCCTGAGACTAGATACGCGCGGCTACTGTCAGGGTGTCGGCACGCCGGGAGGATTTTCTGGATTAGCCTTACCTTAGTCGGAGTATCTTGAGCACAGGATTCCAAGGATACTCGGGCCTTCCCACCTTGGAGTTGCGACTCCGCGGATCGTGGGCTTGTCATGGGCCAAGTTGGAACACCCCTGCAGGGTTATGAACTTTCGAAAGCCGTGCCCGCGGTTATGTGGCAGATGGGAGCTTGTTAATATCCGGTTGTAGAAAACTTGACACCATGTTCCAATACACTACCAGTGTGTGTACCGTGACGGTCATTTTTCGAAAGGGATTCGGGAAGTGAACACAGTGGGGTTATGTTTGACTTGCTTTAGTTAGGATCACTTCGTGATCATCTCTCGACCAAGGCACCTTCTCTTCTCATTCTCTTTTACGTAAGCTAGGCTAGTGCTGCTGCAGACTCTTGTTCTTTCTTCAGCCTTGTTCCACACCCAAGGCTGGGATAGTCGTGTTACCCGGGAACGGGATTGCTGAGTCCTCTGTGGCTCACAGTTACTCCACCACACCAGATGCAGGTACGATGGTGAGCTACACTGGCGATGGCACTGAGCTAGACTGGGAGTACGACGAGGAGCGTAGCCGTTACTATGTGAACTATCCGGTTGATCAGTAGAGCTTCTACTAGGATTCGATCTAGACCTGTGGTTTAATGTTATGTTTGGTATCTTGTCTTTTGGATCTTTACCCTTAGATGGGATGTGATGTTTATCTGAATGATGTTTGAACATGTAATGAATTTGTATGACGTGGCGAGTGTAAGCCAACTATCTTTTCAGTTTTCCATCCCTATTTTTACATGAGATGTGCAAAGGTACTAAACTTGCGATCATTCCAGAATGGGCTTATATCTTTAGGTCGTGCCTCGACACGTAGGAGATATAGTCCCATCCTGGGCATTACACATAATTGGGCCAGTACTCCAAGTCCCGGAAAACAGACCTCATTTTCCATACCTTCAGCAGCGGCCCCGGCGCCTTTTTGATCTTTCGTGGCGCGGGACATTGTTCCCAGTTTCTCAACAGCTCATCGATTTCGGTGCCGCTCCTCTTACATGGAGGTCCTCGAAGCTCAGCCAACCCATTGAATAGATCTTCATGCTTTCTCCATGGGTCATCCTTCTCGAGCCATCTATGATGCCCCATGTACACGATTTTCCCAGACCCGCCATCTTTCGTTGACATAAGCTGCTGAGACGTTGTATCATCCATTAACCTAGTGCATCCGCAGTATCCGTGGCACACCTGGCCTGAGGTGTACCCGTAACCAAGATAGTCATGCACCATCGTCGTCAGCGCGGCTCTCATATGGAAATATTCTCCATTGCTGGCATCCCATGTCAATGCCGGTGTTTTCCATAACGTGTCTAGCTCCTCTTGTAGAAGCCCCATATACACGTTAATACTATTTCCCGGTTGTTTCGGCCCTTGAATCAACATGCTCATGTGTATGTACGTTGTGTCACGCCCAAGATCCGATTCTATCTCGATCACTGGATGAAACTTGTGATTGAGGCACAACCGCATTTCGGACGCTTAGCAAGATGGATATCATTACATCGTACATTACATACATAGATGGGTATACAAACAAGTCATACAACTCCACATGAATACAACAACATCAATACAAGACATCCGACTATGGATGCAAACATGGAAAGCACAACGACATCCATCCTGCTATCCCAGGCTGCCGACCAGGAACCTAACCCAAGACTGACGAGGAAGAAGAACTCCAACACAACATAACATCGCTCTCACATCAAGTCATCGGAAACCTGGACCTGCAACTGTTGTTGTAGTATCTGTGAGCCACGAGGACTCGGCAATCCCATAACCATGGGTATAAGGACTAGCAAAGCTTAATGGGTAGGAAGAGGTTAAGTGGTGAGGTTGCAGCAATGGCTAAGCATATGTATGGTGGCTAACTTACGAGTACAAGAATAAGATGAGCATCTACGCAAACGGTCGCAAACTAGTAATGATCGCTAAATATCCTGAACAACTTACGAGTCAAACATAACCCCACCGTGTTCTCTTCTCAAAGTGAAAAGAGACGATCACGGTTACTCACACGGTTCGTGTATTTTATTTCGGATCCTCTGTCAAGTTTTCTACAACTGGACATTAAAAATTTCAATCTGCCACATAACCGCGGGCACGGCTTTTGAAAGATCGTAACCCTGCATGGATGTCCCAACTTAGCCCATCACAAGCTCTCACGATCAGCAAAGGTAAAAATAATAATACCCCTTATCTTAGGGACAATCCAATCAGACTCGGAATCCAGGTGCACAAGACATTTCGACAATGGTAAAACAAGTCCAGCAAGACCTCCCGGCATGCCGACACCCTGATAGTAGCCGTGCGTATCTCGTCTCAGGCCACGACCGGATGAGCACTACGTACAGCAACCGAAGACCCCAGATAACTGGGTGGCACCGCAAGTGGCTCTAGTTTGGGACCAACACCATCAGCACTGGTCCCTCCCTGTAATGTAGAATTAAGAACCCGGGGACGCGTCCCCCTATGCAATTTAATTAATTAATTAAGTTTTTATTATGAGGCAAATTAAAACCAATGTTGGGCCTTGCTGGAGGAGTTTTATTCAAAGCGAACTGTCAAGGGGTCCCCATATACCCAACCGCGTTAGGAACGCAAAATCAAGGAACATAACACCGGTTTATCGGTTCTTAAGGCAGATGAGTGGAACAAAACACTAAGCAAAAGGCCAAGCCTTCCACCCATTGCCAAGTATATAGGTGTGTTAATTATAGTAATAGATATTGTGATATCCCCAAAGTATCCAAGTTCCAACACGGAGCAATCTTCATCTTCACCTGCAACTAACAACGCTATAAGAGGGGCTGAGCAAGCGTTAACATAGCCATACAACAGTTTGCTGGGATGGTGTCAAAGGTTAGAGGTTTCATGGCAACAAGGAGAGACTGACAACAAATAGATAGGTAGCGTGACATATAGCGATAGCATCAAGACAACTAGCATGGCAATGATAGAAATGAGATCCAAGGTGACGGTCATCTTGCCTAAGATCCCGCTAGGAAGAAGAACGAGTCCATGAAGAAGACGAAGAAGAAGCCACAAAGACGAACCAAGCGTAGTCGAACCAATCCTCACAATCACAACGAAACCGAAACTAATGAGAAAAAGTACAACCGGAAAGAACATGGTAAACACACAAGCATAAACATGGCATGATGCATAACCAAGTATGATGCATGTCCGGTTTAAATATGCACGACATGACAAAGTGCAACAACCAATACTACAAGTTAAGTTGAGCTCAATATGCAACGAGTTGCACATTGACGAAACACCACATCCAATTATTTAGTTCACTCTCGTTTATGAACAAAACAGGATTAAATGTTCGTTAACATGGCAAGAGGTGAAGCACCAATAAACTACACTATCTAAACAATTTAAATGGGACCGGAAACAACAAACAACAATTCCGGAAAATCCCATATGCATATTACGAATTTGGTACTGTTCTGCCCTAGACACAGTTTTAATGTTGTTAAATAGCAATATAGAGTGCACCAAATTAATCTTTGCATTTTTCTACCCCATTTACATATAAAGTTTATTATATTTGGAGCTACGGTTATTTAGTTATGAATTGAACCATTTTAGCAAGTTATTTAAACAAATTAATGCAAACAGCAAGTTAAACATTTTTAACCTGCATGAATGTTGGTTATTATGAATCTACACATAATTCTAAGCAATTTTCATATTTAACATGTTTAAATCCGATGCACGGTTATTTAGTTATTAAATGCATGAGTTAGGGGGTTTACTGCAAAACTGTAAATCCTGGAATAAATGCTAAAATCGGAGCAGGAAAAAAAACACCTCGCGGGCCGAATCTAACAGACTGGGCCAGATGCTCACATTGGGCCAAAGGCCTGGTGCGGAAGCAGAGCGGCTGGGCCTTGAGGC
The DNA here is from genome assembly GCA_902687465.1 of Secale cereale. Lineage (NCBI taxonomy): Eukaryota > Viridiplantae > Streptophyta > Magnoliopsida > Poales > Poaceae > Secale > Secale cereale. The sequence continues at coordinate 436,060,388 of LR738712.1, read as the reverse complement.
GCTGCGGAGGGAAAGGCCCACACCGGCGTGGAGGTCAATGGGCAGCGTTCGAGAGATGCAGGCGCTCGTTCTGGAGAACGAAGGACAGAAGCAGCAGCAGGTTTGTGGCGATGCAGAAGACGGCGAGGGGACGTTCTGGCGACGGGGTCGGCGGAAACCGGCGAGCAGGCATCGGAGATGGCCGGATCTGGGCCAGTTCGGGTCGGGCAGACGAGGTAACGTTGGAAGAGGCTCCAGCGAGGGTGATGCCCCTCCTGTGAATGCATCAGAGAGAGGGAGAAGTGAGACAGGGAATGTACAGGGGGAAAACACATGAACAGCGACATGGCGTCTCACCGACAGCAAGGAGGAGCTCCAGCGCGGTGGGCCTGGTGCTCTGGCGGCTCGCCGGGTAGGCGAGGACGACAGAGGTGCGGGAACGGCGGGCGGCGGAGGCCCTCGCCCGATCTGGCAGATGCGGCGATGAGGCAAGGGAGAGGCCGGGTGCGCGGCGAAGCAGAGGCGAGTCAATGACTAGAGAGCTGATGAGGAAGGAGCTCGTCGTCTCCCTGACGAACGAGGGGATGCATCGGGCGCCTGCCTCTGCAGGCACTGGACCTGACATGGGCAGGATGCGCACTGGTCCTGGAGCAGCTGTTGCGGCTCGGGGCAGAGGGCTGGCAGCTTGATGCGGGACTCTGGCGATGGCGAGGCTACGTGAAGGTGGCGGCGGTGACATTGAAGATGGTGGGGGCGAGCGATGTAGAGAACCGGCCTGGCGCTCAAAGGAGACAGAGAGGTGAGACGAGGTGCCGCGGCGGGTGAACAAGAAGGCACGGAGCGACGGGACTGGCCTGGTCGCAGCGGGGGTCGGCGGGTATGTTGTGGTGGTGGATCGAGCCGCTAGTCGGGCAGACGGCCTCGGGTGCCCAAGATGCGATTCTATCTCCATCACTAGATAAAACTTGTGATTGAGGCACAACCGCATTTCGGGCGCTTAGCGAGATGGATATCATTACATCGTACATTACATACATAGATGGGTATACAAACAAGTCATACAACTCCACATGAATACAACAACATCAATACAAGACATCCGACTACGGATGCAAACATGGAAAGCACAACGACATCCATCCTGCTATCCCAGGCTGCCGACCAGGAACCTAACCCAAGACTGACGAGGAAGAAGAACTCCAATACAACATGACATCGCTCTCGCATCAAGTCATCGGAAACCTGCACCTGCAACTGTTGTTGTAGTATCTGTGAGCCACAGGGACTCAGCAATCCCATAACCATGGGTATCAAGACTAGAAAAGCTTAATGGGTAGGAAGAGGTTAAGTGGTGAGGTTGCAGCAGCGGCTAAGCATATGTATGGTGGCTAACTTACGAGTACAAGAATAAGATGAGCATCCACGCAAACGGTCGCAAACTATTAATGATCGCTAAAGATCCTGAACTACTTACGAGTCAAACATAACCCCACCGTGTTCTCTTCTCAAAGTGAAAAGATACGATCACAGTTACTCACACAGTTCATGTATTTTATTTCGGATCCTCTGTCAAGTTTTCTACAACCGGACATTAACAAATTACAATCTGCCACATAACTGCAGGCACGGCTTTCGAAAGATCATAACCCTGCAGGGGTGTTCCAACTTAGCCCATCACAAGCTCTCACGATCAGCAGAGGTAAAAATAATAATACCCCTTATCTTAGGGACAATCCGATCAGACTCGGAATCCCGGTGCACAAGACATTTCGACAATGGTAAAACAAGTCCAGCAAGACCTCCCGGCGTGCCGACACCCTGATAATAGCCGCGCGTATCTCGTCACAGGCCACGTCCGGATGAGCACTACGTACAGCAACTGAAGACCCCAGATAACTGGGTGGCACCGCGGGTGGCTCTAGTTTGGGACCAACACCATCAGCACTGGCCCCTCCCTATAATGTGGAATTAAGAACCCGGGGACACGGCCCGCTATGAAATTTAATTAATTAATTAAGTTTTTATTATGAGGCAAATTAAAACCAATGTTGGGCCTTGCTGGAGGAGTTTTATTCAAAGCGAGCTGTCAAGGTGTCCCCATATACCCAACCGTGTTAGGAACGCAAAATCAAGGAACATAACACCGGTTTATCGGTTCTTAAGGCGGCATGAGTGGAACAAAACACCGAGCAAAAGGCGAAGCCTTCCGCCCATTAACAAGTACATAGGTGTGTTAATTATAGTAATAGATATTGTGATATCCCCAAAGTATCCAAGTTCCAACATGGAGCAATCTTCATCTTCACCTGCAACTAACAACGCTAAAAGAGGGGCTGAGCAAGCGGTAACATAGCCATACAACGGTTTGCTGGGATGGTGTCAAAGGTTAGAGATTTCATGGCAACAATGAGAGGCTGACAACAAATAGATAGGTAGCGCGACATATAGCGATAGCATCGAGACAACTAGCTTGGCAATGATAGAAATGAGATCCAAGGTGACGGTCATCTTGCCTGAGATCCTGCTAGGAATAAGAACGAGTCCATGAAGAAGACGAAGAAGAAGCCACAAAGACGAACCAAGCGTAGTCGAACCAATCCTCACGATGACAACGAAACCGGAACTAACGAGAAGAAGCACAACCGGAAAGAAGCAAGCAACATGGCAAACACAAGCATAAACATGGCATGATGCACAACCAAGTATGACGCATGTCCGATTTAAATATGCATGACATGACAAAGTGTAACAACCAATACTACAAGTTAAGTGGAGCTCAATATGCAACGAGTTGCATATTGACGAAACACCACATCCAATTATTTAGTTCACTCTCGTTTATGAACAAAATAAGATTAAATGTTGGTTAACATGGCAAGAGGTGAAGCACCAATAAACTACACTATCTAAGCAATTTAAATGGGACCGGAAACAACAAACAACAATTCCGGAAAATCCCATATGCATATTACGAATTTGGTACTGTTCTGCCCTAAATACAATTTTAATTTTGTTAAACAGCAAGATAGAGTGCACCAAATTAATCTATGCATTTTTCTACCCCAATTACATATAAAGTTTATTAAATTTGGAGCTACGGTTATTTAGTTATGAATTAACCATTTTAGCAAGTTATTTAAACAAATTAATGCAAACAGCAAGTTAAAAAAATTTAACCTGCATGAAAGTTGGTTATTATGAATCTACGCAGAATTCTGAGCTATTTTCATATATAACATGTTTAAATCCGATGCACGGTCATTTAGTTATTAAATGCATGAGTTTAGGGGGTTTTCTACAAAACTGTAAATCCTCGGATAAATGCTAAAATCGCAGCAGGAAAAAAACACCTCGTGGGCCGAATCTAACTGACTGGGCCAGATGCTCACATTGGGCCAAAGGCCTGGTGCGAAAGCAGAGCGGCTAGGCCTTGAGGCGCTGCGGAGGGAGAGGCCCACACCGGCGTGGAGGTCAATGGGCGGCGTTCGAGAGATGCACGCGCTCGTTCTCAAGAACGAAGGATAGAAGCAGCAGTAGGTTTGTGGTGATGCAAAAGACGGCGAGGGGACGTTCTGGCGACGGGGTCGGCGGAAACCGGCGAGCAGGCGTCGGAGATGGCCGGATCTAGGCCAGTTCGGGTCGGGGAGACGAGGTGACGTTTGAAGAGGCTCCGGCGAGGGTGATGCCCCTCCTGTGAACGCGTTAGAGAGAGAGAGAAGTGAGACAGGGAATGTATAGGGGGCAAACACATGAACGGCGACATGGCGTATCACCGACAGCAAGGAGGGGCTCCGGCGCTGCGGGCCTGGTGCTCTGGCGGCTCGCCGGATAGGCGAGGACGGCAGAGGTGCGGGAACGGCTGGCGGCGGAGGACCTCGCTCGATCTGGCGGATGCGGCGACGAGGCAAGGGAGAGGCCGGGTGAGCTGCGAAGAAGAGGTGAGTCAAAGACTGGAGCGCTGATGAGGAAGGAGCTCGTCGTCTCCCTTACGATCGAGGGGATGCAGCGGGCGCCAGCCTCTGCGGGCACTAGACCAGAGCCGGGCAGGACGCGCACTGGTCCTGGAGCAGCTGTTGTGGCTCGGGGCAGAGGGGCTGGCAGCTTGTGCCGGACTCCGGCGACGGCAAGGCTCCGTGAAGGTGGCGGCGGTGACACTAAAGATGGTGGGGGCGAGCGATGCAGAGGAGCGGCCTGGTGATACTTCTCCAACGTATCTATAATTTTTTATTGTTCCATGCTATTATTTATGAAGTCTTGGATGTTTAATGGGCTTTATCATTCACTTTTATATCATTTTTGGGACTAACCTACTAACCCAAAGGCCCAGTCCAGATTGCTGTTTTTTGCCTATTTCGGGGTTTTGCAGAAAAGGAATATCAAACGGAGTCCATACGGAATGAAACCTTCGCGAGAGATATATTTGGAGGAAATCACGCTCGGGAGTCTTCGGAGCCAAGTCAGGGGACGTGGGACCAGCCCTCGAGGGTGGGGGGCGCGCCCCCTAGCCTCGAGGCTGGCCCACAAGGCCCCCGGTGCCGCCCTTCTTCCTATATATACCTACGTACCCCAGAAACTCCATACGCAGAGAGAAAACCCTAATTCCACCGTCGTAGTTGCTGATTCCACCGTCGTAGTTGATGTTCCCGTGGAGATCCCATCTTGGAGCCTCTTCCGGGAGGGGGATCCATCACGGAGGCCTTCATCATCATCATCATCGCCCTCACCATGACTTGCGAGTAGTTTACCACAGACCTTCGGGTCCATAGCTAGTATCTAGATGGCTTCTTCTCTCTCTCTCTGGATTTCAATACAAAGTTCTCCTCGGTCTTCGAGGAGATCTATTCGATGTAATCTCTTTTTGCGGTGTGTTTGTCGAGATTCGATGAATTGTGAGTTTATGATCAAGGTTATCTATGAAAGATATTTGGTTCTTCTCTGAACTTTTTATGTGTGCTCATAATATCCTTGCAAGTCTCTTCGAATTATTGGTTTGGTTTGGCCTACTAGATCTATAGTTCTTGCAATGGGAGAAGTGCTTGGCTTTGGGTTCAATCTTGCGGTGTCTTTTCCCAGTGACAGTAGGGGCAGCAAGGCACGTATTGTATTGTTGCCATCGAGGATAAAAAGATGGGTTTTTCATCATATTACTTGAGTTTATCCCTCTACATCATGTCATCTTGCTTAAGGCGTTACTCTGTTCTTATGAACTCAATACACTAGATGCATGCTGGATAGCGGTCGATGTGTGGAGTAATAGTAGTAGATGCAGAATCGTTTTGGTCTACTCGTCTCAGATGTGATGCCTATATACAATGATCATGCCTAGATAGTCTCATAATTATTCGCTTTTCTATCAATTGCTCGACAGTAAATTTGTTTACCCGCCGTAGAATACCGCTATCATGAGAGAAGCCACTAGAGAAAACTATGGCCCCCAGGTCTATCTTTATCATATTACTTTCCTGTCAACTTATGTCGCCGTTGTTTATTTGCTTCTTTATTTTCTGTTTCTATATCAAAAATACCAAAAATACTATCTTATCATCTCTATCAGATCTCACTCTCGTAAGTGACCGTAAAGGGATTGACAACCCCTTATCACGTTGGCTGCAAAGTTCTTATTTGTTTGTGCAGGTGCGAGGGACTGGCGCGTGGTCTCCTACTGGATTGATACCTTGGTTCTCAAAAACTGAGGGAAATACTTACGCTACTGTGTTGCATCTCCCTTTCCTCTTCGAGGGAATACAACGCAAGCTCAAGAGATAGCAAGAAGAATTTCTGGTGTCGTTGCCGGGGAGGCTTATGCAAAAGTCATATACCATGTACCTATCACAAACCCTTATCCTTCGCATTACATTTATTTGCCTCTCGTTTTCCTCTCCCCCACTTCACCCTTGCCGTTTTATTTGCCCTTCTTCCGCCATGTGTTTACCGTTCGCTCGCCTCTCGTTTGCTTGTGTGCTATGTGCCTTCTATGTGCTTGCATCTTTGCTTGCTAAAAATCTATTGTTATGGATCACTTTAAAGTGTTCTACTTGGATCATCTTCGATCCTTATGCGCTCGTGCTGAAACCCCAACTAGCCTAGTTGATGGGAAATCTTTAGATGAGCATGCTCATTTTGTGCGTCACCGTTTGTCTAAAAAGGGGATACTCTTATGGGATCAGATAAATAGATTGCTGTGTTATGCTGGGAATCTTTGTGAAATCTGTGATTTTACTTGCTGCTCTAAGAACCCTGAAAAACACCTCCCCTACCTATGTGAGTTTAATGATAATGAAATCTTATCTTCTTATGCAAAGGGTGTTTATAGTTACTATGATATCGAACGAATTGAAGAATTCGTTGATTTTAAGGGTGCTTATGAAGTTGCTTCTTTGATTGAAAAGTATGGTATTACTCTCTATGAATCTGAAAATTTTGACATACTTAATATTGCTATGAAAACTATGCTCATAATGCCAATATCAAAGAATTTATTGAAGGAATGACCGCTGCTTTGAAAGACAATAATGATATGCATGAATCTATAGATAATTTTGATTCCGATGATTTGAATGAAATATCCCTTGATGAACATGATGCTTGCTATCCTTGTGGCCATGATGTCAATTTTTATGACGGTGAATTTGCTATAGCTCCGTATGTTAAACATGAGATCGTTGCGATTGCACCCATACTTGATGGTTCCTTCCATGAAAAGCATGATTGCAGTAATGTTATTATAAATTCTCTTTATGCCAATTGTGTTAATGATATGCAAAACCCTAAGCTTGGGGATGCTAGTTTTGCTTTGACTACTCTTGGTTGCAATGATCATGATTGGGGTGATTCTTCTTATGATCTTGGAAATTCATTTAAGCCCCATGATGAATATAAGATTGATAATAATGTTTGCATTAATATTGAAAGTGGGTTAGGAAGAGTTTCAACTTTAGATCCCACATATTTGGAGAATGATCAATCTTATGAAATTTTTGATAAAAGTGGGTTTGGAGAGGTCATGACTTTAGTTAATGTTAATCCCGCTATTTTGGAAGAGTGTCAACTTTGTATGCATGTGGGTCGTGTTGATAATATGTTATGTGATAGCTATTTTGTTGAATTTGATCATGATCCTACATGCAATTATTATGAGAGAGGAAAATATGGTTGTAGAAATCTTCATGTTACTAAATTACCTCTATTCGTGTTGGGATTGATCTTGTTTCTTTCTTCTTCCTTGCATATGCTAAATCTTGCTTGTCTTGCTAATTTGTTTTCCTATAGAATGCCTATGCATAGGAAGTACGTTAGACTTAGATGTGTTTGTCACATGTTTTATGATGCTCTCTTTGTGCTTCAATTCTTGTCTTTCATGTGAGCATCGTTGAATTATCGTGCCTAGCTAGGGGCGTAAAACGATAGCGCTTGTTGGGAGGCAACCCAATTTTATGTTTTTTGCTTTTATTGCTGTTAGGTAATAAATATTACATATAGCCACTGATTAGATGTGTTTTCATGTTTTGTTTAGTGTTTGTGCCAAGTAGAACCTTTGATAGGACTTGTGTGAAGTTTATACAATCTTGCTGTGAAAAACAGAATCGTTAGCGCTCGCTAAAGTAGTCTTCAGATTTTACTAGAGCGTGATTTTTAGTTAATTTTTTTGCTGCTGATTGGTAAACAAATTGCGCAAATTTACCAATTTAGTTTGAATTTTTTGGAGTTCCAGAAGTAGGCGAACCCAGCAGATTACTACAGACTGTTCTGTTTTTGACAGATTCTGTTTTTCGTGTGTTGTTTGCTTATTCCGATGCATCTATGAGTAATATTGGAGGATATGAATCATAGAAAACTTGGAGTGCAGTAGGTTTAACACCAATATAAACAAAGTATGAATTCCTTGCTGTACCTTTGAGTGGTGGTTTGCTTTCTCTTACTAACGGAGCTCACGAGAAATTTTGTCTAAGTTTTGTGTTGTGAAGTCTTCAAGTTTTGAGTATTGCTTTGATGGACTATGGAACAAGGAGTAGCAAAGGCCCAAGCTTGTGGATGCCCATGGCACCCCAAGTAAATTCAAGATAATCAAAAGCCTAAGCTTGGGGATGCCCCGGGAAGGCATCCCCTCTTTCGTCTTCATCCATCGGTAACTATACTTGGAGCTATATTTTTATTCGCAACATGCTATGTGTTTTGCTTGGAGCGTCTTGTATAATTCCAGTATTTGATTGTTAGTTTTCCACAATCATCCTTGCTGGACACACCTATTTGAGAGAGTTAAATATGGCCTAGAAATTTTTAGAACACTCTATGTGCTTTGCTTATATCTTTTGAGTTGAATAGTTTTTGCTCTAGTGCTTCACTTATATCTTTTAGAGCATGGTGGTGGTAATATTTTGTAGAAATTGTTAAACTCTCATGCTTCACTTATATCTATTTGAGAGTCTATTAAAACAGCATGGTAAAGTGTTTAGGCTAAAGAAACTAGTCTTCACATGATAAACATCCAATGTCAATGTAGTAACAAAATTCACATCAAGTGCATTGAATAGAAAGAGATGTTGGATGCTTGATAATTGTTTTGAGACATGAGGATAGTGATATTAAAGTCATAGTGGAGTGATTATAAAATTGAGGAATATTTGTGTTAAGGTTAGTGATTCCCGTAGCATGCACGTATGGTGAACCGTTGTGTGACTAAGTTAAAGCATGAGGTATTTGTAGAGTGTCAACCTTTGTGTGGAGGTCGGGGGCGCGCGATGGTTAACTCCTACCAACCTCCCCCCTAGGGGCATGCGTTGATTGCTTTGTTTTGATGACTCGTAAATTTTTGCAATAAGTATATGAGTTCTTATGACTAATGTTGAGTCAATGGATTATACGCACTCTCACCCTTCCACCATTGCTAGCCTCTCTTGTACCGCGCAACTTCCGCCGGTGCCATAAACCCACTATATATCCTTCCTCAAAACAGCCACCATATTGTTCCTCAAAACAGCCACCATACCTACCTATCATGGCATTTCCATAGCCATTCCGAGATATATTGCCATGCAACTTTCCACCATTCCGTTTATATGACACGCATCATATTGTCATATTGCCATGCATGATCATGTAGTTGACATCGTATTTGTGGCAAGGCCACCATGCATAATTTTTATACATGTCACTCTTGTTTCATTGCACATACCGGTACACCGCCGGAGGCATTCATATAGAGTCATACTTTGTTGTTGTAGTATCGAGTTGTAATATCGTGTTGTAATGAAAGTGTGATGATCATCATTTTTAGAGCATTGTCCCATGGGAGGAAAGGTTGAATCAATAAAGCCCCTCCGCAAAAAAAAGGCCAAAGAAAAAAAAGAAAGGCCCAAAAAAAGGAAAAAAATAAAGAAAAATAAAAGAAAAAAAGGGGGTCAATTGCTACTATCTTTTTCCACACTTGTGCTTCGAAGTAGCACCATGTTCTTCATTGTAGAGAGTCTCATGTTGAGTCACTTTCATATACCAGTGGGAATTTTCGTTATAGAAATTGGCTTGTATATTCCAACGATGGGCTTCCTCAAATGCCCTAGGTCTTCGTGAGCAAGCAAGTTGAATGCACACCCACTAGTTTCTTTTGTTGAGCTTTCATTCATATTTAGCTCTAGTGCATCCGTTGCATGGCAATCCCTACTCACTCACATTGATATCTATTGATGGGCATCTCCATAGCCCGTTGATACGCCTAGTCGATGTGAGACTATCTCCCTCTTTTTGTCTTCTCCACAACCACCTCTATTCCACCCATAGTGCTATGTCCATGGCTCACGCTCATGTATTGCGTGAAAGTTGAAAGGTTTGAAAAGATAGAGCATGAAAACAAATGCTTGGCTGAAATCGGGGTTGTGCATGATATGAATATTTAGTGTGATAACAAGGGAGCATAGCCAACACTATATGATTTTGTAGGGATAACTTTCTTTAGCCATAGTATTTTGAGAAGACATGATTGTTTTGTTAGTATTGCTTGAAGTATCGTTATTTCTTCTGTCAATATAGAATTTTATCTCGAATCCTTCATATATGAACATTCATGCCACAATTAAGAGAATTACATTGAAAAACTATATTGGTTAGCATTCCACATCAAAAATTCTTTCTTTATCATTTACCTACGCGAGGACGAGCAGGAATTAAGCTTGGGGATGCTTGATACGTCTCCATCGTATCTATAATTTTTTATTGTTCCATGTTATTATTTATGAAGTCTTGGATGTTTAATGGGCTTTATCATTCACTTTTATATCATTTTTGGGACTAACCTACTAACCCAAAGGCCCAGTATAGATTGCTGTTTTTTGCCTATTTCAGGATTTTGCAAAAAAGGAATATCAAACGGAGTCCAAACGGAATGAAACCTTCGTGAGAGATATTTTTGGAGGAAATCACGCTCGGGAGTCTTCGGAGCCAAGTCAGTGGACATGGGACCAGCCCTCGAGGGTGGGGGCGCGCCCCCTGCCTCGAGGCTGGCCCACGCGGCCCCCGGTGCCCCCTTCTTCCTATATATACCTACATACCCCAGAAACTCCATACACAGAGAGAAAACCCTAATTCCACCGTCGTAGCTGCTGTTCCCGTGGAGATACCATCTTGGAGCCTGTTCCGGGAGGGGGATCCATCACGAAGGCCTCATCATCAACATCATCACCCTCACCATGAGTTGTGAGTAGTTTACCACAGACCTTTGGGTCCATAGCTAGTATCTAGATGGCTTCTTCTCTCTCTCCGGATTTCAATACAAAGTTCTCCTCGGTCTTCGAGGAGATCTATTCGATGTAATCTCTTTTTGCGGTGTGTTTGTCGAGATCCGATGAATTGTGAGTTTATGATCAAGGTTATCTATGAAAGATATTTGGTTCTTCTCTGAACTTTTTTTATGTGTGCTCATAATATCCTTTCAAGTTTCTTCGAATTATTGGTTTGGTTTGGCCTACTAGATCTATAGTTCTTGCAATGGGAGAAGTGCTTGGCTTTGGGTTCAATCTTGCGATGTCCTTTCCAAGTGACACTAGGGGAAAAAAGGCACGTATTGTATTGTTGCCATCGAGGATAAAAATATGGGGTTTTCATCAAATTGCTTGAGTTTATCCCTCTACATCATGTCATCTTGCTTAAGGCGTTACACTGTTCTTATGAACTCAATACACTAGATGCATGCTGGATAGCGGTCGATGTGTGGAGTAATAGTAGTAGATGCAGAATCGTTTCGGTCTACTTGTCTCGGACATAATGCCTATATACAATGATCATGCCTAGATAGTCTCATAATTATTCGCTTTTCTATCAATTGCTCGACAGTAAATTGTTTACCCGCCGTAGAATACCACTATCATGAGAGAAGCCACTAGAGAAAACTATGGCCCCCGTGTCTATCTTTATCATATTACTTTCCCGTCAATTGCTGCCGTCGTTGTTTATTTGCTTTCTTTACTTTCTGTGTCTATATAAAAAATACCAAAAATACTATCTTATCATCTCTATCAGATCTCACTCTCGTAAGTGACCGTAAAGGGATTGACAACCCCTTATCGCGTTGGCTGCGAAGTTCTTATTTGTTTGTGCAGGTGCGAGGGACTGGCGTGTGGTCTCCTACTGGATTGATACCTTGGTTCTCAAAAACTGAGGGAAATACTTACGCTACTGGGCTGCATCTCCCTTTCCTCTTCGAGGGAATACAACGCAAGCTCAAGAGGTAGCACCTGGCGCTCGAAGGAGACAAAGAGGTGAGACGAGGCACTGCGGTGGCTGAACATGAAGGCACAGAGCATGTTGTGGTGGTGGATCGAGCCGGTGCTCGGGCGGTTGGCCTCGGGTGCTCGCGGCTGCAGAGCCGGAGGACGATGGGGTGGCGGCTCGAGGCTCCCGTGGTGCGTGCTGTTGGGGAGGCAAAACGGTGGCTGCCTCGATCTCATCCGGATAAGTGCCTGGGGCATCGGCTCAGACAGAGCTGCGGGAGAACCGGCGTGTGGAGGCGTTCGGTTGGGCAAATAGGTGGATCGGGAGGATCCCAAGGGAGAGAGTGGCGGCGGCGGGTGATGGAATGGATGGGACAACCTAGGGTCTAGGGCTAGACTGTTTCTATAGCATGTGGATTTAGGTTAAGGGGTTTCTCGTCCCTCCGACTTTAATCGGATGGTTGAGAATAAAATAGGTAGATAGTTCAAATAAGAAAACATTGATGTTTTAGGGATGTTTGGGGATGATCCGGATACAACGATGACGACTGAGGGGTTCGGGTCCGGGGCAGTTTTGAACACGCAATGCAGTGGGTTTTGTGCACTGTGCGGAGAGGTTAGGCCGTCAGACAAGAGGTAATCAAAAGAACAGATTGGTCTGAGAAAGGCCATCGCCGGGAACGGGGAGAAGCGGCACTACAAACAGCTACGAGCTTTATGAAAACATGTGAATGCAATGCACATGATTCCATGATGAAATGCAACAAGCAAAATAAACGATGATGATTATGGAGCAAGAAGCAAAATAGGACAAGGCACTCAACATGGTTATGGCATCAACATATAGGAATGAAATATGCAAAATAATTATGACAATGCAACAAACACACGTCAACAACAAAAATAAATGAAAGGGATCTTAAGCATCGGTCTCGGGGCGTCAAAACATTCCCCTACTAACAAGAGATCGCGTCCCGAGATCTTAGGAACGAGACGGAAGAGAAAAAAAGGAAGAAGGTGAACACAAATAATCTTGAGGGGTTGAACAACTTGAAAGAATGAACATGACGGAGAAGAACGAAGTTGCAAACACTCTGGTAGACAAGAGGAACTATGGATACGACGAGAACCAAAAGGTTGAAGGATATGAAGCAAGAGCTGAAGGAACAAGAATGAATTCAAAACCACTCCGGTTAATAAGAGATATAAAGGAATTTGAACGAAGGAATTCGGGTAGCACTCCGGCTGATTATGGAAGGTATAGAACATAACCTCGAGAAGATGGAACGATACTTGACGAGATGAACAACACGAACGCCTCCGGATCAAATGAAGAATGAGAAGAAAGGATGTAGGAGGTAGGACAACACCTTCTAGCACAAAAGAATTTGAAAACATCCTTGCGGAGAAGGGACGAACGGAGTTGTTGAAAAATCAACAACGAAAAGAATTAGCTTGTTGTGGACTTATGGCAATCCTCCCAAAACTTGAGGTGAATTATGCCACAACGAAAAGATTGAATAGCTAAAGATGAAGAAATTCAAAACTCCACTTCAAAAGAATACGAATAATTATTTGCACTTCGAGATGCAAGAAGAAGAATACTTGATCTGTTCCACAATAATTTTGAACAACACTTGAAGAATGAATTATATCGTGAAGAACCACCATGAAGAACTCCGGTAACAAAAGATGATGCGATAGAATTGAATGATCAAAAGAATAAGATTAAAGTCTTGCGATGATTTCGATAGAGCTCCGACAAGATTGTCGAGAAAACTTTGAACTCCGGAAAAGAAAAGATGAAAATACTTGGGATTAGAATTTATCCAACGTGAACAAACTCCGAAGGAAGGAATTAATCAACTTGAAGAATAAGAATTATGTTATGCTTATCCTTCGTCAATTAATTGATGAGAAGCAATGGATTTGCATACCACTTATTCGCGTTGAAATTGATTAAGAGGGATATATCATGAAACTTGAGAAAGTCTTCATGAAGCACCAGTAAGATTGAAGAACAATTGAATTGATATGCTAACACAGGAAAAGAACTCTTGAGCGAACCACCGTAAAGAATTGATACCGAGTGATGAAGGAGAATAATCCACCGAAAGAATTGAAACTGGACGAAGATAAGAGAATGAATCGCCGGAAGAATTAGAAAACAATTAAAGAGCTTGAGGAAAATAGATAGAAGAGAACGAAGAGATCGCGAACGGTTTAAAGAATGCTTAAACAAAGCACCGGAAGAATGTGAGACGAACGAAGAGGCATCAATGAAGAATATTTTGAGAACGAAGTTATAAACTGAGAACAAAGAAATCTTCTGAAATGATGGCCTTCGGAGGATCACCATGAAAATAATTGATGAAATACTCCGGATGAATGAAATGAGGAAAGGTTGAACCACACATGAAAAAATTGAAAGCAATCTTGGAGAAGGCATATGACTGATGAAATCCATACTTACATCACACTTTCAAAAATAATTTGAGAATAGCTCCGAAACTATTAGAAGAGTCAGGTAAGATCCTAGGAAAGACATGTGGGTTGTGTGCCCATCGAAGAGAAAACACCGTTGAAAAGGATCAAAAAGGTGATGATGCACTGGAACGATTGAAAGACTCAAATGAGGTGACGACCTCGGATAAATTAGAATACTGACGAATCTTCTGGGATGTCTTCGTCACTCCGGAACAATTAAATGGCGAGAGGTGAACGAGCAATTGGAAACATTTGAGCCGAGGGAAAAGAATTTGATTGAACATCGAATACTTGAATTGAATACACCGGAGAAGAAAATAGATGAAGAATGACGAACGAGATGAGAATTCACCAAGTTGAAAGCACCGAGGAAAGAATAAAGAGACTTCACACGAATAGAATGGATACTCGATTAAGGACTCCGGTCTGAGAAGAAAAAGGGTGGGCGAGTGGGAAAAAGAAAGACCACATTGGACGGTGAAAAAGACATCGGTTGGAAAGAACTGAGGATTGAGCTTGCAAAGATGAAGACGATCCAATCCACTTGACGAGAATTGCACCGAATGAAAAGAGCAGACATCGCAACGAACGAAAACAAACTGTGTGATCCTAAAAATAATTTGAAGGGGAAGAGTAGTAATTCAAAACACCTACGTCAAGATTCCTCACCAGAGCGATGAAGGGACTGAGGAGTAAAAAGAATTCCTACTCTCCGATATAAATAGACTCCGAAAAAGTTTTCTTCTAGACTCGACAACGGCCATTCTACGATCAATCAAGGGGGCTCCTATGGTCGGTCGAGGCTCTGATACCAACTTGTCACGCTCAAGATGTCATTCTATCTCGATCACTAGATAAAACTTGTGATTGAGGCACAACCGCATTTAGGGCGCTTAGCAAGATGGATATCATTACATCGTACCATTACATACATAGATGGGTATACAAACAAGTCATACAACTCCACATGAATACAACAACATCAATACAAGACATCCGACTACGGATGCAAACATGGAAAGCACAACGACATCCATCCTGCTATCCCAGGCTGCCGACCAAGAACCTAACCCAAGACTGGCGAGGAAGAAGAACTCCAACACAACATAACATCGCTCTCGCGTCAAGTCATCGGAAACCTGCACCTGCAACTGTTGTTGTAGTATCTGTGATCCACAAGGACTAAGCAATCCCATAACCATGGGTATCAAGACTAGAAAAGCTTAATGGGTAGGAAGAGGTTAAGTGGTGAGGTTGCAGCAGCGGCTAATCATATGTATGGTGGCTAACTTACGAGTACAAGAATAAGATGAGCATCTACGCAAACGGTCGCAAACTAGTAATGATCACTAAAGATCCTGAACTACTTACGAGTCAAACATAACCCCACCGTGTTCTCTTCTCAAAGTGAAAGAGACGATCATGGTTACTCACACGGTTCGTGTATTTTATTTTGGATTCTCTGTCAAGTTTTCGACAACCGGACATTAACAAATTCCAATCTGCCACATAACCGCGGGCACGGCTTTTGAAAGATCATAACCCTGCAGGGGTGTCCCAACTTAGCCCATCACAAGCTCTCACGATCGGCAGAGGTAAAAATAATAATACCCCTTATCTTAGCGACAATCCGATCAGACTCGGAATCCCGGTGCACAAGACATTTCGACAATGGTAAAACAAGTCCAGCAAGACCTCTCGGCGTGCCGACACCCTGATAGTAGCCGCGCGTATCTCGTCTCAGGCCACGTCCGGATGAGCACTACGTACAGCAACCGAAGACCCCAGATAACTGGGTGGCACCGCACGTGGCTCTAGTTTGGGACCAACACCATCAGCACTGGCCCCTCCCTGTAATGTGGAATTAAGAACCCGGGGACGCGACCCGCTATGCAATTTAATTAATTAATTAAGTTTTTATTATGAGGCAAATTAAAACCAATGTTGGGCCTTGCTGGAGGAGTTTTATTCAAAGCGAACTATCAAGGGGTCCCCATATACCCAACCGCGTTAGGAACGCAAAATCAAGGAACATAACACCGATTTATCGGTTCTTAAGGCGGCATGATTGGAACAAAACACCGAACAAAAGGCCAAGCCTTCCACCCATTGAAGTATATAGGTTTGTTAATTATAGTAATAGATATTGTGATATCCCCAAAGTATACAAGTTCCAACATGGAACAATCTTCATCTTCACCTGCAACTAACAACACTATAAGAGGGGCTGAGCAAGCGGTAATATAGCCATACAACGGTTTGCTGGGATGGTGTCAAAGGTTAGAGGTTTCATGGCAACAATGAGAGGCTGACAACAAATAGATAGGTAGCGCGACATATAGCGATAGCTTCGAGAGAACTAGCATGGCAGTGATAGAAATGAGATCGAAGGTGACGGTCATCTTGCCTGAGATCCCGCTAGGAAGAAGAATGAGTCCATGAAGAAGACGAAGAAGAAGACACAAAGACGAACCAAGCGTAGTCGAACCAATCCTCACGATCACAACGAAACCGGAACTAACGAGAAGAAGCACAACCGGAAAGAAGCAAACAATATGGTAAACACAAGCATAAACATGGCATGATGCACAACCAAGTATGATGCATATTCGGTTTAAATATGCACGACATGACAAAGTGCAACAACCAATACTACAAGTTAAGTGGAGCTCAATATGCAACGAGTTGCATATTGACGAAACACCACATCCAATTATTTAGTTCACTCTCATTTATGAACAAAATAAGATTAAATGTTGGTTAACATGGAAAGAGGTGAAGCACCAATAAACTACACTATCTAAGCAATTTAAATGGGACCAGAAACAACAAACAACAATTCCGGAAAATCCCATATGCATATTACGAATTTGGTATTGTTCTGCCCTAAACACAATTTTAATGTTGTTAAACAGCAAGATAGAGTGCACCAAATTAATCTATGCATTTTTCTACCCCATTTACATATAAAGTTTATTAAATTTGGAGCTATGGTTATTTAGTTATGAATTAAACCATTTTAGCAAGTTATTTAAACAAATTAATGCAAACATCAAGTTAAACATTTTTAACCTACATGAAAGTTGGTTATTATGAATCTACACGGAATTCTAAGCAATTTTCATAAATAACATGTTTAAATCCGATGCACGGTTATTTATTTATTAAATGGATGAGTTTAGGGGCTTTTTTGCGAAACTGTAAATCATGGGATAAATGCTAAAATCGCAGCAGGAAAAAAACACCTCGTGGGCCGAATCTAACTGACTGGGCCAGATGCTCACATTGGGCCAAAGGCCTGGTGCGGAAGCAGAGCGGTTGGGCCTTGAGGCGATGCGGAGGGAGAGGCCCACACCGGCGTGGAGGTCAATGGGCAGCGTTCGAGAGATGCAGGCGCTCGTTCTGAAGAACGAAGTACAGAAACAACAACAGGTTTGTGGCGATGCAAAAGAGGGCGAGGGGACGTTCTGGCGACGGGGTCGGCAGAAACCGGCGAACAGGCGTCGGAGATGGCCGGATCTGGGCCAGTTCGGGTCGGAGAGACGAGGTGACGTTGGAAGAGGCTACGGCGAGGGTGATGCCCCTCCTATGAACGCATCAGAGAGAGGGAGAAGTGAGACAGGGAATGTACAGGGGGAAACACATGAAAGGCGACATGGCGTCTCACCAACAGCAAGGAGGAGCTCTGGCGCGGCGGGCCTGGTGCTCTGGCGGCTCGCCGGATAGGCGAGGACGGCAGAGGTGCGGGAGCGGCTGGCGGCGGAGGCCCTCGCCCGATCTGGGGGATGCGGCGACGAGGCAAGGGAGAGGCCGGGTGCGCGGCGAAGCAGAGGCGAGTCAACGACTGGAGCGCTGATGAGGAAGGAGCTCGTTGTCTCCCTGACGAACGAGGGGATGCAGCGGGCGCCTGCCTCTGCGGGCACTCGACCTGACCCGGGCAGGATGCGCACTGGTCCTGGAGCAGTTGTTGCGGCTCGAGGCAGAGGGGCTGGCAGCTTGGTGCCAAACTCCGGCGACGGCGAGGCTCCGTGAAGGTGGCGGCGGTGACACTGAAGATGGTGGGGGCGAGCGACGCAGAGGAGCGTCCTGGCGCTCGAAGGAGACAGAGAGGTGAGACGAGGCGCTGCGGCGGGTGAACATGAAGGCCCGGAGCGACGGGACTGGCCTGGTCGCAGCGGGGGTCGGCGGGCATGTTGTGGTGGCGGATCGAGCCGGTGCTCGGGCGAACGGCCTCGGGTGCTCGCGGCTGCAGAGCAGGAGGACGACGGGGTGGCGGCTCGAGGCTCCAGTGGTGCGTGCTGTCGGGGAGGCAAAGCGGTGGCTGCCTCGATCTCATCCGGATAAGTGCCTGGGGCATCGGCTCGGACAGAGCTGCGGGAGAACCGGTGTGTGGAGGCGTCCGGATGGGCAAGTAGGTGGATCGGGAGGATCCCAAGGAAGAGAGTGGCGGCGGCGGGTGCGGGAATGGATGGGACAACCTAGGGTCTAGGGCTAGACTATTTATATAGCATGTGGATTTAGGTTAAGGGGTTTCTCGTCCCTCCGACTTTAATCGGACGGTTGAGAATAAAATAGGTAGATAGTTCAAATAAGAAAACATTGATGTTTTAGGGATGTTTGGGGATGATCCGGATACAACAATGATGACTGAGCGGTTCGGGTCCGGGGCAGTTTCGGACGCGCAGTGGAGTGGGTTTTGTGCACTATGCAGAGAGGTTAGGCGGTCAGACAAGAGGTAATCAAAAGAACCGATTGGTCTGAGAAAGGCCATCGGCGGGAACGGGGAGAAGCGGCACTAGAACGGCTACGAGATTTATGAAAACATGTGAATGCAATGCACATGATTCCATGATGAAATGCAACAAGCAAAATAAATAATGATGATCATGGAGCAAGAAGAAAAATATGACAAGGCACTCAACATGGTTATGGCATCAACATATAGAAATGAAATATGCAAAATAATTATGACAATGCAACAAACACACGTCAACAACGAAAATAACTGAAAGGGATCTGAAGCATCGGTCTCGAGGCGTCACACTTTGTCTTCATGCACTTCCATGGGGGGAGGTTGTACATCCATACAAACTCGGGACATGTGTTGTGGTTGGTGTTCTGGTTTCCAAACGGATTCATGCCATCGGTACTCGCACCAAGCACGATGTTCCTTGGATCTTCTGGAGAAAATCCATATACGGCGTTGAATGCTCTCCACTAGCTACCATCCACGAGGTGTCTCAGCCCCGGATCATCTCCATCATCGGGATTCTTCCTCTCCACGTGCCAGCGCATGAGCTTTGCTTCCTTAGGATCTACGAAATACAGTTGCAGACGGGGAGTGATTGGAAAGTACCATACAACTTTCTGAGGAGCTTTCTTTCCTGCCTTCTTGTATCAAGAAGCATTGCACACTGGACAGCTGGGTTTTTCCGCGTGCTCCCCCCGATAAATGATGCAATCGTTGATGCATGCATGGTACCTAATGTGCGGTAAATCAAAAGGGAAAACGATTTTTTGGCCTCCTTGACACTAGTAGGACACAGGTTCCCCGCGCGAAGAACTTGCTTATGTAGATACTTCAAATGCTCATCGAGGCCTTTGTCTGTCCATTTGTTTTTGGCCTCGTCTTTAGAAGTTCGAGCGTGAAACTCAAGCGGGTCACCTTGGGATCGCAACCGTCATAAAATGGAGTCCTCGAGTCTACTTCAAGTTGCGCCAGCTTGGCCTCCTCTCTAGAAGCAGCTCTCTCGCTAGTTTTACTCTTGCGAAGGAGGTCTCGAACATGAGTGTCTTGCACGACTACACTTAGTAGCGTCGAAGACTGCGGTGTGACCGCCACCTCTTCTCCGCCATGTCCGAAATCTTCTCCGCCGCCGTCGTCATTTCCGGACTCTTCCCCGCCGACATGTCCGGCGCCATCGTCTTCATGTCGATCGGTCATCTCTTCGTCTAGCCCCATGTCGTTATTCCCTGCCATGTGGACGTCCTCATCATCATCATTCTCTTCACTTATCCACTGAGTATAGCTATCCATGAAACCATTCATCAGTAGGTGCGCCTTCAAAGTGCCACGATCAAAAGGGTCCAAAAGGACTCCTTCCTTGCATCTTGCACACGGACATATAATCCTAGTCCGATTATTTGCATACATGTCCATCACCGCGGATCGCATGTACCGCTCCACCTTCCATCCACTCACCTTCAGGACCGACTGCACGGTATAACAAGCAAAATGGTTATAAAATAAATAATGCATGCTTCAAAGTCATATATATAAAATTTTGGCATGACCTTGCCTAAAAAGAGGACATATTGAGTTTGCTCGAAATTCACCAAAACGGAAATAAATCTACATTTCGGCAAAACATAAGCAACTCGAGGGCATGTCAGATGCACAAATCTCTCCATATATATCCCAAACACACATATTCTCATTCACAAACATATTCCCATTCTTGAAATGAATAACTTTTTACTCACCTATATATAGATCTCCCGAGAGAGACCGAGAGCACGCGGTTAATTAGATGATGAGAGAGAACGATCGAGAGAGCACGTATGGTTGGCTAAATAGCTAGGTAGATCTAGTTGTTGGGGAGGAGAGGTGAATCTAGCTAGCTAACTAATGGAGAGGGGTTATGGTGGAAGGGGGCATTAATGGGGGAGAGAAGAGAGGTGTAGGAGAAAGACAGAGGCCATTTATGGAGGAGGGTGCCATTAATGAGGAGAGAAGAGAGGTAGGAGGAAGAGAGAAGAGAGAAGAAGAGCAACAATGATGGAGAGTGGAGAGTGGAGTGGAGAGGGGAAAGGAGGGGGGAGAGGGCAAAGTGGGGGGGAGGAGGGGGAGGGTGGAAAAAAGGTGACAACCGCAACTAGTAGTAGCGCTGCTTTGAAAAAAGTGTTGCTGCTACGCGAATTAGTAGTAGTGTTGTTCAGGAAAAACGCTACTACTAAGTGGGGCCCACTACCAGTAGCGGCGCAGTAAAACCAAGCGCTGCTACTAAATAGTTAGTAGTAGTGATTTTCCCTATACACCGCTGCTACTCCGGCTACTGTCGGTGGCCTCGTCTGGTCCCACATAGTAGTAGCGCTTTTCTTCATACCAGCGCTACTACTATGGTGTTACTAGTAGCGCTTTCCAGAAAAAGCGCTACTGCTAAATAGCATCAGCGTTTACTATTATCCAGCGATACTAGTAAGCTCATGTGTATAAGGTTTTCCCTAGTAGTGTTGTTTTTAGGCCTTTCCAAAGCAGTTCACTGATGATTACCTCTCAAACCACTTGTATGGTCAGGAGGCGAGGAAGGTATTCATACAACACCCACTATTCAATATTGAAGTGTTCCTGAAGAGGACGAAGGATGGACGGTCAATCATCCACAGGCACTGGTCTAAAGTTATAAAGACCTTCAACATCAATGAAGGCTCAATATTCGCCTTCTGCTTCAGCAGTTTTCCAGATGAGATACATCTGTCTATGTACCGTCTATGATGCTAATTTTGAAAGGTTATAGATGTTGCATATGAAACTTGGTCCTGGTGTAGTTGTGTAATGGCGTAGATGAGTGCTGAAGCTATATGATGTTGTACTCTGATGTATTTCAATTATGAAAATGAAGTATATTGTGTGCTTAATATGAACTGTCAATTAGATTAATAAATGGATTATGAATAATCGGATAATTAGCCTGTTAGTGGCGAATTAGCCTGCTAATTGGGTTTTGCTATTGCAAACGGTTGTTGAAAAAAATACCGTGGGCGATGACCTCAGGGAACGCACACAGTTTCTAAGAATAAACCGTGTTGAATCAATGAACAATCACACACGACTTTCTCCTGAAAACTATTTGCGTTAGGCCACCTTGCGCAAACGTTTACCACATGAAAACTATGTGTGATGGATAGCCTTTGCCACACAGTTTCTTCCACAGATCGTGTGTGATATATTCAATAACGCAAGCGATTTAACAGGAAAAATTGTGTGTGATGTACCTGTGAACGGAAACGTTTTCCTTCGAGAGACTGTGTGGGATGTACATTCGAACGAAAACGTTTAGCGGGGAGTGACTGTGTGGGATGTACTTGCGACCGGAAATAATTTCGCCATATAATTGTATTTTTTTAGCTCTATTGTACGTATTTCCGTATTTGAGCGCTCACTGGTCGCACACGACCTCATTTTGCCGAACGTGTGTGCCAGGAGGTCATATCCCCGACGGCTTCTGGGTCGTGTGGGAAGGACCCCCCTGTCTCCCACACTCACTTGGCGACGGTTCCAAATGTCGTCGCGGAAAGGGGTTAAAAACCGTTTGTTTTGGAGCTCGTTGTACTAGTGCTAGCCCGTAGTAGTAATAATACGAGCGAACCTGGCACTTCCGAAGCCAGAAATAACAACAGAAGGCCCCGACGCAACAAACACAAGCGTCGCAGCAAAAATGACAACGCCGAAGACACGGCGGTCAACGCTGGCTTCAACGGCTCCAATTCCGGTCTGCGGAAGAAGCCATTCAAAAGAAACAGAGAGGGCTCATCCAGCTTCGACCGAATACTCGACCGACCCTGCCAGATTCATGGCATCCCCGACAAGCCTGCCAACCATACCAACCGAGTTGTTGGGTCTATAAACAGGCCGGTAAGTTAAATACCGAATATAAGGAGAAAGGGTCACCCAGCGAGGACGACGACGATGAGCCGCATCCACAAAAAACAGGGGGGCAGAAGAAATTTCCCCCCGAAGTCAAAACGGTGAATATGATGTATGTCACCCACATCCCCAAGTGGGAGTGCAAGCGCACGCTAAGGGACGTCTACCCGATAGAGCCAGTCGCCCCAAAATTCAACCCATGGTCAGCCTGTCCAATCACTTTTGATCGAAGAGACCATCCAACCAGTATCCATCACGGAGGTTCGGCCGCATTAGTCCTCGATCCAATCATCGATGGATTCCACCTTACGCGAGTCCTCATGGACGGCGGCGGCGGCCTTAACCTGCTCAATCAGGACACAGTCCGCAAGATGGGTATTGATCCGTCAAGGATCAAGCCCACAAAAACTAGCTTTAAAGGAGTAATACCTGGTGTAGAGGCCCGTTGTACGGGCTCAATCACATTGGAGGTCGTCTTCGGTTCACCGGATAACTTCCGAAGCGAGGACTTGATCTTCGACATCGTCCCCTTCCGCAGTGGCTATCATGCACTGCTCGGACGAACTGCGTTCGCTCGCTTCAATGTGGTCCCGCACTATGCTTACCTCAAGCTCAAGATTCCCGACCCCCGCGGTGTTATAACAGTCAATGGAAACATGGAACGCTCCCTCCGTACCGAGGAGCACACCGCGGCCCTGGCAGCAGAAGTGCAGGGCGGCCTTATCAAGCCAAATACTACATCAGCGGCCAAGCCCTCGGACACTATTAAACGAGTCCATGCTACACCGCAGAGCGACAGCCCAGCACGTCGGGAGCTCAGTTAGCAATTCAGCCTCCATCTAAGCCCCAACCAAATCGCGGCCTATGTGCCACGCGTACATAACTACGCGCTTAAAATACCATGGGCAAAGACGGAGGCACAACAAGGATAAGGTCCACAATACTGCTAGACCATATTCGGACACTCATATTTTTCCTCTTTCTTTTAACTCTGTCTTTTTCAGGTTCCTTACAACCCACGTCACCTTTTCAACGGTGCTCAGGTCTCTTCTCGAGGCCTATCATGACAACACCGAGGGATGATCCTCTCGAAGGACAATGCAACAAGGAGACAAGCAGCACGACGGAGTATCTCAAAGGGTCTCTAAAGACCGCCTCGACCGTCTGCAAACCCCGCGCACAGCTTTCCCTGTGCTCGGCATGTAAAATAGCCTTGTGAACCTTTTTGTACCAATACGTTGTGATGCACCAATCAGACTATAATGGAAACAGTTTCTGGCCCGACCTATTGGCTTGTCTCTTAATCTATGTTTCCCTATTTCTGCCCTATTGACATGTATGCCTCGGTACAACTTAAATCTCCAGGGGCTACGTTAAGCCACGTACATCTATTTCTTACTAAACAAAGTCCGAACACTTCTACAGTGCAATTCGGCGTCCCGAATATAGCATTATATGCATTGGCTCCGAATCATGTCTTTGGTCAATAGTTGGGTTGCCCGGCTCCTGTGGTTGCTATCTTACATTTCGCATGTTCGGCTAAGGTAGTAAAGGGAGAACTACTGTGATTGTGTTTCTGGTTCATCCAGTCAAACACCTCAGTAGAGAAAGCCAAAAATTGACTGTCATGATACGGCGAGAGCTGGTCAGCTATTCGGTGACCACAAATCTCTTGTGATTTTTTTCACAATACGCGATGGGCCGACCTTCGCTCGGCTGGGCGTCTACAACAAACCCAAGTTCGGATAATCAAAAAATACTAGGGGCTGCGCATGTACTTCAATTATAAAACTCCCATGGCTAAGTGAGAGCGATAAAGCCATATAGTCTGATTGCCTGGTTCGCCGCACTAACACCTCCTTCATGGATCAAATCATTGGGTCAAGTGTGTTTAGGTGCTGTCCCGAACACCCCCGAACTACCTACGTGGGGGCTGAAACCGACGACTGACCAACTCTCAGATATTGTAAACGGCCGCACGGGAGGAAATATTTCAAATTAAAACAAAATAACATATCATACATAAGCCTTGTCTCATAATGCAGGATTGAACAACGTGGGCACATTCATCCAAACATAATGTCCTTCGAACATTGGCCCTCTACAATGCGGGATCCCTCTAGGACTTCATTGAAATACCGCTCCAGCGTGCGGTGCCCTTTGCCTACAGGCGGCCCTTCGGTTGCAAGCTCGACGGCATCCATCTTCGCCCACTGCACCTTGACATGGGCGAAGGCCATCCGCGCACCTTCGATGCAGACCGACCGCTTCACGGCATTAAGCTGGGGGTAGGCACTGATCAGCGGCCTCACGAGCCCGAAGTAGCTGCTGGGTATGGGCTCGGCAAGCCACAGACGGATTATAAAATCCCTCATGGCCGATCTGGCCACCCTATGCAGTTCGGACAACTGCTTCAGCTCATCGTTGAGGGGTACATGATGCTCAGGCGCAAGTTACTGCGACCAGAACAGCTTTTTTGTTGACCTCCCCTCTTCAGCTCCGAAGAACTCTGCAGTGTCGGCAACGCTCCGGGGCAGGTCCGCAAATGCTCCTGGGGAACTCCAAATCCGGGTCAGTAAAATGTATTTCTTCCTCACAAATTTGCTCTACATATTAAAGGCCTTACCAGACACAATTTGCCTTGCCTCCTGGATATCCCGCCAGGCGTTTTGAGCCTCAGTCCGGGCCTCCTGAGCATTTTGGAGAGCCTTAGCGAGTTCGGATTTTTGATCCGACACTTCGCGCTCTAAGTGCTCGCATTTGTTTATAGCATCCTTGAGCTCTTGGTGGACTTCCTCCACCCTTGACTCATGCTTTAGGCGGGTGGCTCGTTCCTCCTTCACCTGTTTCTTGGCCTCGGCCAGGGCGCTCTTGAGGGTCTCGACCTCAGAAGCGTCAACTGTGAGCAGAGTTATAGCACTTATTCAGATGAAAAATTATCGCTGATCTTATTTCAGATATATATTTGGTATTACATACCTTGCCGTTCATCCAACTTTTGCCTCAGCTCAGATGCTTCGGCGGCATGGGAAGCTGACGCCTGCATCGCAGCCTGCTTGATTCAAATAGATATGTCTGTTAATCTCCTGCACGTGTACTTAGATCCTCTGCTCGGCCTTTCTTCGCGAACACCGAACAGAGTCTCAGGGGCTACTATCTATACACAGACACCTTTTTCTCATATAGCCAAAAGGTATTATATTATGTACCTCAAAGCCTCTCAGAAGGCTAGTATAAGCCTCATTCAATCCGCTTTTGGCGGACCGAACTCTTTCAACCACCGTGCCCATAATGGTACGATGTTCTTCTACAATGACGGCACTTTGAAGTGCTTCCGTCAATGTGTCCGGCGCCACCAGATTGATAGAGGTCGCCGGCGGAATTTGCGCAATCCTTTCTTTCAAAGGAGGTCGCTCGCCTAATTCCGGAGTCACATGGGTCTCCGGAATACTGTCCGGCTGTGGGTCGAATTGGGCATGGCCCCTGTCGCCAATCTCCAGCGGGGTCGGCGCCCCCGGGTTTCCGGCAACAGAGGTATTACCCTCTAGTGCCGCTTCGATGGCTTCCCGCACCTCTCCCTGATCAGGAACGGTCCTCTGGGACAGCACTTCGGCATTATCCGTGGCTTTGGGGGAGGAGGCTGGTGGAGGCGACTCGCTATCCATCATGTTTGGATCCAGCGAATTCCCCGACGATGAGGATCGCTGGGGGCGGACGCGAGTCGGACTGCAGCACGTAATTCAGTACATTACAATCATAAGGCAGAAAGGTATATAAGTACAATACCTTCAGGGGCACTTACGATTCGGCCAGGGGCTTCGGTCGTCTTCGGCACCTGATTCGGAGTCATCTGTGAGGGAGATCCTCCCTTTCTTGGACGTCTCCGCCTCCAGATCTGCGGACCACCCCCCCCC
>LR738712.1:435888025-436033569 GCA_902687465.1 Secale cereale | reverse complement strand
CCCCCCCCCCCCCCCCTTTCTTCTGTCCCCACTTAAGGGGAGAATTACTCTCTTCTTCCTCCCCTTCGTCTTCGTCGGGGGAGGAGTGAGTCTCAGTGTCCTCGAACACTACGTCCGGAGCACCTTTATGGTGGAGGCCGCTTTTGGCCTCCTGGCCCTTCTTCTTGGCCTTCTTTACCGGCGCCGGAACCAGCATCCTCGTTAGTAGAGAGATGGCTGGGTCTTCGGGTAGCGGAGCCGGACAGTGAATCCGCTCCGCTTTCTTCGTCCACCCCTATGGGAAGAATGGAAAGCTTAGTATGCCCCTTGGAGCTACCAATAGTAAAATTATCATGAAAACTTACGGGAGATGTTGCGTGAGTACGATCAAGGCCCAGGTCTTCGGTCGTCTTCGGCCACTTCTTTTGGGTCTTGAACAGCAGTTTCCACATATCTTCGTGCTTCGTGCCAAGGAATCGCTGCAGTGTCCGGGGACCGACCGGGTCGAACTCCCACATGCGCTGAGTCCGGTCCTTGCAAGGCAGAATCCGGCGGAAAAGCATTATCTGGATCACGCTAGCGAGACTAGTATTTCTGTCAACCATGTTCTTGATGCGCTTCTGTAGCATCGTCACTTCATCGGATTACGCCAGTCTAGGCCCTTATTGAGCCAGGATGTCAGCCGCAGGAGAGGCCCGGACTTAAATTCGGGGGGAGTGGCCCATGTGGAGTCACGGGGTTCCTTGACGTAGAACCACTCCTGCTGCCACCCCTTCACGGTCTCCACGAAGGTGCCTTTGGGCCAAGTGACGTTGGGGAGTTTTCTCACCATAGCACCGCCGCACTCCGCGTGTTGTCCGTCCACCACTTTTGCCTTCACATTGAAAACCTTGAGCCAAAGGCCGAAGTGAGAAGGGATGCGGAGGAATGCCTCACGCACGACGATGAACGCCGAGATATTGAGAAAGGAATTCGGGGCTAGATCATTGAAATCTAGCCCGTAGTAAAACATAAGGCCGCGGACAAAGGGATGGAGAGGAAACCCTAGTCCGCGAAGGAAATGAGGAATGAATACTACCCTCTCATGGGGCTCCGAAGTAGGGATGATATGTTTCTTGGCTGGAAGCCGGTGGGAAATTTCCTTGGCTAAATACCCCGCTTCCCAGAGCTCCTTGATGTTCTCCTCTATGACGGAGGAGGGCATCCACTTGCCCTGCGATCGGGACCGAGACATGGTTAGAATGTTTTCTGGGAACGAGGGGAATCGAAGTTTGGGCGCCGAAGCTCAAGGGCGGATGGGCTAAGGGAGAAGAAAGGCGCGGGATGAAAAGGCGGATTATTATCCCCTT
This sequence comes from Secale cereale, assembly GCA_902687465.1. Taxonomy (NCBI): domain Eukaryota; kingdom Viridiplantae; phylum Streptophyta; class Magnoliopsida; order Poales; family Poaceae; genus Secale; species Secale cereale. The sequence goes on along the minus strand of LR738712.1, from coordinate 436,032,241 downwards.
ATAAAGGTCGTGAATATAGAGTGTCCCTCCCACGAGCCTTAAAACTCGCCTGTTCCCAACGGGTAATGCGGGCGGCATGGTTGGATTACCCAAGCCCATATTGATGAAAATCCTGTGATAAGGGGACACCATCTCTGTTTTGACAAGACATGTCACCAGAGGCTGCGTCTCAAAACACGAAACGAAAGTTGAAAAAATGATTCGAAATGATGGAAAGGCCAGACTTGACGCCTAGCTAGCAAAAGCTGTCAGTTCTCGCAGTTCCTCACAACATTCGTGTTGTAAGTTTTTGGTTCCGACGATTGTAGCTTCATCTCTTTTTGAGCAGCAATCTACTGCACTGACGCTGTCGTGTCGAGCTCCTCTGTCCTCTGCTCAGAGCCCTCCTATTCGTCCCTCTCGACGCCGAAGCCCTTCCCCTGATCTCCTTGCCCACGTCCTACTACACTAGATTTGTTTTCGGCGTCGCTCATCTCGGCCTACTCTTTGTCGTCCTCCTACTGCACTGACGCTGCAATGGCGCGCACACTGCTTCTTGTGTCCTCTGCCTACGTGCACACTGCAATTCGCTGTACCGCCGACATGGTCGATCATCCTGGCCTCCTCTCTCTCGCCCTACTACACTCAAGTCATTTTCGATGTCGATCATCTCGGCCTCCTATCTCATCCACTGCACTAACAATGCCATGGCGCGGGCACTGCATTCTCCTCCTATGTGGATTGTCTTTGCGCGAGCACCGCAACTATTTCACCGACGGTGTCGCTCGCTGTGCCGCCGACGGGGTCGCTCGTCCACGACTCCATGCTCATCATGTCAGACACGATGCCACAGCCACTATCCATCGCACTTGCCATGGTCGAGCGCACACTGCATTTCTTCTCCCCCTTCCTCTGCTAGCTCTTAACCCTGTGTGCTAAGTGCAAGTGTTTAGCTCTTAATCATACCCCATGTGCTATCTCTTAACCCTATGTGCTAAGTGCAAGTGTTTAGCTCTTAATCATACCCCATGCAGGTAACCAAACAGCGTGTAGTTGTATGCGTCGAGACAATGCAGGCAACAAAACAACATGCCAAAGTTGATCCACTGATGCAGGCAGTCCATATGCGGGCAACCAAACAAGTTGCAAATGTCGCATATGAGGCTGTTTTTCGAGAATCAGGCTGAGTGAAGTGTATGCAATACAGGTACTGTAGCCGACGACAACCAAACACGCCCTTGGTGATCCACGCCTTGAAGTTGAGCACAGCAGGGAAGCCACATATCTGCTCAGTCGGAGTAGCAGCCACACCAGGCGGCACCAACAGATGTTCTACATCAAACAGAAACCCTGGGCCTAATTACCATCACTGTATGAACTGATATCAAGAAAAAAATAGTTAGCACAAAACTCAAATCCTGAAAAGCCTCCTAGATTACCGACTTGTACGTACTCAGATTATCTCTCAAATTACAAAACATAATAAATCTAATACACAAAAATTGCACAACACGAATGTTCCAGCTGTCCTCTGGAATATCTATGTTCGAGTAGAAGTTATCATTGCAGAAGTTTCTGTCCTGCATACAACCTGATCAAAGGGCATATGGAGGCATGTTCTTTTGACAGGACTTCGTTTTTGCATGCCTTGGTTTGGACTTCAGCGACTCAAGTTCCGTTGTTACCCTGTGAGACAATACCACCCAGTTGACCAAATCAAATATTTGAAGCGGACAAAGTCCGTGCATAAAAATGAAGGGTCAGTATTCCAACCAGCCAACAATTATATCAGGTCAATCTTGCTCCACGCCCTTTGACACAGCATTTTCTTCGTCCATCTTGTACTTGGCCTCATCAGCACTTTCTTCCCCCATCTTGTCTTCTATAGTCACATTACCTTCATCCATCTTGTTTACTTTCTGCACCATATCTTCTTTTGACTCAACAGTATCTTCCTCCATCTTGTCATTGTTCACAGCATCAGTTGCCTCACCATTTTCTTTCTCTGTGCCATCCTTCGCATTATCCAAAACAGTATCACCATTGCCAGTTTCAGGAGGGGCTGCATCAGCATTTGCATCGGGTGCATAATATTGCATGGATTGCATCTGTTGCAGAGAGATATAGAGGTTGGGTTATCAGTTTTTAAATGGGTCAAATATATAACGCATAAATAAATTTTACCAAGCAAAAAGGCTCTACTAGAGAATGTAATATTAAAGTACCTGGCGAAGATGTTCCAGTCTGAAGTTCACCAAGTGTCCAATATCTTCAACATCAGTAATATAATGAATATTTCCAGCTTCTCCCAAATGTCGCTCTGTAAATGGAGTGCACTCTTCAAGATTCAATGCAAGCTTATCGGGCCTTTGGAGTAGAAGCTGGAATGTTGGCTGCAATTCATAGCATTGTTCAAACAGAGAACGGCGGCAGAACACATACAAACCCAAACGAGCACGGGACATTGCCACAATAAGCCTTCTGACATCACGAAGATGACCCACAAATCGGGTCCGGACAAGAGACAATAAAATAATATCATTTTGTTGACCCTGGAATTTGTCCACCGTAGTAACCTAAATAATGCATATCGAAGTTAAGTTTCAGCACAAAATAGCTGCAAAATGATCAAATATTTGATTGGAATTCTGGATTGTTTCCAATTACCTTGCAAGGTGGCTCAATATTCCATGGCTTGCATCGTCTGCTGATAACATCACGAATAAGAAGCTTCTGACCATTGTAAGTGGTTAATATTGAAATCTTATTTGCAGGGTACCCAATCAGACGCATGTAAATATAGACACTAACAATATACTCAGCCTCCCCTTCATTCTGGTAGAACCAAGGAGAAGGAGCAGACTCGCCTCTGCCACGATAATCAGGAACATCAACCAGCTGATACTCATAAGAGAACCCAGAATTAGCTTTATGGAATATAGCTTCCTCATGTACATAAGGCAGATCTCCCAGTTCTCTGTATCTCCAATTATAAAGCTGAGCAATACTAGGTCTGGCACGACCCTGAGCATTGAGTTCAATATAAGGGACACCAAGGCGAACAAACCTTGTGAAGAGACTCTGGTCCATGTGGCTGTACTTCTGAAAAGCCATGTTCTTCACGACAGGGGGTAACTGATGGTGATCACCAATTAAAATGCAACGTTTGAGACGAGCATAGCCATCTTCCTGCCGTTGCAGGAGAGTTGGTATAAAAGTCTCGATCTCCAATATCTGTGCACTTTCTTCCATCAGTAAATTGTCATATTTGAAACCCAATTGAAGAAAGTCTCTTCTCTTCAATGCTGCATGAGTACAAGTCATGGCAACAATCTTAGCTTGTTTAGTCATTAGATAATTTGCTCGCTCAGCTGTTGACTTCAGTAACTCAAAAGCCCTGCACTCTTCCAGCTCTTGGAATATCGTAGAAAGATGTTTGAAACATCCTTTGGCTGCATGCATATCTTTCTCGAAGGACTCACCTGTAAACACAGGCTGTGGGGTATCCGAAAAGAACTCGGAAAATGGAAAACGGTCTTTAACAAAAGAGGGATTCTCCTTATTTGGCACACAGGCAGCCAAGAATTGTTCCCAGCGGGCATAAACATGTAATAACCAAAAATATGCAGCATTTTCACATGTGTAACTCACATCTTCAGGAAGATGAAGGGATCTTGCCAGTTTTGCAACTTCACCAAGCAGCTCTAGTCGCCGAACCAGCATAGCATTGACACGACCTTGACGGCTAAAATCAAGATCAGTTGCCAGCTCTTGCTCGCCCTGACCAAGACGAAGAAGGTACCTAGCAGGCACATCCCTCTGAAGAAAGAGTTTACATCAGACAATCAGACGAAAAATAAACATGCAGCAAAACAAGTACACAGCACCCTGTATGTTTTGATATGTATATATGATATATTCATCATCATGAAGTGTAACTCAAACTCCAGCAGTCAGAACACTTGGAATAAGTCAGGAATCAATAGTAGCACAACACTGCATCGACATGAGGCATACACAATCGTTTCATCTAGAAGCCCTCAAGGACCACGAGATGATATCTATTCTTCTATTCAAACTCAGTTGATACAACATGTGTTCTATAGCAAGGTACAAAACTAGAATCTTGCACTTCAAAGTGATGGCTACTGAAGTAGTAATTTCCAGTCGTACATTGCAGCACCGATAGCTCATAACTCATCCATATTAAAGAACATCATTTTCAGATAAATCAACCACTGATTCGCAGTATCTCTACAAAAGTACAAATATATGACAAGAGTTGAGACAATATTTGGTGCAGTCGCAATACCTGCATTATCTTCTCGAACAAATCATTCAAAGCTTGATTCGAATGGGTTATAATAAGTGTTCTTTGTGAAGGACAGTTATGATATAGAACATTTAATATCTGCACAGCTGTATCTGTTTTTCCCGTTCCAGGAGGACCAACAACCATTGTCAACCCAGGTTGAATACCAGATATTATAGCACCGACCTACAAATCAAAATTTAAAGTCAAATCAGATATTCATTTATCTTCAAAGCAGCTGTTGGAGTCTCATTGGCTGCGCCGCTTTCTGCAACTCGTAGTTACAAAACCTTATTAATTTAAGTGATTTCTTGTCGACGGATCGCTATCCATCAACCCCCTTCCTGAGATATGTTTCACACCCCTCTCCCTCTCTATATTGGAGCTGAATGACTTGCCTTCTCTCTCTCTCTTCTCTCTGTTGTTTCTCACAACATGCACAGGTACACAAGTAGTTTCTGTGGTTTGCAGCCTCACACAGCCAAAGCCTTCTCTATTGTTAATGCACTACAAGCTTACATTATTCTACGTATAGCATCTTATATAGAGGTGTTAGGTCAGTAATACAGTAGCCAACCTAGACAGCTCATACTTAACAAGATCTGGAAACTACAGCATTACAGCTCACCTTATCTAAACTTCCTAAACTACTAAGTCAGACCGAAATATCCTAAAAGGGCTGCTACTACATGACACAAGGGCTATCCTAACATTCTCTCCCTAATCCTTGTGTATCTACTCTCTCCCCCGTAATCTTGTCAGATGCACTCGCCAAAATCTTTATGCGGATCGCCTGCAAATTCTTGCCTTGAATGAAGCCTTGTCATGTTGTACTAGGTGGCACGTACTAAAAATGTTCTCCCCCAATGACCATATATCTACAATGTTCAATTTGTTTCTACGAGGTGCATGCATGTGATCAGGGCTATAGACACTGTATTTCTCACAAGAAATGCTTTTAAGGTATCCTGGTATTTTCTGTTTCAAGGATATGCACCACCGAAAATGATGGTTTAGCTTAAGTGTCATTCTATCCTGAAGTATTCAGATAATAAGTTTTGGTTGAGGACCTAAAAAGTACCTGAGTGGGTGTAAACCTCACTGAGTTCTTGTTAGGTTTATCTTGAGGATATGGCACTGGGTCAGCCGGAATGTAAGTCTCCACCCTTAATTTTTCTTTCTGAGACCCTTCACCATCAACCATGTTGTTCTTGCTTGCGGTCTCAGAGGCATTTGCATTGCCCGGTAGAGCATGACTTATTTCCCTCATTTTCTTGGACAACTTGATTCTAAAGGGAGGGCTTGGATGCATGTTTTCTGTACCGTCAGTATTGATGAATGTGACCTTCAAATAATGCTGAGTTAGACCAAAATAGATAGAAAAGAACATCCACCTAGAGATAACTAGAATTGGATTACAATAATTACCTGGAAAGCTGGAAAGCTTTGCACAACATGGCCAGCATCAAGAAAAGTGTCCTTAAAATCTATAGTTTCCAGAAGATCAGGCATATTTATCCACTGTGCGGCAGAAGGATTTCCGTAACCCAAGAATATGTTATGCAACCATTCAGGAACTACACATGTTTCATTCATTAGATCACGTATGGATTCTAGGATTGCTTTGAAATTATTCTCCTTGGGTTTCCTTCTCATTAGAATATTAAATGTCCCATAAACATTTTCTGCACCCTTCTCTGCTAACTCAGTAGCATCAATGTGATACTGTGCTGTATCTAAGGCAATTTTAACTGTACGAAGCTCACCCTTTGGAGGTTTCCACTCATCCCTCTTTACCCTTCCTGTATAGTCATTCATGAGTCCCCCTTCCTCGTCACGGATTTCAATCACCTCACAACCACGTACATATTGCATTCCTAACCTTTCAGGCACAGTTGATTTTGCAGCCTCCTCGGGGCTAAGAGGTTCAAAAGATGGGCGGATTGACAACAAAAATAACACATCATGCTCTTTCAGAGCATCCCACTCAGATTTTATCTGTGGTCTGTAGCTTGATATGCTAAAAGTAACATCAGCAGTTACAGCGGAAGGCTTAACCTCTCCAATGTTTGGTTGCTTCACTTGTGTGATCCTAAATTCTTTGATTGGAACAGCCATCCTGGACCATCCACGAAAGGCAGTGTCCCCCTCATTGTTGATGTAAGCATGTAGATGAGGAACAGCTTCCTGAATATCTTCACGAATTTCATATGTTGACTCAAGACGAAAGAGATTAAAATTCCTCAGCAAATAATCATGAAGTGTCAGAAATTGGAGATTGAGTTTTGGGAGGGCAAGACAGCCTTCTCCAGAATAATTGATGCTAGGAACTAGGCTCTCATCCCACATGATCTGTTCATTTGGATAAAGAGGAAGTGCATTAACTGCATCTTTCTGGGATTGACGCTTCTCAAAAAAAGCAACTAGGACCTCGATAAGGAAATCACGCCTTCCAGTCCATGGATCCTTCTCTGAAATTATTTTAAGCTGTTGATAGAAGATAATAGTACGTCAAATGACTGTTTTCCAACTTTGTACGCATAACATGTCCAAGTCTAGCACTGATAAGCAATGAGAAATAAAGGAACTACGGAGTGTTTTTTACTTTTTAAACCTAAATATATGTAAGCATCCGCATTTTGCTATGTCATTTAGTAGTGCATGCAAACAAAGTAATGGTTTCTGCCATGACGATGACTTCTCTCACCTACGCGTTCTTTACATTATTTATTTACTTTATTGCAGTTGCCATTTAGAGCAAGTACAATAAGGTGACATAAGAAGGCTATAAGGATTAAAATATTATATGTTTGCTTAGTTGGAGGAGAGAGAAGAGGAAAGAGAAGAGAAGCGGGATCTTCACTAGTAGCCAGCTGCAACACGAGCCCCAAGACAGTTTGTGAGATTGTAAGGTGGGCCAACTATTCATAAAGTAGTATACATTTAAATTGTACTATTGTATATGCCGGCTATTAGGTTGGCTGTAGATGACGTGGAAGCTCCTTATAGCCGATTGTTGGCTCTATTATTAGCCGTGCTCTTAATCTGTAACGAATGATGAGGAACATGTATAAAGATGTTTGGTCCTTTTATCCAAGCAGTGGTCTTGTAGGTATGCATGCATTCCATCAGAACTTTCGCGTTAACACTGAACAGCACAACCCAAAAAATAGACCTTCAGTGGCAAATAGCAAAAGAGGAAATATATCCAACTTAAAACCAACAGTGCAAAGTGCTTAGAGAGGTGCTTACAAAAATAGTCTGTTTTTTTGTTTAAGCACCGGTGCTTATTTGTAGAGGGCAGATGCTTAATTAGGCACCTCTGCTATAGACATAAGCACTGGTGCTTAAGAAAATAAACAGTCTATTTTATTAAGCACCTTGCATTGTACTCCCTCCGTAAAGAAATATAAGAGCGTTTAGATCACTAAAGTAGTGATCTAAACACTTATATTTCTTTACAGAGGGAGCACATGGTCTAATGTATTTGAAGTGAATAATACCCAGATAATTTTACAACTAACAGTCACAATCTGATAGTTATTTTTAAAGAAACAAGCAGCACAGAGAAATGAAATGAACATATAAATTGCTCACCTTATTGCAAACCAGATCTTGCAGTTCCATATCTGACAAGACAAGCAGCTTCTTTGTTAAATCAGCACGCTTATGGATTGAACCAATATTACACAAGGCAAGGTCTCGCAACTGCATCAATCGACAAATGAAGAGAAATTTTACTATTTTCCTTCAGCAATAACTAGTAACCACCGGCCACCCCTTCCCAAAATGTAGTCTTATGTTTGTCATAAATGAAACCTTTTTATGTTGTGTTAGAACTAATCTTGTCATATACCAAAGAGATGCATGCGCGAGAAGGAAAAAGTCAAATTGAGTTGGATGTTGAAGGACATCATGAAACCTTAGCCAAGAAGAATATGATGTCATGGTGCATGTCATCACTCAATAGTTATCCCTAACTATATATGAGTTGTCATCTACTTGGGTACGAGTTGTGCAATAGCTATGAGCTGTACCACTGTAGCAATGTTGGTTGCTGTAGCAGGCTGGTCGCTGTAGCCCTGTCCCTACAGCCTCTACATAATGAGAGTCCTGGGTGAGAGCTAGTAGCAATTGAGATATCAAATAAAGCTTTCCACTAGTAGTAGCTCTTTGTGTGTGTGAAGCACATCTCTTTAGAGAGTCCTGGGTGAGAGCTAGAGAGAAGCTAGTGATTCTAACAATTGGTATCATAGCTAGAGCTAGCAGTTCTAACATGTTGGACCAAAGTGTGTAGAAAAAAAATCAGCATCTATAATACCAAACCAATACCAACATCATGAAATATATTCTCAGTGTATTTATTTGGTATTATAGATATCAATATTTATTTCTACAAACTCGGTCAAACTTTAAAAGTAATTGACTTAGGGAAAAACAAATAAGTCTTGCATTTTGGATGGAGGGAGTATTATCAAGGAAATCAGTGTAAAGAATATGTAACAGCATAAATAATAAGGCAGACACCTTGGGCACTTGTTTGAATGCTAGCAGCTGAAAAGCTTGGAAACGAGAATAGTGAGCTTGCAAGACATCATCATCACTAAGCTGTGTCCCAGAATGGTCATTAATCTCAAAGCCTTCGTAGAACTGAAGTAAGTCCACCAATTGTGCAAAAAGACGCCCCTTTTCATGAGCATAAAGCATGCTTAAGTGGCATTTGGCAACAACAGCAACATCAGCGATAAGCGGCCTTAGAAATCTGCATATTAAACAACATTAGTGGAGAACATATATAAATAATTACAATATTACATACAGAATACATTATGCATGGACAATAAAATTTGGCTAACACTGTCAGTTGCCAGCAAGGTTTAACAGAACCAAGATGTTTCACTTTATGAATGCAGTTAGATGTTGCTAGATAAAAAAGGAAGTACCTTCACAAGAATGTGAAAGAAATACCAATGAGAACATGTTTATGTTATGTGCATGGTTAAAAAAGGGTGCGAGAGAGAGAGAGAGAGAGAGAGACTGCAGATCTTCTAACTATTATTTCCTCGTCCAGATGCACATGCATGAATCTCCCAATGAAGAGACTTACCAAACAATCTTGGCAAACCAAGAAAAGCACCTCTTAGTGAGATCTAATCAAATAACTAATGCAATTGTATCTCGACTATCAAACCAAAAGGTGACATTTCAATCTTATCTAATCAAAACAGCTAAACAGTACTGTAGTCTATAACAGTTTCATTGATATGAAAGGAGCACGAATAGCAAATCACAAAATGATGTCTAGATGTCACAATACATGGATAAAGAACAACAAGAAGATTAACACCGTAGACAAGAGTAAAAAATCTGGAGTTACAAATGCTCGTGGTGGAACGAATCATAACAACTTATGTGTATGACTTTATTTCATATGCACGGGGACTTGGAAAGCTGTATTGTCAAAGGAAAGAGACAGTTATTCTGAAATAAATTGCACCTTAGTCTAACTCAAACAAGACACCGTTTAAATTTAGTTAACTTGAGAGAGCAAAATCCCTAGGCCTCTAACACATAGATTGCACCTTAGTCCTTAAACATAGATGCTATGTGTTTCATAAGGACCTGCAAGTCTGACCTGAATTAATCAGACCAAGTGAAGAAGGATGTTGAGTTCCCAGGTTCTTTGATCTAAGTGGAACAACACTTGAAGGGCTGAATAACCTAGAGTGCAATTTGCTCGCATATACTAGTCAAAGATGCAGCTTGATGCTACCAGAGAAGTGACAAAAGTGTACGCATACCTTCTCGTAGGAAGCTGGCTCAACATATCAATCAGAAATTCCATGAATCTTTCACAATACAAGACACTAGAATCATCAACCTGCCCACTAAGTGATTCATTAAAGACAGATTCTTCTCCACCATCTTGACTAGATAATATGACCTTTGAATCAAGAATCTACAGAAGTTTCATGGTGGGGGTTAAGCACAATCCATATGTAGAAACACCATATTAAATTGGAACAGTTTTCAAGGTGTACCTCCAGGAATTCTTCCATTAGGTTCCCAAGGAATTTATGCTTGAGCATTTCTGAAGAATTGCCAGTTTTCCCAGCCTTCTTTCCTTCCTTTGCTTCTTTTCTTTTAATTTTTGTCCACTTCTTAATCAATTCAGGATTAAGGCAAAGCTCCATCTGTAGATGTTTGAAACAATAAGGAACTACGAGAAGCACAAAACAAGCTAATCTGAGGGGAGAATAACTTTGGATTACCTGAAGTCGTCCAAACGAAAGAGTATGCCACAACTTTAAGCTTACTACCTGGAGTATAGTTTCCCGGACAAGTTCATCCTCCAAACTCTGCAGTAAAAAATGAATCAGGGGGCACGGAGAGCATGCGCAAATTAAACAACAAACAGTAGATAAATGAGCAGCCTTCACACAGACAATTTTGAAGTCATTAGGGCAGGGATTCCTAACCTTAAACAACCAGCGCATATATAACAATTTGATAGAAAGTTATGAAGAAATACATGTCAAACAACATAGCAACCCACATTATGGTATTTGAAAGATAATCCTAATTTCCCTTCATTTTCATAGAGGCATCCACATGTGAGCATGTAGTAAATACCTGAAATGCGTTTATCATAAACAAGAGGTAGTTTGTCTTCTCTGCCATACTAACATCCCTATCCTGCAGACAACATAAGGACAAGACAAAATTAAGAAAAAATGTGGGAAGATATCTATTTGTTCATTTGAAAAACATAAACATAAGATTCAGCATGGAACTGAATATGCAATACAACTGTTTGTCTCACAGAAAGCACAAGTATGGAAAAAAGTAAGTAAACGGATACAGAGACCAATCAACCGATGGTTTACATTGAATCTACAAAATATCACCATCAAGCATCAGGAAAAACTTCAGTCCACAATTAACAGGTACTCAGGGGACAAACACATCATTCCATGCTACTAACTTCCCATGTTTTGTCAGGATATTCCACATTCTGGCCAGTGACTACTCACTAAATCTCATGAATCAAACACATTTCTGGTAGTTGCAGCACACAAAATGCAGGCTTGGTCCCACTGAGCCTATGACTGCCTCTATTGGTGGAGCTTGTCCTAACAAAATCTCGCCCAGAGCAATCTGCTGAACATAGACCAAAACCGCCTTTGTTGAAAAAGTTCCACCAAAAACTACTGAAAGTAGAGACACAAAGAAGAGAAACTAAATTTCATTGTTTTGCTAATTATGCTTCTCCAGCGTACAGAGGCTCTGTTTTACTAGAAATACATTCATAGGCGAAGCATCTAGTGAGCAAATGGACAAGTGCGTCAAATTGAACACACCTCTTCCTTTAGCTTAAGAACGCGCCATAGGAAGCCTCTGAACGCGTCCTTCCGACCATGGAAGCATGTCCATGCCGCCACATTCTCTCGAAACTGCACACAAAATCCAAAACCATGTCAGAAACCCTACAATAAGGTACCATTGATTGGTAAATTCGAGTGTATGTGAGGGGGGAGGGGACCTTTTCGTTCACCATGAGGATCATGGACATGACGTGCTCGAAGGACGCGTCATCTGGATCGAAGTGTGGCCAAAGGTAGTTCTCGAGGTACTGGCTGACCTCGAGGATCATGACACGGTGAAGCGGGACCGTCTTGCGACCGCGGCCCTCCACACGGAGCTCGGTGGCGTAGATCTCCCTTACGAGGTCAGCATCGAATGCGGCGACGGCTGCTGGCGAGCCCCAGTGCTCCGCGGCAGCACGGGTGAGGCGGTCGCGCTGGATGTCGAGGAGTGTGATGGAGACGCCAGTGGAGGCGGGGGGCTTGTCAGGTGCCGCTGAGGTGGAGACCTCGACGGGGAGCGGGTATTCGGCGGCGCGGGGGTGCCGGAACTCGAAGACGCCGGTGCCGTAGACCTTCGGCATGGCCGCAGTTTGCGAGGTTTAGGGTTTCTGTGACAGGTTGGAGAGGATGGGTGAGAGAGATAGAGATTTGAGAAGCCTTAGGGCAACCCAACGCGCGGTGAGAGAGAGACTTCGGAGGGGTTAAGAGGAAGTACAGTAGAGCTGAGTCAGCCGGCATAAGGAATAAACTAATATATTTCTACTTAGTTGAAGGATAAAGAAGAGGGAAAAGAAGGGGAAAAATCTATGAGACCAGATCTAACGGATTAGCAGGTGAGACCTATTCTGATGAATGACACGTGGCAATTCACAAATCACGAAGCACCTATCCCACCCTCACCTGAAATCAAGGGGGAGATTAGATGCTTTGTGATCTGTAAATGTCACGTGCCATCCATCAGATCGGGTCTCACCTGCATTATATGAGACCTGGTCTCATATATTTTTTTTCCGAGAGAAGCTAAGAGCATGGTTAATAGTATAGCCGATCGCTGGCTATAAGAGCATGGTTAATAGTATAGCCAGCTGGTGGCTATAAGCCAGTGACAGTCCATCTTATAGCCAACATGTACAATAATAGATCAAAAGAGTGTACTACTTTTTTATTATGTGGCCCACCTTTCATTCTCACAAAATGCTTAGGAGCACGTGTTAGAGCTGGCTCTTCATGAAGAGCCCGCTTACCTTCTCTCTTTTCTTCTCTTTCCTCCAACTAAGTAGAAATATACTAGTTTATTCCTTATAGTTTGCTGACTCGGCTCTATTGTACTTGATCTAAGATGTAGCCATATTATCTATAGCCAAGCTTATAGCCGACAAGTATAATAGTCAGATACAAATAAGTAGTACTTCTTTGATACATGGCCCACCTTTATATCTCACAAAGTGTTTAGGAGTACGTGCTACAGCCGGCTGTTAGTTAGTAGCCTGTTTCTCTTCTCTCTTCTCTTCTCTCTCTGCCAACTCAGCAGCAATATATTATTTTAAGTCTTACAATTCGTCCACGTCACCTTATTATACTTGCTCTAAGCGGGTCTAGCACGTGCTTCTAGACACTTTGTGAGAATGAAAAGTGGGTCACATAATAAAAACGTAGTACACTCTTTTGATCTACTATTGTACATGTTGGCTATAAGATGAGTTGTAGATGACATGGCACTAATTTATAGCCAGCAGCTGGCTATACTATTAACCATGCTCTAATAGCTACACCAAGCGTCACTGTGAAACCGGTCTCAAAAAGCACCAACAAACGATCTGGTCATTAAACGATAAAAAACGCCAGAGTGGACGGTCCGCTCACTAATAGGCAGAAAAACGAACCACGCAAGCTCCTCATATCGGCTCTAAGAGCATCTCCAGTCATGCCTCCAACAGCCCCGAGGCGACTTTCGGCGCCGGCGCCGAAAAAACGCCCTAGTCGCGCCCCCAAGACACTGAAATCTGCCGGCTCAGCCCGTTTTTGGGCCTGGCGGTCGCAGGCCGAACCCGGCGCACTGGGGGCGCTTGGGGGCTCCGGCGCAAGGGAAAAACACGCCTGGCCCACACTGTCAGGCGAAAAAAGCAAGTCACTCGTCCAGATTCGCCCCCGAACACCCTCCTCCCCCGCGCGCGCTCGGGCGCCAGCCTGCCTATCCCGGCATCGCCCACCGCCGCACACCGCTAGATAGGCCGTTCCCCGCCCAAAAAGAGAAGAGATTTCAGCGGCGGCAAGCGCCCACCACCGCCCGGGCGATTTTTCCGGCGTTCCGGCCGCGTAGGGGCGGTGCACCGGCGGGTATGCGTCCAGCACGCCCTCAAGGTGTTCGGCGGTTTGCCTGCTCGGCCCTCGGCAATGGACTCGGACGAGGAGGAGGCGCTCGCCCTGCTGCTGGAGGAGGAGGCCGATGCCGACGTCGAGGAAGAGGACATCTCATGGTCCTCGCCGCCCTCGTTGGCCTGCTCGCGAGCAATGAAAAGTCGCGGCGAGGTGGCTCAGCGTCGGGGTGGATGAAAGTAAAGAACTGGCATCATCTGGAAGGCTACTACATGCTCTACTCCGAGTACTTCGCCGATGCTCCACTGCACGGCGACAAAGTATTTCGGCGCCGTTATCGGATGAGCCGAAAGCTTTTCCTCAAGATTGTGAATTCCAGCCCAGAGTTCGACAGCTACTTCAAGTGCAAGAAGGATTGCACCGGCAACCAATCCGAGACTATCTCAAACGTTGTGCTATGAGGCAAGAAGTCCCACTTTGCCAAGGTTCATGAGTCTTGCAGGAAGGATGTTGAGCAGGCATTTGGTGTGCTCCAGTCTCGATTTGTTGTTGTCCGGTACCCTGCTCAGACATGGTCAAAAGATCAAATGTGGGAGATCATGACTTGTTGTGTCATCTTGCACAACATGATCATTGAGAGCGACCGGGAAGAGCTAGTGTTTGACACTGAACCATACTACAGGCAGGGTCCTCTTGCCCAAGTCGATCACCAGCTACCGACAACCTGGATTGCCTGCTTCAATATGCGTCGGGAGATCCGAGACCCACAGGTGCATCAACAACTGCAGGAGGATCGGATGGAGCATCTTTGGAGGATCAAAGGCGACGCCTAGCTCGACGTGTGATGAAATATGAGTTTTATTTGTTGAACTATATAATTTGTCTTGAACTATTTGTAGTTGAACTATATAATTTGTGTTGAACTATTTGTTGTTGAACTATATAATTTCTATTAATTTTCTGTGATGAACAATGCGATAAAAAATTATTTGTGTTGAGAATTCACGCCGAACCATGCCCAACCTCGCCGAATATGGGCTGATTCACGCCGATATCGGGCCATTTTCCGCCGAAAATGGGCCGAAAAATGGGCCCGCATCGGCGCCTGGGGGCGACGGCTGGGCGCCAAACCGCCCACAGAGCCGATTATACCGCCGGCTCGCCCTCAGGCGGCGGTTTTTATGCCTCCTAGGGGGGCCAACGGCTGGAGATGCTCTAAGATCGACACCCCTCATATCCAGACCAAATATAGGATGCATATTGGGCGGCCTAGGCTGACGATCGAGTCCCACACGAAATCGCCCAGAACACTGGCAGTCCAACGGGCGTCTCTCCCGGGGTGTGTGAACATCGTGTGGTGCCGCTCTAGCTTGCCACCCGAGGGCCAATGTCTGGCTATTTAAGTCGAACAGCAACCCCGACCCTATGCTTTCTCCATCTGTGCGCCGCTAATCTGAGCCAAATCCACTCATCTCCCTCTCCACTTGCAGACCATGCCCGCCATGACACTGGATAGGGTGACCACGTACACGATGCTAACGCCGAAGCGGCACCTCCAGATGATCGAGGAGATTCGAGCTAGGCGTGTCGCCCGGATCGTAGTCAGCCCGCCTCTATACTCGTCGAAGCCGAAGGAGGAACAAGAGGGGAAGTCGCAGCCAGAGGCGGAGCAGCAACCGGAGTCCATGGAGGGGCGGATTCGGAGGAGGAGGAGATGGCGTGATACGTCTCCAACGTATCTATAATTTTTTATTGTTCCATGCTATTATATTATCTGTTTTGAATGTTTAATGGGCTTTATTATACACTTTTATATTATTTTTGGGACTAACCTACTAACCCAAGGCCCAGTGCAAATTGCTGTTTTTTTTGCCTATTTCGGTGTTTCACAGAAAAGGAATATCAAACGAAGTCCAAACGGAATGAAACCTTCGATAGAGTTATTTTTGGAACAATATCAACACAGAAGACTTGGAGTACACGCCAGGAAGCGAAGGAGGTGGCCACGAGGGCAGGGGCGCGCCTGTTGGAAATATGCCCTAGAGGCAATAATAAAAGTATTATTATTATATTTCCTTGTTCATGATAATTGTCTGTTATTCATGCTTGAATTGTATTGTACGGAAACAGCGATACATGTGTGAATATATAGACCACAATGAGTCCCTGGTAAGCCTCTAGTTACTAGCTCGTTGATCAACAGATGGTCACGGTTTCCTGACCATGGACATTGGATGTCATTGATAACGGGATCACATCATTAGGAGAATGATGTGATGGACAAGACTCAATCCTGAGCATAGCACGAGATCGTATAGTTCGTAATGCATAAAATTTTCGGTGTCAAGTATTTATTCCTTAGACCATGAGGTTGTACAACTCCCGGATGCCGTAGGAATACTTTGGGTGTGCCAAACGTCACAACGTAACTGGGTGGCTATAAAGGTACGCATCGCGTTTCTCCGAAAGTGTCTGTTGAGTTGGTATGAACCGAGACTGGGATATTGTCACTCCGTGTGACGGAGAGGTACCTCTGGGCCCACTCGGTAAGACATCATCATAATGAGCTCAAAGTGACTAAGGAGTTAGTCACGGGATGATGGATTACGGAACGAGTAAAGAGACTTGCCATGACGAGATTGAACAAGGTATCGGGTATACCGACGACCGAATCTCGGGCAAGTACCATACCGATGGACAAAGGGAATAACATACGGTATTGAGTGAATCCTTGACACAGTGGTTCATCCGATGAAGATCATCGAGGAACACGTGGGAACCAACATGGGTATCCAAATCCCGCTGTTGGTTATTGACCGGAGAGGCGTCTCGGTCATGTCTACGTGTCTCCCGAACCCGTAGGGTCTACACACTTAAGGTTCGGTGACGCTAGGGTCGTAGAGATACATGCACGTGGAAACCCGAAAGTTGTTCAGAGTCCCGGATGAGATCCCGGACATGACGAGGAGTTCCAGAATGGTCCGGAGGTAAAGAATGATATATAGGAAGTCCAGTTTCGGCCATCGGGTGAACTCCGGGGGTCACCGGGAGTGTCCCGGGACCACCGAAGGGGTCCCGGGGGTCCACCGGGTGGGGCCACCCATCCCGGTGGGGCCCCTAGGCCGCAAGGGGAAGGGGTCCAGCCCCTGGTGGGCTGGTGCACCCATATGGGCCCCCCTCCATGCGCCTAGGGTTGAAACCCTAGGGGGAGGGGGCGCCCCCTATGCCTTGGGGGGCAAGATTCCCCCCCTGGCCGCCGCCCCACCCTGGAGATTGAATCTCCAGGGCCGGCGCCCCCCCCTTGGCCCCTATATATAGTGAGGGGGGAGAGGGCAGCCGACCCCAAGCCTCTGGCGCCTCTCCCCCTCCCATCACACCTCCAACTCCTCCACAGGGCGCCGGCGAAGCCCTGCAGGATTTCCCGCTGCATCCACCACCACGCCATCGTGCTGCTGGATCTCCGATGACCTCTCCTCCCCCCTTGCTGGATCAAGAAGGAGGTGACGTTGCTGTACCGGGCGTGTGTTGAACGCGGAGGTGTCGTCCGTTCGGCGCTAGGATCATCGGTGACGAAGAACGCGAAGAGTACGACTACTTCATCCTCGTTGCTTCGAACGCTTCCGCACGCGATCTACAAAAGGGTATGTAGATGCACTCCAATATGCTCGTTGCTAGATGACTCCTTAGATTGATCTTCGTGAAAGCGTAGACATTTTTTGAATTCTGCTACGTTCCCCAACAGTGGCATCTGAGCTAGGTCTTTGCGTAGCATCTTGCACGAGTAGAACACAAACGAGTTGTGGGCGTTGAGTTTGCTCAATTTTCTTGCCGTCACTAGTCCAATCTTGATTCGACGGTATTGTGGGATGAAGCGGCCCGGACCGACCTTACACGTACGCTTACGTGAGACTGGTTCCACCGACAGACATGCACTAGATGCATAAGGTGGCTGGCGGGTGTCTGTCTCTCCCACTTTAGTCGGATCAGATTCGATGAACAAGGTCCTTATGAAGGGTAAATAGAAACTGACAAATCACGTTGTGGTTTTGGCGTAGGTAAGAAACATTCTTGCTAGAAAACCTATAGAAGCCACGTAAAAACTTGCAACAACAATTAGAGGTCGTCTAACTTGTTCTTGCAGCATGTGCTATGTGATATGGTATGGCCAAGAAGATGTGATGAATGATATATGTGATGTATGAGATTGATCATGTTCTTGTAATAGGGAATCACGACTTGCATGTCGGTGAATTTGACAACCGGCAGGAGCCATAGGAGTTGTCTTAATTATTGTATGACCTGCGTGTCACTGAATAACGCCATGTAATTACTTTACTTTATTGCTAAACGTTAGCCATAGTAGTAGAAGTAATAGTTGGCGTGACAACTTCATGAAGACACGATGATGGAGATCATGGTGTCGAGCCGGTGACAAAGATGATCATGGTGCCCCGAAGATGGAGATCGAAGGAGCAAGATGATATTGGCCATATCATGTCACTTTAATTGATTGCATGTGATGTTTATCATGTTTATGCATCTTGTTTACTTAGAACGACGGTAGTAAATAAGATGATCTCTCACTAAAATTTCAAGAATTGTGTTCCCCCTAACTGTGCACCGTTGGTAAGGATCGTTGTTCCGAAGCACCACGTGATGATCGGGTGTGATAGGTTCTAACGTTCGCATACAACGGGTGTAAGCCAGATTTACACAAGCAACACACTTAGGGTTCACTTGACGAGCCTAGCATGTACACACATGGCCTCGGAACACGGAAGACCGAAAGGTCGAACACGAGTCGTATAGAACATACGATCAACATAAAGATGTTCACCGTTGATAACTAGTCCGTCTCACGTGATGATCAGACACGGGCTAGTCGATTCGGATCGTGTATCACTTAGATGACTAGAGAGATGTCAATCTGAGTGGGAGTTCATTAAAATTTGATAAGATGAACTTAATTATCATGAACATAGTCTAAATTCTTTACAATATGTGTTGTAGATCAAATGGCCCACGCTCATGTCACCCTCAACTTCAACGCATTCCTAGAGAAATCCAAGCTGAAAGACGATGGTAGCAACTATACGGACTGGGTCCGTAACCTGAGGATCATCCTCATAGCTGCCAAGAAAACTTATGTCCTAGAAGCACCGCTAGGTGACGCTCCCGTCCCGGCAAACCAAGATGTTATGAACGCTTGGCAGTCACGTTGTGATGATTACTCCCTGGTTCAGTGCGGCATCCTTTACAGCTTAGAATCGGGGCTCCAAAAGCGTTTTGAGCACCACGGGGCATATGAGATGTTCCAAGAGCTGAAAATGGTTTTCCAAGCTCATGCCCGAGTCGAGAGATATGACGTCTCCGACGCATTCTACAGCTGTAAGATGGAGGAAAACAGTTATGTCAGTGAGCACATCCTCAAGATTTCTGGATTGCACAACCGCTTGTCTCAGTTGGGAATGAATCTCCCAGACGAAGCGGTCGTTGACAAAATCCTCCAGTCGCTCCCACCAAGCTACAAGAGCTTCGTGTTGAACTTCAATATGCAGGGGATGGAGAAGTCCATTCCCGAGGTGTATTCAATGCTGAAATCAGCGGAGGTGGATATCAAGAAAGAACATCAAGTGTTGATGGTCAATAAAACCACTAAGTTCAAGAAGGGCAAGGGTAAGAAGAACTACAAGAAGGACGGCAAGGGAGTTGCCGCGCCCGGTAAGCCTGTTGCCGGGAAGAAGCCAAAGTATGGACCCAAGCCTGAGACTGAGTGCTTCTATTGCAAGGGAACGGGTCACTGGAAGCGGAACTGCCCCAAATACTTAGCGGACAAGAAGGCCGGCAACGTCAAAGGTATATGTGATATACATGTTATTGATGTGTACCTTACCAGCGCTCGTAGTAGCTCCTGGGTATTCGATACCGGTGCAGTTGCTCATATTTGTAACTCTAAGCAGGAGTTGCGGAATAAGCGGAGACTGGCGAAGGACGAGGTGACGATGCGCGTCGGGAATGGTTCCAAGGTCGATGTGATCGCCGTCGGCACGCTGCCTCTACATCTACCCTCGGGATTAGTTTTAAACCTTAATAATTGTTATTTAGTACCAGCTTTGAGCATGAACATTGTATCTCGATCTCGTCTTATGCGAAATGGCTACTCATTTAAATCTGAGAATAATGGTTGTTCTATTTATTTGAGATATATGTTTTATGGTCATGCCCTGCTGGTCAATGGTTTATTTTTGATGAATCTCGATCATGATGATATACATATTCATAGTGTGAATGCCAAAAGATGTAAAGTTGATAATGATAGTCCCACATACTTGTGGCATTGCCGCCTTGGTCATATTGGTGTCAAACGTATGAAGAAGCTTCATGTTGATGGACTTCTGGAGTCTCTTGATTATGAATCATTTGACACGTGCGAACCATGCCTCTTGGGCAAGATGACCAAGACTCCATTCTCCGGAACAATGGAGCGAGCAACCAACTTACTGGAAATCATACATACCGATGTGTGCGGTCCAATGAGCGTTGAGGCTCGCGGAGGCTATCATTATGTTCTCACCCTCACAGATGACTTGAGTAGATATGGGTATATCTACTTGATGAAGCACAAGTCTGAGACCTTTGAAAAGTTCAAGGAATTTCAGAATGAGGTTGAGAATCAACGAGACAAGAAAATAAAGTTCTTACGATCGGATCGTGGGGGTGAATATTTGAGTCATGAATTTGGCACGCACCTTAGGAACTATGGAATTGTTTCACAATTGACACCGCCCGGAATACCTCAGCGTAACGGTGTGTCCGAACGTCGAAATTGTACTCTGTTGGACATGGTGCGATCTATGATGATGAGGACATCACTAACAAGGTTACACCCACAGCTCCAACTAACACATGTACAGGACCAATTACTAGAGCTCGCGCACGCCAATTAAATTACCAGGTACTGTCGTTTCTTGGTAATGAATCTAATGTTCATGAGAATATGATGCTGCCTAAATTGGATACATTTGTCTTGCTTACCAATGAAGGGCCTAGCTTGGACAAGAATGATGAACATTGGAGCAAGATCAAGCATGAAGATGATGGCATGCGCAAGGGAAACAAGAATGGAGTTTCAATTGATGATTTCAGGACTTTGAAGCCACCATAATGAGTGCGAGAAGCCTTGGACGAAATATACAAGATGTCACTTCATAAATTTCGTCCAGAGGCTATTATAGGTGATGTGTCACCTTATTATTGGGCCAGGCCCATGTAATTTCGAAATACTTGAGTATAGGCTGTTTTTAGAGTCCGTATGTGTGGGGAAACAAGAGTTAGGGTTGGTTTCGGACCCCTCCACCAAGGGCCACGAAATTCCCCCCTCTTTACCTCATATATACAGCCCTTAGGGCGTCGTTTAGACTTTGGGTTTTGTTTAGATTAAAAGTTTGCCATAGCTGCAACTTCGCGTACTTCGTTTGTGTTCAACGACCAGACCAAGGCGTCACAGAACCCCACCTTGATCAATAAAGCTTTCCTCTTATATTCGCAATATCCAGATTGCAATCTTAGTTTCTTGCTTGTTCTTCGTTTGCCTGCAGGAAACAGACCTTCGTGGTCAGGTTGATCGTGCTCCGGCGTGGTCAACAACCTCTCGGAGTTGGTTTAGCGATTGCTAAGGCGCGACGTCCTCGCACATTCGTAGTAGGATCATCAAAGTCGACTTCCTCCAAAACGATAGCCACCATCTCATCGAAAGACGGGACACATTTGCCTCTATCAAGTGGTATCAGATTTCCAGGTTGCTCGGTGAGATTTTACAGTTTTTCGTAGATTACATCGAGTCTGTTCTTCATACCTACAGTCCACAAAAAAACCAAAAAAAATTAGGGTTAGTTCATCATATCCGAACCAGTCTGAGCCATTGCATAATCTTTTCCGTGTTTGCTTAGTTGAATTTGCGGTTGCATCGTCGTGTCAAGTTGTTGGTCTTAGCGTCTAGTCTTTTAGAGTTTCGAGTTCTGGTCATAAGTTGTCACGCCGCCGCCACAACATCTTCATCGCTACTGCCATATACCACCACCGATCCGTATCCATATACCACCACCAATCCGTATCCATATACCACCACCGCTGCCAAATACCACCACGGCTGCCATATTCTACCACCACATATCCACCACCAATCCGAGTTCTTTTCGTTCTAGATTGGCTTTCGAGATCCATCTAGTTTCGGTTTCGTTGTTTCCTTGCCTGAGTAGGTAAAAAAAAGAGTCTGGAGACCCCCGGGCAGTTTTTAGGCCAAAATTTCGACAGGTGAAAATATTTTTTCCCTATCCTATTTTTGAGCTTTTCTGAGTCTTTTGAGACACGTGCCACCATACTGATTTTTTCCCGCACTTTTTCGTCGTCGCTGCCGTGATTCCGAAAAAAAAAATCGTCAAAAAAATTTCGTGCCTATCATCTTAGTTTGACTTGGGAAGTGTTTTGAGACACTCGCCATTATAGTTTTTCGGCGCAAAAAAAAAGCAGCGCGAAAAAAAATTCATAGTGTGCTTTCCCCTTGATTACGTGCATCGCCGTGATTTCGTTAGTGTTCTAGGCTCGCGTCTCTAGTACGGTCTAGCCTAGGACCAGCACAATACCGTCGTTGAGCGTTTATTCACCTTTGCATCTCTGAATTGATTATTGCTGACCACTTTTGCTACCATCTTATAAGCCTTCCCAGCTCCACATACATCTACGTCGTGCGTTTGACTCGCCCTGATAATCGCTTTATCCAAGCTTTGAGAGTTTTGACTACCACAGTTGCCGATCACCACCTCCTGCTGGGCAAGAACTGGTAAGAATTTGAGATTTGCTTGTCGGATTTGTAACACCCGCCACTACCACCACTTATTAGTAGTCTGTAGGATCATATTCTTGTGTGTTTCTATTGCTGCTAACCATGCCAGGATCACAAGTCGACGAGACTGACTGGGAGAACTTGACGAACAAGGAGCTTCATGATAAGTTTCAGCAAATGATGAGTGTACAGGTGCAAGATGTGCTAAACACATTGGACGAGGCCATGGAGAAGATAGTTGGCATGGAGAAGACGTTTGACACAAAGCTCGATAACAAGTTTGCTGAATTGCTTGCGCGTTTTCCACCACCACCGGCTGCTGCAGCTGTCCCACCTCTTCAACAACAACAACAACAACAACGGCGCCTTACGAATCAAGTGGGACGAGCACAGCGCGTTCCCCTTGAGACTGGTCAAGCTTCTGGTGCTGCTGTTGATGTTTCTGTAGCTCTTGCTACTACTGCAGAGGTGGAGGACCATTATGAGGATGAGGTTGACCAAAATCAGAACTACGTGCAACAACCAGCACCACCACCACCAGGTCGTCCTCATGATATCATCGCAACGGTAGGGCTGCACCACCACCTGAGGTACATGACCATCTTCCTAAACTGAAATTGAATATTCCACCATTTGAGGGTAGATATGTTCCTGATATATATCTTACTTGGGAGTTACAAACTGAACAACGTTTTACATGTTTAAACTATCCCGAGGAGAGACGTGTTCCTGCTGCTGTTTGTGCTTTCACTAGTTTTGCATGTGTTTGGTGGTCTGAACATTGTAGATTATATCCTACTCCAGCTACTTGGACTGCTTTGAAAACTGCTATGCTTACTCGTTGGGTTCCACCATATTATCAACGTGAATTACTTCAAAAACTGCAGCGCTTAAGACAAGGAAAAAATTCTGTAGAAGAATATTATCAGCAATTACAAACTGGCCTGATTAGATGTGGTATTGTTGAGGAGAATGAAGCTATGCTTGCACGTTTTATGGGTGGATTAAATAGAGAGATTCAGACCATTCTAGAGTATAAGGATTATACTAATATCACTCGTTTATTCCATCTTGCTTGTAAAGCTGAACGTGAAGTGCAGGATCGACAGGCATTGGCGCGGACTAACTTTTCTGCAGGTCGACCTTCATCATGGACACCGCGTGCATCCTCTACTTCCACACATTCTACTGCACCGACACCTCCATCAGCTGTTACCTCCAGCCGTGATACAAGGAAGCAGGCACAACCACCATTATCTGCCAAGAGCACACCTATTGGGCCTGCACAGAGTTCTTCTTCTTCCATGGCATCAACAGGGCACACCAGTGATATTATTTGTCGTCGTTGTAAGGGAAGAGGACATTTTGCGAGAGATTGCAAATCTCAGCGTGTGATGATTGCTACTGAGGATGGTGGATATGAATCCGCTAGTGACTATGATGAGGAGACTTTGGCTCTTATTACACGTGACGAACACGGTGGAGACGATTCTGATCATGAGACGCAATACATGGCTCCTGAAGATGCTGACAAGTATGAATGTTTAGTTGCTCAACGTGTTTTGAGTGTGCAGGTTACACAAGCTGAGCAAAATCAGAGGCATAATTTGTTCCATACAAAGGGAGTTGTGAAGGAACGTTCTATTCGCGTGATCATAGATGGAGGGAGTTGCAACAACTTGGATAGCATGGAGATGGTGGAGAAGCTATCTCTCACCACAAGACCACATCCACATCCTTACTACATCCAATGGTTCAACAACAGCGGCAAGGTTAAGGTAACACGTACTGTTCGTGTGCATTTTAATATCTCTACATATGCTGATTATGTTGATTGTGATGTGGTACCTATGCAAGCATGTTCCTTATTACTTGGTAGACCATGGCAATTTGATAAAAATTCTGTACACCATGGTAGAAACAATCAGTATACTCTTGTTCATAAGGATAAAAATATTACTTTACTTCCTATGACTCCTGATTCCATTTTGAAAGATGATATTAATAGAGCTAATAAAGCAAAACAGGAGAAAAATAAGAGTGAAAATCAGATTGTGGCAAAAGAATTTGAGCAACAAATGAAGCCTAATAATAAACCATCTACTGTTGCTTCTGAAATTAAATTGAAAAGTGCATGTTTATTTGCCACCAAATCTGATATTGATGAGCTAGATTTTAGCAAATATGTTTGCTATGCTGTTGTATGCAAAGAGGCATTATTTTCATTCGAGGACGTGCCTTCCTCTTTGCCTCCTGCTGTCACTAACATTTTGCAGGAGTTCGCCGACGTCTTTCCACAAGACGTGCCACCGGGATTACCACCTATTCGAGGGATTGAGCATCAGATTGACTTAATTCCCGGTGCATCGCTACCCAACCGCGCACCATACCGTACCAATCCAGAAGAGACGAAGGAGATTATGCGTCAAGTACAGGAGCTACTCGACAAAGGTTATATACGCGAATCTGATAGAGGCAAAGGTGTCCCGTCTTTCGATGAGATAGTGGCTATCGTTTGGATGAAGTCGACTTTGACGATCCGACTACGAACGTGCGTGGACGTCGCGCCTTAGCAATCGCTAAACCAACTCCGAGAGGTTATCGACCACGCCGGAGCACGATCAACCTGACCACGAAGGTCTATTTCCTGCAGGCAAACGAAGAACAAGCAAGAAACTAAGATTGCAATCTGGATATTGCGAATATAAGAGGAAAGCTTTATGGATCAAGGTGGGGTTCTGTGACGCCTTTGTCTGGTCGTTGAACACAAACGAAGTACGCGAAGTTGCAGCTATGGCGAACTTTTAATCTAAACAAAACCCAAAGTCTAAACGACGCCCTAAGGGCTGTATATATGAGGGAAAGAGGGGGGAATTTCGTGGCCCTTGGTGGAGGGGTCCGAAACCAACCCTAACTCTTGTTTCCCCACACATACGGACTCTAAAAACAGCCTATACTCAAGTATTTCGAAATTACAAGGGCCTGGCCCAATAATAAGGTGACGCAGCACCTATAATAGCCTCTGGACGAAATTTATGAAGTGGCATCTTGTATATTTCGTCCAAGGCTTCCCGCACTCATTATGGTGGCTTCAAAGTCCTGAAATCATCAATTGAAACTCCATTCTTGTTCCCCTTGCGCACGCCATCATCTCCATGCTTGATCTTGCTCCAATGTTCATCCTTCTTGTCCAAGCTAGGCCCTTCATTTGTAAGCAAGACAAATGTATCCAATTTAGGCAGCATCATATTCTCATGAACATTAGATTCATTACCAAGAAACGAAAGTACCTGGTAATTTAATTGGCGTGCGCGAGCTCTAGTAATTGGCCCTGTATATGTGTCAGTTGGAGCTGTGGGTGTAACCTTGTTAGTGATGTCCTCATCATCCTCCCCTTCTTGAATTGAAGTCGTCCTCGACGGAAGCTCATCTTCCTCACCCAAGTAAGGCTTCAAATCTGCAATGTTAAATGTGGGACTAACCCCAAAATCTGCAGGCAGCTCAAGTTTATATGCATTATCATTTATTTTCTCTAACACCTTGAAAGGACCATCAGCACGTGGCATTAGCTTTGACTTGCGCAAATTAGGAAACCTATCCTTACGCAAATGTAACCAAACAAGATCTCCAGGTGCAAAGACAACACGTTTTCTACCCTTATCTCCAACAAGTTTATATTTAGCATTCATGCGCTCAATATTTTCCTTAGTTAACTCATGCATTTTTAAGATCAATTCAGCACGTTGTTTAGCATCAAAATTAACCTTCTCCGAAGATGGAAGAGGCAACAAATCAATAGGTGCACGAGGTAGGAAACCATAGACAATTTCAAAAGGGCACATCTTAGTAGTAGAATGCAACGAACGATTATAAGCAAATTCAATATGAGGCAATCATTCTTCCCACATTTTCTTATTATTCTTCAAAACAGCCCTAAGCATAGTAGACAAAGTTCTGTTGACTACTTCAGTTTGTCCATCAGTTTGGGGGTGACAAGTAGTACTAAAAAGCAGTTTAGTCCCCAACTTAGCCCATAAACATCTCCAAAAGTGGCTAAGAAATTTAGTATCACGATCTGAAACAATAGTATTTGGCACACCATGCAAGCGAATAATTTCACGAAAGAACAAATCAGCAACATTAGCAGCATCATCGCTTTTATGACATGGTATAAAGTATGCCATCTTCGAGAACCTATCCACGACAACAAATATGCTATCCCTCCCCTTCTTTGTTCGAGGTAAACCCAAAACAAAGTCCATAGATATATCTTCCCAAGGAACACTAGGGACAGGCAAAGGCATATATAAACCATGAGGATTGAGTCATGACTTAGCTTTTTGACATGTAGTGCAGCGAGCAACAAAACGCTCAACATCCCGTCGCATCTTTGGCCAAAAGAAATGTGTAGCAAGTACGTCCTCCGTCTTCTTCACGCCAAAGTGTCCCATTAATCCTCCTCCATGCGCCTCCTGCAACAACAAAAGACGAACAGAGCTAGCTGGAATGCATAGCTTGTTAGCTCGAAACACAAATCCATCACTAACGACGAACTTGTTCCATGTTCTCCCTTTTTTACAATTCTGCAATACATCTTTAAATTCAGCATCATGCACATATTGATCTTTGATGGTCTCCAAACCAAATATTTTAAAGTCAAGTTGTGAAAGCATAGTATAACGACGAGACAATGCATCAGCAATAACATTTTCTTTTCCCTTCTTGTGTTTAATAACATAAGGGAAAGTCTCTATGAATTCAACCCATTTAGCATGTCTACGGTTCAGTTTTGCTTGACTCTTAATGTGCTTTAAAGATTCATGATCAGAATGTATAACAAATTCTTTGGGCCATAAATAATGTTGCCATGTCTCCAAAGTCCGAACAAGAGCATATAATTCCTTATCATAAGTAGAATAATTCAGACTAGGCCCACTCAATTTTTCAGAAAAATATGCAACAGGTTTACCATCTTGTAATAACACACCTCCTAACCCAATTCCACTAGCATCACATTCAAGCTCAAAAGTCTTATTAAAATCAGGAAGTTGGAGTAAAGGAGCATGTGTCAACTTATCTTTCAATACCGTGAATGCTTCTTCCTGTGCAGTACCCCAAACAAAAGGCACATCCTTCTTTGTAAGCTCATTGAGAGGTGCAGCAATGGAGCTGAAATCTCTCACAAAACGCCGATAGAATCCAGCGAGGCCAAGGAAACTCCTCACGTGTGTGACCGTTTTGGGCTGCGGCCAACTCTCAATAGCTTCAATCTTGGCTTTATCAACCTCAATTCCCTGTGGAGTAACAACATAGCCAAGAAAAGATACTCGGTCGGTGCAAAAGGTGCACTTTCCAAGGTTACCAAATAAACGTGCATCACGTAGAGCAATAAAAACAGCACGTAAATGTTCCAAATGTTCCTCCAAAGATCTGCTAAAAATCAATATATCATCAAAGTATACTACCACAAATCGTCCAATGAAAGCACGTAAAACTTCATTCATTAATCTCATGAAAGTACTAGGTGCATTAGTTAACCCAAAAGGCATGACTAACCACTCATATAATCCAAACTTAGTTTTAAATGCTGTTTTCCATTCATCTCCCAATTTCATACGAATTTGATGGTATCCACTACGCAAATCAACTTTGGAGAATATTGTAGAGCCACTCAATTCATCAAGCATATTGATACGGAGCATCCTTCGTTCATCCCCATGTACACTACGACTACTACCCAAACCCCAAGTGGACACAAGGTGAACCCGTTCCTCGATGCTTCCCCTTTTCATTCATGCGAGACTTGGTTGCTACCTAATGCAAAGACACTACATGTGCTTAGGAACCGAGGAGACGACCAAGGAGATGCTCGAAGCATAGGACAAGTCCACACCGACGCGGATCAAGAAGTGCCTCAAGTGGAGTCGCCGTGGAGCTACAGCGGCCGGACATCCGGCCGACCCCCGGACATCCGGCGCCCCGGACATCCGGCGCCCCGGACATCCGGGCCCTGGCCGGAAATCCGGCGCCACTGTCCAGAAGACACCCGTGGCTCAACCCCTCCAGCCCGGACATCCGGCCCCTCGGCCCGGACATCCGGCGTCTCGGGAAGGCCCGGACATCCGGCCCCCGCCCGGACATCCGGCCCCTGTCTGCGCACAGTGTATCGGGCCTGAGGCCCATGTATCCCTCTCCCACTTACCCCTTCGTGGACCTAGACTATATATACCCCTCCACCTCCTCCTAGTTAGGGTTAGCTTAGTGATAGCTCATTTGATACCTAGAGCTTTGCTCATCTAGTGGTTCATCTCCTTGTGAGTGACTGCGGCCCCTCTACGGAGAAGATCCACTACGGATTCAGGACCTCCTTCATCGGAGAAGATCCCCAGGGATATCAAGACCTCCTCACGGAGAAGAACCGGTTACCCTTTGTATCGTCCCTTGTTGATCATGGATCTTGTATCTCTTTGTGTTTCGATGATCTAGCATATGTGTGACTTGTTCTTGTTGGTTTGAGTGATTCTCTCGTGTTTTCCCTCGTGTTTCCTCTCGTGTTTCCCCCGTTTCCCTTTGTGTTCTTCGTGTTCATCGTGGGATCCCCTCCATTTCGTGAAAGATCCGCTGATTAGGGTTCCACCCTGTATCATCACGACTCAATCCTCATGGTTTATATATGCCTTTGCCTGTCCCTAGTGTTCCTTGGGAAGATATATCTATGGACTTTGTTTTGGGTTTACCTCGAACAAAGAAGGGGAGGGATAGCATATTTGTTGTCGTGGATAGGTTCTCGAAGATGGCACACTTTATACCATGTCATAAAAGCGATGATGCTGCTAATGTTGCTGATTTGTTCTTTCGTGAAATTATTCGCTTGCATGGTGTGCCAAATACTATTGTTTCAGATCGTGATACTAAATTTCTTAGCCACTTTTGGAGATGTTTATGGGCTAAGTTGGGGACTAAACTGCTTTTTAGTACTACTTGTCACCCCCAAACTGATGGACAAACTGAAGTAGTCAACAGAACTTTGTCTACTATGCTTAGGGCTGTTTTGAAGAATAATAAGAAAATGTGGGAAGAATGCTTGCCTCATATTGAATTTGCTTATAATCGTTCATTGCATTCTACTACTAAGATGTGCCCTTTTGAAATTGTCTATGGTTTCCTACCTCGTGCACCTATTGATTTGTTGCCTCTTCCATCTTCGGAGAAGGTTAATTTTGATGCTAAACAACGTGCTGAATTGATCTTAAAAACGCATGAGTTAACTAAGGAAAATATTGAGCGCATGAATGCTAAATATAAACTTGTTGGAGATAAGGGTAGAAAACGTGTTGTCTTTGCACCTGGAGATCTTGTTTGGTTACATTTGCGTAAGGATAGGTTTCCTAATTTGCGCAAGTCAAAACTAATGCCACGTGCTGACGGTCCTTTCAAGGTGTTAGAGAAAATAAATGATAATGCATATAAACTTGAGCTGCCTGCAGATTTTGGGGTTAGTCCCACATTTAACATTGCAGATTTGAAGCCTTACTTGGGTGAGGAAGATGAGCTTCCGTCGAGGACGACTTCAATTCAAGAAGGGGAGGATGATGAGGACATCACTAACAAGGTTACACCCACAGCTCCAACTAACACATATACAGGACCAATTACTAGAGCTCGCACACGCCAATTAAATTACCAGGTACTGTCGTTTCTTGGTAATGAATCTAATGTTCATGAGAATATGATGCTGCCTAAATTGGATACATTTGTCTTGCTTACCAATGAAGGGCCTAGCTTGGACAAGAAGGATGAACATTGGAGCAAGATCAAGCATGGAGATGATGGCATGCGCAAGGGAAACAAGAATGGAGTTTCAATTGATGATTTCAGGACTTTGAAGCCACCATAATGAGTGCGAGAAGCCTTGGACGAAATATACAAGATGCCACTTCATAAATTTCGTCCAGAGGCTATTATAGGTGCTGCGTCACCTTATTATTGGGCCAGGCCCATGTAATTTCGAAATACTTGAGTATAGGCTGTTTTTAGAGTCCGTATGTGTGGGGAAACAAGAGTTAGGGTTGGTTTCGGACCCCTCCACCAAGGGCCACGAAATTCCCCCCTCTTTCCCTCATATATACAGCCCTTAGAGCGTCGTTTAGACTTTGGGTTTTGTTTAGATTAAAAGTTCGCCATAGCTGCAACTTCGTGTACTTCGTTTGTGTTCAACGACCAGACCAAGGCGTCACAGAACCCCACCTTGATCAATAAAGCTTTCCTCTTATATTCGCAATATCCAGATTGCAATCTTAGTTTCTTGCTTGTTCTTCGTTTGCCTGTAGGAAACAGACCTTCGTGGTCAGGTTGATCGTGCTCCGGCGTGGTCAACAACCTCTCGGAGTTGGTTTAGCGATTGCTAAGGCGCGACGTCCTCGCACGTTCGTAGTCGGATCGTCAAAGTCGACTTCCTCCAAAACGATAGCCACCATCTCATCGAAAGACGGGACACCTTTGCCTCTATCATATGATGTCCCTCACCGATTTACCGCTATCTTTTTGGGGTTATGCTTTAGAGACTGCCGCATTCACTTTAAATAGGGCTCCGTCGAAATCCGTTGAGACGACACCATATGAACTTTGGTTTGGCAAGAAACCGAAGCTGTCGTTTCTGAAAGTTTGGGGTTGCGATGCTTATGTCAAGAAACTTCAACCTGAAAAGCTCGAACCCAAATCGGAAAAATGTGTCTTCATAGGATACCCAAAGGAAACGATTGGGTACACCTTCTACCACAGATCCGAAGGCAAAGTCTTTGTTGCCAAGAATGGATCCTTTCTGGAGAAAGAGTTTCTCTCGAAAGAAGTGAGTGGGAGGATAGTAGAACTTGATGAGGTGACAGTCATCCCTCCTGAACCGGAAAGTAGCGCAGCGCAGGAAATTGTTCCTGAGGTGCCTGCACCGACAAGGGAGGAAGTTAATGATGATGATCATGAAGAAACAGATCAAGTTACTACTGAACATCGAAGGTCCACAAGGGCACGTTTCGCACGAGAGTGGTACGACAACCCTATCATGGAAATCATGTTGTTAGACAACGGTGAACCTTCGAACTATGAAGAAGCGATGGCGGGCCCGGATTCCAATAAATGGCTTGGAGCCATGAAATCCGAGATAGAATCCATGTATGAAAACAAAGTATGGACTTTGGTGGACTTGCCTGATGATAGGCACGCCATAGAAAATAAATGGATATTTAAGAAGAAGACAAACACGGATGGTAATGTGACCATCTATAAGGCTCGGCTTGTCGCTAAGGGTTATCGACAAGTTCAAGGGATTGACTACGACGAGACTTTCTCTCCCGTAGCGATGCTGAAGTCAGTCAGAATCATGTTAGCTATTGCCGCATTCTATGATTATGAGATATGGCAAATGGACGTCAAAACGGCATTCCTTAATGGCTTCCTCAAGGAAGAGTTGTATATGATGCAGCCGGAAGGTTTTGTCGATCCAGAGAATGCTAACAAGGTATGCAAGCTCCAGCGCTTGATCTACGGGCTGGTGCAAGCATCTCGGAGTTGGAATATTTGCTTTAATGATGTGATCAAAGCGTTTGGCTTTATACAGACTTATGGAGAAGCTCGTATCTACAAGAAAATGAGTGGGAGCTCTGTAGCATTTCTCATATTATATGTAGATGACATATTGCTGATGGGAAATGATATAGAATTCTTGGAAAGTGTAAAGGCCTGCTTGAATAAGAGTTTTTCAATGAAGGACCTTGGAGAGGCAGCTTACATATTAGGCATCAAAATCTATAGAGATAGATCAAGACGCCTCATCGGTCTTTCACAAAGTACATACCTTGACAAGATATTGAAGAAGTTCAATATGGATCAGTTCAAGAAGGGGTTCTTGCCTGTTTTGCAAGGTATGAGATTGAGCAAGGCTCAGTCCCCGACCACGGCAGAAGATAGAGAAAATATGAGTGTCATTCCCTATGCCTCAGCCATAGGTTCTATCATGTATGCCATGCTGTGTACCAGACCTGATGTGAACCTTGCCATAAGTTTGGTAGGGAGGTACCAAAGTGATCCCGGTATGGAACACTGGACAGCGGTCAAGAACATCCTAAAGTACCTGAAGAGGACTAAGGATATGTTTCTCGTTTATGGAGATGACGAAGAGCTCGTCGTAAAGGGTTACGTCGATGCTAGCTTCGACACAGATCTGGATGACTCAAAGTCACAAACCGGATACGTGTATATTTTGAATGGTGGAGCAGTCAGCTGGTGCAGTTGCAAGCAGAGCGTCGTGGCGCATTCTACATGTGAAGCGGAGTACATAGCTGCTTGCGAAGCAGCGCAAGAAGGAGTCTGGATGAAGGAGTTCATCACCGACCTAGGAGTCATTCCAAGCGCGTCAAGCCCGATGACTCTCTTCTGTGACAACACTGGTGCTATTGCCATTACCAAGGAGCCCAGGTTTCACAAGAAGACCAAACACATCAAGCGCCGTTTCAACTCCATCCGGAATTATGTTCAAGATGGAGACATAGATATTTGTAAAGTGCATACGGATCTGAATGTCGTAGACCCGTTGACTAAACCTCTTCCACGGGCAAAACATGATCAACACCAGAACTCTATGGGTGTTCGATTCATCACAATGTAACTAGATTATTGACTCTAGTGCAAGTGGGAGACTATTGGAAATATGCCCTAGAGGCAATAATAAAAGTATCATTATTATATTTCCTTGTTCATGATAATTGTCTGTTATTCATGCTTGAATTGTATTGTACGGAAACAGCGATACATGTGTGAATATATAGACCACAATGAGTCCCTGGTAAGCCTCTAGTTAGTAGCTCGTTGATCAACAGATGGTCATGGTTTCCTGACCATGGACATTGGATGTCATTGATAACGGGATCACATCATTAGGAGAATGATGTGATGGACAAGACCCAATCCTGAGCATAGCACGAGATCGTATAGTTCGTAATGCATAAGCTTTTCGGTGTCAAGTATTTATTCCTTAGACCATGAGGTTGTACAACTCCCGGATGCCGTAGGAATACTTTGGGTGTGCCAAACGTCACAACGTAACTGGGTGGCTATAAAGGTACGCATCGGGTATCTCCGAAAGTGTCTGTTGAGTTGGTACGAACCGAGACTGGGATATTGTTACTCCGTGTGACGGAGAGGTACCTCTGGGCCCACTCGGTAAGACATCATCATAATGAGCTCAAAGTGACTAAGGAGTTAGTCATGGGATGATGGATTACGGAACGAGTAAAGATACTTGCCATGACGAGATTGAACAAGGTATCGGGTATACCGACGATCGAATCTCGGGCAAGTACCGTACCGATGGACAAAGGGAATAACATACGTGATTGAGTGAATCCTTGACACAGTGGTTCATCCGACGAAGATCTTCGAGGAACACGTGGGAACCAACATGGGTATCCAGATCCCGCTGTTGGTTATTGACCGGAGAGGCGTCTCGGTCATGTCTACGTGTCTCCCGAACCCGTAGGGTCTACACACTTAAGGTTCGGTGACGCTAGGGTCGTAGAGATACATGCACGTGGAAACCCGAAAGTTGTTCGGAGTCCCGGATGAGATCCCGGACGTGACGAGGAGTTCCGGAATGGTCCGGAGGTAAAGAATGATATATAGGAAGTCCAGTTTCGGCCATCGGGTGAACTCCGGGGGTCACCGGGAGTGTCCCGGGACCACCGGAGGGGTCCCAGGGGTCCACCGGGTGGGGCCACCCATCCCGGTGGGGCCCCTAGGCCGCAAGGGGAAGGGGGCCAGCCCCTGGTGGTCTGGCGCGCCCATATGGCCCCCTTCCATGCGCCTAGGGTTGAAACCCTAGGGGGAGGGGGCGCCCCCTATGCCTTGGGGGGCAAGATCCCCCCTGGCCGCCGCCCCACCCTGGAGATTGGATCTCCAGGGCCGGCGCCCCCCCTTGGCCCCTATATATAGTGAGGGGGGGAGAGGGCAGCCGACCCCAAGCCTCTGGCGCCTCTCCCCCTCCCGTCACACCTCCAACTCCTCCGCAGGGCGCCGGCGAAGCCCTGCATGATTTCCCGCTACATCCACCACCACGCCGTCGTGCTGCTGGATCTCTGACGACCTCTCCTCCCCCCTTGCTGGATCAAGAAGGAGGCGACGTTGCTGTACCGGACGTGTGTTGAACGCGGAGGTGCCGTCCGTTCGGCGCTAGGATCATCGGTGACGAAGAACGCGAAGAGTACGACTACTTCATCCTCGTTGCTTCGAACGCTTCCGCACGTGATCTACAAAAGGGTATGTAGATGCACTCCAATATGCTCATTGCTAGATGACTCCTTAGATTGATCTTGATGAAAGTGTCGAATTTTTTTGAATTCTGCTACGTTCCCCAACAGCGCCCCCACCCTCGTGGGCCACCTGTTGCTCCACCGACGTCCCTCTTCCTCCTATATATACCTACGTACCCTGAAACCATTGAGGAGCACCACAAAACCCTAATTACACCACCACAACCTTATGTACCCGTGAGATCCCATCTTGGGGCCTGTTCCGGAGCTCCACCGGAGGGTGCATCGATCACGGAGGGCTTCTACATCAACACCATAACCCCTGCGATGAGTTGTGAGTAGTTTACCACAGACCTTCGGGTCCATAGTTATTAGCTTGATGACTTCTTCTCTCTCTTTGGATCTTAATACAAAGTTCTCCTCGATCTTTGAGGAGATCTATTCGATGTTATCTTTTTGCGGTGTGTTTGTCGAGATCCGATGAATTGTGGGTTTGTGATCAAGATTATCTATGAACAATATTGGATTTTTTCTGAAATCTTTTATGCATGATTTAAATATCTTTGCAAGTCTCTTCGAATTATCGGTTTGGTTTGGCCTACTAGATCGGTAGTTCTTGCAATGGGAGAAGTGCTTAGCTTTAGGTTCAATCTTGTTGTGTCCTTTCCTAGTGACAGCAGGGGCAGCAAGGCACCTATTGTATTGTTGCCATAGAGGATAAAAAGATGGGGTTTATATCATATTGCTTGAGTTTATCCCTCTACATCATGTCATCTTGCTTGAGGCGTTACTCTGTTCTTGTGAACTTAATACTCTAGATGCATGCTGGATAGCGGTCGATGTGTGGAGTAATAGTAGTAGATGCAGAATCGTTTCAGTCTACTTGTCACGGACGTGATGCCTATATACAATGATCATGCCTAGATATTCTCATAACTATGCGCTTTTCTATCAATTGCTCGACAATAATTTGTTCACCCACCATAGAAATCTGCTATCATCAGAGAAGCCACTAGTGAAACCTATGGCCCCCGGGTCTATCTTCATCATATTAGTTTCCCATCAACTTGCCAATTTCTGTTGCCGTTGTTTTATTTTGTTTCCTTTACTTTTATTTTATATCAAAAATACCAAAAATATTATCTTATCATCTCTATCAGATCTCACTTTTGTAAGTGACCGAGAAGGGATTGACAACCCATTTTATCGCATTGGCTGCAAGGTTCTTATTTGTTTGTGCAGGTACGAGGGACTCGCGCGTGGTCTCCTACTGGATTGATACCTTGGTTCTCAAAACTGAGGGAAATACTTACGCTACTGTGCTGCATCACCCTTTCCTCTTCGAGGGAATACAACGCAAGCCCGAGAAGTAGCAAGAAGAATTTCTGGCGCCATTGCCCGGGAGATCTACACAAAAGTCATATACCAAGTACCTATCACAAACCCTTATCCCTCGCACTACATTATTTGCCTCTCGTTTTCCTCTCCCCCACTTCACCTTTGCCGTTTTATTCGCCCTTTTTTCGTTCGCTTGCTTCTTGTTTGCTTGTGTGTTGGATTGATTGCTTGTCACTATGGCTCAAGACAATACCAAATTGTGTGACTTCTCCAATACCAACAATAATGATTTTATTAGCACTCCGATTGCTCCTATTATAGATGTTGAATCTTGTGAGATCAATGCTGCTCTGTTGAATCTTGTCATGAAAGATCAATTCTCTGGCCTTCCTAGTGAAGATGACGCTACCCATCTAAACAACTTTGCTGATTTGTGCGATATGCAAAAGAAGAGGGATACGGATAATGATATTGTTAAATTGAAGCTATTTCCGTTTTCGCTTAGAGATCGTGCTAAAACTTGGTTCTCTTCTTTGCCTAGAAATAGTATTGATTCATGGAATAAGTGCAAAGATGCCTTTATCTCTAAGTATTTTCCTACCGCTAAGATTATTTCTCTTAGAAACGATATTATGAATTTTAAGCAACTAGACCATGAACATGTTGCACAAGCATGGGCGAGAATGAAATCAATGATACGTAATTGCCCTACACATGGTTTGAACTTATGGATGATTATACAAAACTTCTATGCTCGCTTGAATTTTGCCTCTAGAAATCTTTTAGATTCGGCTGCGGGGGGCACTTTCATGAAAATCACTTTAGGAGAAGCTACTAAACTCCTAGATAATATTATGGTTAATTACTCTCAATGGCACACCGAAAGATCTACTAGTAAAAAAGTACATGTTATTGAAGAGATTAGTGTTTTGAGTGGAAAGATGGATGAACTTATGAAATTATTTGCTACTAAGAGTGCTTCTTATGATCCTAATGATATGCCTTTGTCCACGTTGATTGAGAATAATAATGAATCTTTGGATGTGAATTTTGTCGGTAGGAATAATTTTGGTAACAACGCTTATAGAGGAAACTTTAATTCTAGGCCTTTCCTAGTAATTCCTCTAATAATTATGGTAATTCCTACAACAACTCATATGGAAATTTTAATAAGATGCCCTCTGAACTTGAGACTAGTGTCAAAGAATTTATGAATTCGCAAAAGAATTTCAATGCTTTGCTTGAAGAAAAATTGCTTAAGATTGATGAGTTGGCCAGGAACGTGGATAGAATTTCTCTTGATGTTGATTCTTTGAAACTTAGATCTATTCCACCTAAGCATGATATAAATGTGTCTCTCAAAGCCATGCTAATTTCCATTGATGAGTGCAAAGAAAGAACCGCTAGGATCCATGCTAAAAGAGATTGCTTTGTGAAAGCGTATCTTTCTAGTTTTCATGATAATAAAAATGAAGATCTGAAAGTGATTGATGTGTCTCCTATTAAATCCTTGTTTTCTAGTATGAATCTTGATAAAGATGGGACTGTAGATGAGTCTACTTTAGTTAAAAGGCGTCCCGATGATTCGGAGTTTTTAGATCTTGATGCTAAAACAGTTAAAAGTGGGATTGAAGAGGTCAAAACTTTACATAGCAAAACCCCACTATTTTGGATTTCAAGGGATTTAATTATGATAATTGCTCTTTAATAGATTATATTTCCTTGTTGCAATCCGTGCTAAATTCTCCGCATGCTTATAACCAAAATAAAGCTTTTACCAAACACATGGTTGATGCTTTAATGCAATCTTATGAAGAAAAACTTGAATTAGAAGTTTTTATCCCTAGAAAACTTTATGATGAGTGGGAACCTACTATTAAAATTAAGATTAAAGATCATGAATGCTTTGCTTTCTGTGATTTGGGTGCAATTGTTTCCACAATTCCAAAAACGTTGTGTGATATGCTAGGTTTCCATGAACTTGATGATTGTTCTTTAAATTTGCATCTTGCGGATTCTACCATTAAGAAACCTATGGGAAGGATTAATGATGTTCTTATTGTTGAAAATATGAATTATGTGCCCGTAGATTTCATCGTTCTTGATATAGATTGCAATTCTACATGTCCTATTATTGTTTGTAGACCTTTCCTTAGAACGATTGGGGCAATTATTGATATGAAGGAATGAAATATTAGATTCCATTTTCCATTAAGGAAAGGCATGGAACACTTTCTTAGAAAGAAAATCAAATTACCTTATGAATCTATTATGAGAGCCACTTATGGATTGCCTACCAAAGATGGCAATACCTACATCTATTCTTGTATCATGCCTGACTAGGGGCGTTAAACGATAACGCTTGTTGGGAGGCAACCCAATTTTATTTTATTTGTTTTTGCTTCTGTTTAGTAATAAATAATTCATCTAGCTTCTGGTTAGATGTGGTTTTGTGGTTTAATTAGTGTTTGTGCCAAGTAGAACCTCTGGGAAGACTTGGGTGAAGTTTATGCGATCATGCTGTAGAAAACAGAAACTTTAGCGCTCACGAGATTAGCTACCAGTTTTTTACTGGAGAGTGCTTTTAAGTTGATTCTTTTTGAACATGGTTAATATACAAATTCCTCACTTCCACCAATTTACTTCAATTTTTTTAGGGTTACAGAAGTATTCGAAAGTTACAAATTGCTACAGACTGTTCTGTTTTTGACAGATTCTGTTTTTCGTGTGTTGTTTGCTTATTTTGATGAATCTATGAGTAGTATCGGGGGGTATGAATCATATAGAAGTTGGAATAAAGTAGGTTTAACACCAATATAAACAAAGAATGAGTTAATTATAATACCTTAGAGTGGTGGTTTGTTTTCTTATACTAACAGAGCTCACGAGATTTTTGTTAAGTTTTGTGTTGTGAAGTTTTCAAGTTTTGGGTAAGGATTTGATGGACTATGGAACAAAGAGTGGCAAGAGCCTAAGCTTGTAGATGCCCAAGGCACCCCAAGGTAAAATTCAAGGAGAACCAAAAGCCTAAGCTTGGGGATGCTCCGGGAAGGCATCCCCTCTTTCGTCTTCGTCTATCGGTAACTTTACTTGAGACTATATTTTTATT
The DNA here is from genome assembly GCA_902687465.1 of Secale cereale. Lineage (NCBI taxonomy): Eukaryota > Viridiplantae > Streptophyta > Magnoliopsida > Poales > Poaceae > Secale > Secale cereale. The sequence continues at coordinate 435,992,679 of LR738712.1, read as the reverse complement.
CACCACATGATATGTTTTGCTTGGAGCGACATGTATGATTTGAGTCTTTGCTTTTTAGTTTACCACAATCATCCTTGCTGGACACACCTTTTGAGAGAGATACACATGAATTGGATTTATTATAATACTCTATGTGCTTCACTTATATCTTTTGAGCTAGATAGTTTTGCTCTAGTGCTTCACTTATATCTTTTAGAGCACGGTGGTGGTTTTATTTTGTAGAAATTATTGATATCTCATGCTTCACTTATATCTTTTTGAGAGTCTTTTAGAACATCATGGTAATGTGCTTTGGTTATAAAATTAGTCCTAATATGATAGGCATCCAAGATGGGTATAGTAAAAACTTTCATATAAAGTGCATTGAATATTAAGAGAAGTTTGATACTTGATGATTGCTTTGAGATACGAGGCTGGTGATATTAGAGTCATGCTAGTGGAGTAGTTGTGAATTTGAGAAATACTTGTGTTGAGGTTTGCAAGTCCCGTAGCATGCACGTTTGGTAACCGTTGTGTGACAAATTTGAAGCATGAGGTATTTCATTCAGTGTCATCCTTTGTGTGGAGGTCGGGATCGCGCGATGGTTAACTCCTATGAACTCTTCCCCTAGGAGCATGCGTGTAGTACTTTGTTTTGATGACTTGTAGTTGCAATAAGTATGTGAGTTCTTTATGACTAATGTTGAGTCCATGGATTATACGGACTCTCACCCTTCCACCATTGCTAGCCTCTCTTGTACCACACAACTTTCGCCGGTACCATACGCCCACCATATACCTTCCTCAAAACAGCCACCATACCTACCTATCATGGCATTTCCATAGCCATTCCGAGATATATTGCCATGCAACTTTCCACCGTTTTCGTTCATATGACATGCTTCATCATTGTCATATTGCCATGCATGATCATGTAGTTGACATCGTATTTGTGGCTAGGCCACCATGCATAATTTTTCATACATGTCACTTTTGATTCATTGCACATCCCGGTACACCACCGGAGGCATTCATATAGAGTCATACTTTGTTCTAGTATCGAGTTGTAATATCGAGTTGTAAATCAATAAAAGTGTGATGATCATCATTATTAGAGCATTGTCCCAAAAATAGGGAAGAAAGGCCAAAGAAAAAAAAGAAAGGCCCAAAAAAAAGAAAAAAAAGGACAATGCTACTATCTTTTTCCACACTTGTGCTTCAAAGTAGCACCATGATCTTCGTGATAGAGAGTCTCTTGTTTTGTCACTTTCATATACTAGTGGGAATTTACATTATAGAACTTGGCTTGTATATTCCAACGATGGGCTTCCTCGAATGCCCTAGGTCTTCGTGAGCAAGCAAGTTGGATGCACACCTTTCTTTTGTTGAGCTTTCATACATTTATAGCTCTAGTGCATCCGTTGCATGGCAATCCCTACTCATTCACATTGATATCTATTGATGGGCATCTCCATAACCCATTGATATGCCTAGTTGATGTGATACCATCTTCCTCTTTTGTCTTCTCCACAACCACCACTCCATTCCACCTATAGTGCTATATCCATGGCTCACGCTCATGTATTGCATGAAAGTTGAAAAAGTTTGAAAAAAAATTAAGTATGAAACAATTGCTTGGCTGAAACCGGGGTTGTGCATGATTTGAGTATTTTGTGTGGCGAAGATGGAGCATAGCCAAACTATATGATTTTGTAGGGATGAACTTCCTTTGGCCATGTTATTTTGAGAAGACATGATTTCCTTGTTAGTATGCTTGAAGTATTATTATTCTTATGTCAATATTAAACTTTTGTCTTGAATCTTTCAGATCTGAACATTCATGCCACAATAAAGAAAATTACATTGAGAATTATGTTGGGTAGCATTCCACATCAAAAATTCTATTTTTATCATTTACCTACTCGTGGACGAGCAGGAATTAAGCTTGGGGATGCTTGATACGTCTCCAACATATCTATAATTTTTTATTGTTCCATGCTATTATATTATCTGTTTTGGATGTTTAATGGGCTTTATTATACACTTTTATGTTATTTTTGGGACTAACCTACTAACCGAAGGCCCAGTGCAAATTGTTGTTTTTTTTTGTCTATTTCGGTGTTTCGCAAAAAAGGAATATCAAACGAAGTCCAAACGGAATGAAACCTTCGGGAGAGTTATTTTTGGAACAATATCAACACAGAAGACTTGGAGTACACGCCAGGAAGTGAAGGAGGTGGCCACGAGGGCAGGGGCGCGCCCAGGGGGGTAGGCGCGCCGTCCACCCTCGTGGACCACCTGTTGCTCCACCGACGTCCCTCTTCCTCCTATATATATACCTACGTACCCTGAAACCATTGAGGAGCACCACGAAACCCTAATTCCACCGCTGCAACCTTCTGTACCCGTGAGATCCCATCTTGGGGCCTATTCCGGAGCTCCACCGGAGGGGGCATCGATCACGGAGGGCTTCTACATCAACACCATAGCCCCTCTGATGAGTTGTGAGTAGTTTACCACAGACCTTCGGGTCCATAGTTATTAGCTAGATGGCTTCTTCTCTCTCTTTGGATCTTAATACAAAGTTCTCCTCGATCTTCGAGGAGATCTACTCGATGTAATCTTTCTGCGGTGTGTTTGTCGAGATCCCATGAATTGTGGGTTTATGATCAAGATTATCTATGAACAATATTGAATTCTTTTCTGAAATCTTTTATGCATGATTTAAATATCTTTGCAAGTCTCTTCGAATTATCGGTTTGGTTTGGCCTACTAGATCGGTAGTTCTTGCAATGGGAGAAGTGCTTAGCTTTGGGTTCAATCTTGTTGTGTCCTTTCCTAGTGACAGCAGGGGCAGCAAGGCACATATTGTATTGTTGCCATCGAGGATAAAAAGATGGGGTTTATATCATATTGCTTGAGTTTATCCCTCTACATCATGTCATCTTGCTTAAGGCATTACTCTGTTCTTATGAACTTAATACTCTAGATGTATGTTGGATAGCGGTCGATGTGTGGAGTAATAGTAGTAGATGCAGAATCGTTTCGGTCTACTTGTCACGGACGTGATGCCTATATACAATGATCATGCCTAGATATTCTCATAACTATGCGCTTTTCTATCAATTGCTCGACAGTAATTTGTTCACCCACCGTAGAAATCTGCTATCATGAGAGAAGCCACTAGTGAAACCTATGGCCCCCGGGTCTATCTTCATCATATTAGTTTCCCATCAACTTGCCAATTTCTGTTGTCGTTGTTTTATTTTATTTCCTTTACTTTTATTCTATATCAAAAATACCAAAAATATTATCTTATCATCTCTATTAGATCTCACTTTTGTAAGTGACCGAGAAGGGATTGACAACCCCTTTTATCGCGTTGGCTGCAAGGTTCTTATTTGTTTGTGCAGGTATGAGTGACTCGCGCGTGGTCTCCTACTGGATTGATACCTTGGTTCTCAAAATTGTTGGAAATACTTACGCTACTATGCTGCATCACCCTTTCCTCTTTGAGGGAATACAACGCAAGCTCGAGAAGTAGCACGGCGTAGGTGGAGGAGGTTGCGGGCTTCGCCATGGACACCATGGCAGAGTTCGAGGTCACCCAAGCGACGGAGATGGCGGAGCAGAGCACCATCATGGAGTCTCTAGGATGAGGCCTATGTGGAGACCAACGACGCTTCATCCGGCAAGGACAGATAGAGATCAATGAGCTTTTCACCAAACTAGAGGCGGAGGAGGAGGTTGAGCCGACGCGGAGGTATGGCACAGCCGGGGTTGGAGTTGTCGCCCATGTACCTAGAGCCCGGCATGGGGATCATGACTTTGACGATTACGAGTACTGGTAGATTTTAGTTGATCTACGTACGTATGTTTTTCCTTTTGCATGCTTTATATGGAGTTAATGTTGGGTAACGTTGCATGAAAAAAATCTACGCAGACGCAAGATCTAATCATGGAGATGCATGGAAACAAGAGGGGAGAGTATGTCTACATACCCTCGTAGTCCGTAAAGCGGAAGTGTTTAACAATGTGGTTGATGTAGTCAAACACCTTCGCGATCCAACCGATCAAGTACCGAACGTACGGCACCTCCGCGTTTAGCACACGTTCAGCTCGATGACGTCCTCGCCTTCTTGTTCCAGCAAGACGGACAAAGTAGTAGACGTGTTCCGGCAGCATGACGGCGTGGTGACTGTGATGGTGAACTCGTTCTCGCAGGGCTTCGCCATGCACTGCGGAAAAACTAAACGGAGGACTAAACTGTGGAGAGGGGCGCCGCACACAGCTAAGAGCTTGTCGTGGGGTTGTGTGGCGCCCCCTCCCTCATATATATAGGTGGGGGAGGGGAGGCAGCCAGGAGGCGCTCCAAGGGTGGCCGACCGGCCCCCTTGGGCTCCTCCCCTCTAGCGCCCCCCCTTTCCTTGTATGCCTACGGGGGGAAGGCAGTAGAAGGTGGCGCCCCCCGATTTTCCTTCCTCCTAGGTGGAGGGAAGGAAAGAGAGGCTAGCCCTCCCCCTTTCCATCCCTAGGGCAGAGGCCAAGGGTAGGGGCGCGCCAGCCCCTTGTGGGCTAGTATGTTGCCCCTCTTGGCCCATAAAGCCCATTAACCTCCCGGGGCTTTTCGGAACCCCTTCTGGTGATCCGATGACTACCTGATACAATCCGAAACCTTTTTGGTGACCAAACAACAACATCCTATATATCAATCTTTACATCCGGACCATTCCGAAGCTTCTCGTCTTGTACGTGATCTCATCCGGGACTCCGAACAACATTCAGTCACCAAAACACATAACTCATATAATATATCGTCAATGAACGTTAAGCGTGCGGACCCTACGGGTATGAGAATGATGCAGACATGACCGAGACGACTCTCCAGTCAATAACCAACAACAGGACCTGGATGTCCATATTGGTTCCTACATATTCTACAAAGATCTTTGTTCGTCGAACATTTATGACAACATACGTAGTTCCCTTTGTTTGTCGGTATGTTACTTGCTCGAGATTCGACCGTCGGTATCTCCATACCTAGTTCAAACTCGTTATCGACAAGTATCTTTACTTGTTCCGTAATACATCATCTCGTAACTAACTCTTTAGTCATTTTGCTTGCAAGCTTCTTGTGATGTGCATTACCGAGAGGGCCCAGAGATACCTCTCCGATACACGGAGTGACAAATCCTAATCTTGATCGATGCCAACTCAAGAGACACCTTCGGAAATACCTGTAGAGCATATTTATGATCACCCAGTTACGTTGTGATGTTTGATAGCACAAAAGGTATTCCTACGGTATCCGGGAGTTGCATGATCTCATAGTCGAAGGAATATGTATTTGACATTAAGAAAGCAATAGCAATAAATTGAAAGATCATATGCTAAGCTAACAGATGGGTCTTGTCCATCACATCATTCTCCTAATGATGTGATCTCATTATCAAGTGACAACACATGTCTATGGTTAGGAAACCTTAACCATCTTTGATCAACGAGCTAGTCTAGTAGAGACTTACTAGGGACACGGTATTTGTTTATGTAGCCAGACATGTATTTAAGTTTCTAATCAATACAATTATAGCATTAATAATAAGCCTTTATCATGAACGAGGAAATATAAAATAACAATTTTATTATTGCCTCTAGGGCATATTTCCTTTAGTCTCCCACTTGCACTAGAGTCAATAATCTAGATTACATTGTAATGAATCTATGGAGTCTTGGTGCTGATCATGTTTTACTCGAGGAAGAGGCTCAGTCAACGGGTTTGCTACATTCAGATCCGTGTGTACTTTGCAAATATCTATGTCTACAATGCTCTGCATAAAGCTACTCTAGCTAATTGGCCCCATGTTCAATATGCATCCAGATGGATATTCAAAGTCATCCGGATTAGTGTCAAAGCTTGCATCGACATAACCCTTTGCGACAAACTCTTTATCACCACCACAACCAAGAAACATTCCCTTATTCCTCTAAGGATAATTTTGACCGCTGGTGAGTGATTCATTACTGGATCACTCTTGTACCCCCTTTCCAGACACGTAGCAAGGCACACATCAGGTCTAGTACCCATCATGGCATGCTTTATAGAACCTATGGCTAAGGCATAGGGAATGAATTTGATTCTCTCTCTCTCTCTCTCTCTCTCTCTCTCTCTATCTTCTGATGTGGTCTGGATTTGAGTCTTACTCAAATTCACACCTTACAACTCAGGCCAGAACTCCTTCTTTGACTGGTCCATTTTTAGCTCCTTCAAAATCATGTCAAGGTATGTGCTCTGTGAATGTCTTATCAGGCGTCTTGATCTATCTCTATAGATCTTGATGCCCAATATGTAAGCAACTTCACCGAGGTATTTCATTAAAAAAATCTTATTCAAGTATCCTTTTATGCTATCCAGAAATTCTATATCATTTCCAATCAAAAATATGTCATCCACATATAATATCAGAAATGTTACAGAGCTCCCACTCACTTTCTTGTAAATACAGGCTTCACCGTAAGTCTGTGTAAAACCATATGCTTTGTTCACCTCATTAAAGCGTATATTCCAACTCCGAGATGCTTGCACGAGTCCATAGATGGATCGCTGGAGTTTGCACACTTTGTTAACACCATTAGGATCAACAAAACCTTCTGGTTGCATCATATGCAACTCTTCTTTTAGAAACCCGTTAAGGAATGCAGTTTTGACGTCCATTTGTTAGATTTCATAATCATAAAATGCGGCAATTGATAACATGATTCGGACAAACTTAAGCATAGCTACTGGTGAGAAAGTCTCATCGTAGTCAACCCCTTGAACTTGTCGAAAACCTTTTGCAACAAGTTAAGCTCTATAGACAGTGATATTAGCATCAACGTCCGTCTTCTTCTTGAAGATCCATTTATTGTCAATGGCTTGATGATCATCGGGCAAGTCCACCAAAGTCCACACTTTGTTCTCATACATGGATCCTATCTCAGATTTCATGGCCTCAAGCCATTTGTCGGAATCTGGGCTTATCATATCTTCTTTATAGTTTGAAGGTTCGTCGTTGTCTAACAACATGACTTCCAGGACAGGATTATCTTACCACTTTGTGCGGTGCGTGTTCTGGTCGACCTCCGAGGTTCAGTAGTAACTTGATCCGAGTTTCATGATTATCATCATTAGCTTCTTCTCTAGTTGGTGTAGGCATCACAGGAACGGTTTTCTCTGATGTGCTACTTTCCACTTTGAGAGAAGGTACAACTACCTCATCAAGTTCTACTTTCCTCCAACTCACTTCTTTCAAGAGAAACTCCTTCTCTAGAAATGACCCATTCTTAGCAACAATGATTTCGCCTTCGGATATGTGGTAGAAGGTATACTCAATAGTTTCTTTCGGGTATCCTATGAAGACGCACTTCTCCGCTTTGGGTTTGAGCTTATCAGGCCGAAGCCTTTTATCATAAGCATCACATCCCCAAACTTTAAGAAACGACAACTTAGGTTTATTTCCAAACCACAGTTCATACGGTGTTGTCTCAACGGATTTTGATGGTGCCCTATTTAATGTGAATGCAACTATGTGTAATGCATAACCCCAAAACAATAAAGGCAAATCGGTAAGAGACATCATAGAACGCACCATATCTAATAAAGTACGGTTACGACATTCATACACACCATTACGATGTGGTGTTCCAGGTGGCGTGAGTTGTGAAACAATTCCACATTGTTTTAAATGAAGGCCAAACTCATAACTCAAATATTCGCCTCCACGATCAGATCGTAGAAACTTTATTTTCTTGTTACGATGATTCTCTACTTCACTCTGAAATTCTTTGAACTTTTCAAATGTTTCAGTCTTGTGTTTCACCAAGTAGAAATATTCGTACCTATTTAAATCGTCTGTGAAGGTTAGAAAATAGTGATACCCGTTGCGTGCTTCAACACTCATCGGACCGCATATGTCGGTATGTATTATTTCCAATAAGTCATTAGCTCGCTCCATTGTTCGAGAGAACATAGTTTTAGTCATCTTGCCCATGAGGCATGGTTCACAAGTATCAAATGATTCATAACCAAGTGATTCCAAAAGTCCATCCGCATGGTGTTTCTTCACGCGCTTTACACCAATATGACCTAAACGGTAGTGCCACAAGTATGTTGCACTATCATTATCAACTTTGCATCTTTTGGCATCAATATTATGAATATGTGTATCACTACGATCGGGATTCAATAAACCATTTACATTGTGTGTATGACCATAGAAGGTTTTATTCATGTAAACATAACACAAATTATTCTTTAACTTAAATGAATAACCATATTGCAATAAACACAATCTAATCTTATTAATGCTCAACACAAACACCAAATAATATTTATTTAGGCTTAACACTAATCCCAAAAGTAGAGGGAGTGTGCGATGATGATCATATCAATCTTAGAACCACTTCCAACACACATCGTCACCTCGCCCTTAACTAGTCTCAGTTTATTCTGCAACTCTTGTTTCGAGTTACTAATCTTAGCAACTAAACTGGTATCAAATACCTAGGGCTACTACGAGCACCAATAAGGTACACATCAATAACATGTATAGCAAATAAACCTTTGTTTACTTTGCCATCCTTCTTATCTACCAAGTATTTGGGGCAGTTCCACTTCCAGTGACCATTTCCTTTGCAGTAGAAGCACTCAGTCTTATGCTTGGTTATAGCTTTGGGCTTCTTCCCAGGAGTGGCAACTTGCTTGCCATTCTTCTTGAAGTTCCCTTTCTTTCTCTTGCCCTTTTTCTTAAAACTGGTGGTCTTGTTGACCATCAACACTTGATGCTCTTTCTTGATTTCTACCTCTGCCGATTTCAACATTGCGAAGAGTTTTGGGAATCATTTTTGTCATCCCTTGCATATTTGTAGTTCATCACGAATCTCTAGTAGCTTGGTGATAGTGACTGGAGAAATATGTCAATCACTATCTTATATGGAAGATTAACTTCCACTTCATTCAAGCGATTGTAGTACCCAAACATTCTGAGCACATGCTCATTGGCTGAGCTATTCTCCTCCATCTTGTAAAGTACTTGTTAAAGGTCTCATACCTCTCAACACGGGCATGCGCCTGAAATACTAATTTCAGCTCTTGGAACATCTCATATGTTCCTTGGCGTTCAAAACGTCTTTAGAGCCCCGATTATAAGCCGTAAAGCATGGCGCACTAAACTATCAAGTAGTCATCACATCGAGCTTGCCAAATGTTCATAACGTCTGCATTAGCTCCTGCAATAGGTCTGTCACCTAGCGGTGTGTCAAAGACATAATTCTTCTGTGGAGCAATGAGGATAATCCTCGGATCACGGACCCAGTCCACATTATTTCTACCATCATATTTCAACTTAGTTTTCTCTAGGAACGTATCAAAAAACAGGGAAGCTACATCGTGAGATATTGATCTACAACATAATATGAAAGATATTTTGACTAAGTTCATGATAAATTTAAGTTAAATTAATCAAATTACTAAATAACTCCCATTTAAATCAACATCCCTCAAGTTGTCTAAGTGATACATGATCCAAATCAACTAAACCATGTCCGATCATCACGTGAGATGGAGTAGTCTTCAATGGTGAACATCTACATGTTGATCATATCTACTATATGACTCATGTTCGATCGGTCTCCAGTGTTCCGAGAACTTGTATGTACATGCTAGGCTCGTCAAGTTTAACCCAAGTATTCTGCGTGTGTAAATCTGGCTTACACCCGTTGTATGTGAACGTCGAGTCTATTACACCCGATCATCACGAGGTGTCTCGAAACGATGAACTATTGGAACGGTGCATACTCAGGGAGAGCACTTTTATCTTGAAATTGAGTGAAGGGATCATCTTATAATGCTACCGTCGATCTAAGCAAAATAAGATGCATAAAGGATAAACATCACACGCAATAGAAATATGTGACATGATAGGGCCATCATCATCTTGTGCTTTTAATCTCCATCTCCAAAGAACTGCCATTATCTCCATCATCACCGGCTCGACACCTTGATCTCCATCGTTGTGTCGGGGTTGTCTGGCCAACTATTGCTTCTACAACTATTGCTAACTCATAGCGATATAGTAAAACAATTACATGGCGCTTGAATTTCATACAATAATTAAGAGACAACCCTAAGGCTCCTGTCGGTTTTCTATATTACAAAACACGATCATCTCATACAACAACGTATATCACATCACATCTTGACCATATCACATCACAACATGCCCTGCAAAAACAAGTTATACTTCATTTACTTTATTGTTGCAAGTTTTACGTCGTTGCTACAGGCTTCTAGCAAGAACCGTTCTTACCTACGCAAAAAAAGCACAACAGTGATTATCAAGTTTGTTGTTTTAACCTTCTTCAAGGACCGACCGTAGTCAAATTCGATTCAACTAAAGTAGGAGAAACATACACCCGCCGACTACCTTTATGCAAAACAAGTTGCATGTCTGTAGGTGGAACCGATCTGTACGTGGTCATGTAAGGTTGGTCCGGGCCGCTTCATCCCACAATGCCGCCGAATCAAATTAAGATGTTGGTGGTAAGCAGTATGAACATCACCGCCCACAACTTCTTTGTGTTCTACTCGTGCATATCATCTACGCATAGACCTGGCTCATGATGCCACTGTTGGGTAACGTTGCATGAAAAAATTTATGCACACGCAAGATCTATCCATAAAGATGCATAGCAACGAGAGGGGAGAGTATGTCAACGTACTCTTGTAGACCGTAAAGCAGAAGTGTTTAACAACGCGGTTGATGTAGTCGAACACCTTCGTGATCCAACTGATCAAGTACCAAACGTATGGCACCTCCGCGTTCAGCACATGTTCGCTCGATGACGTCCTCACCTTCTTGATCCATCAAGACGGGCACAGTAGTTGATGAGTTCCGGCAGCATGACGACGTGGTGACGGTGATGGTGAACTCGTTCCCATAGGTCTTCGCCGTGCACCGCGGAAAAACTGGACGGAGGACTAAACTGTGTAGAGGGACGCCACACACGACTAAGAGATTGTCGTGGGGTTGTGTGGTGCCCCCTCCCTCATATATATATATATATATATATATATATATATATATATATATATATATATATATATATATATATATATATATATATATATATATATATATATATATATATATATATATATAGGTGGGGGGAGGGGAGGCAGCTAGGAGGCGCCCCCAGGGTGGCCAGTCGGCCCCCTTGGGCTCCTGCCCTCTAGCGCTCGCTTCCTTGTATGCATGCGGGGGGGAGGCAGGAGGAGGTGGCCCCCCTTTCCTTCCTCCCAGGTGGAGGAAAGGAAAGAGGGGCTAAATCTCCCCCTTTCCATCCCTTGGGCCGGCGACCAAGGGCAGGGGCGCGCCAGCCCCTTGTGGGCCGGTGTGTTCCCCCTCTTGGCCCATAAGGCTCAATAACATCCCAGGGCTTCCCGGAACCCCTTTCGGTGATCCGTTGACTACCCGATACAATCTGAAACCTTTCCAGTGACCAAATAACATCGTCATGTATATCAATCTTTACCTCTGGACCATTCCGGAGCACCTCGTCTTGACCGTGATCTCATACAGGACTCTGAACAACATTCGGTCACCAAATCACATAACTCATATAAATACTATATTGTTAACAAACGTTAATCGTGTGGACCCTACGGGTTCGAGAATGATACAGACATGACCGAGACGACTCTCCGGTCAATAACCAATAGATGGACCTAGATGCCCATATTGGTTCCTACATATTCTATGATGATCTTTATCGGTCGAACCTTTATGACAACATACGTAGTTCCCTTTGTCTGTCGATATGTTACTTGCTCCAAATTCGATCGTCGGTATCTCTATACCTAGTTTAATCTCGTTACCGAAAAGTCTCTTTACTCGTTCTGTAATACATCATCTCGTAACTAACTCTTTAGTCATTTTGCTTGCAAGCTTCTTGTGATGTGTATTACCGAGAGGGTCCAGAGATACCTCTCCGATACATGGAGTGACAAATCCTAATCTCGATCCACGCCAACTCAACAGACACCTTTGGAAATACCCGTAGAGCAACTTTATGATCACCTAGTTACGTTGTGATGTTTGATAGCACACATGGTATTCCTCCGGTATTCGGGAGTTGCATGATCTCATAATCGAAGGAATATATATTTAACATTAAGAAAGCAATAGCAATAAATTGAACGATCATATGCTGAGCTAACAGATGGGTCTCGTCCATCACATCATTCTCGTAATGATGTGATCTCGTTATCAAGGGACAACACATGTCTATGGTTAGGAAAACTTAACCATCTTTGATCAACGAGCTAGTCTAGTAGAGGCTCACTAGGGACACAATATTTGTTTATGTATCCACACATGTATTTATGTTTCCGATCAATACAATGCTAGCATGAATAATAAACCTTTATCATGAATAAGGAAATATAAAATAACAACTTTATTATTACCTCCAGGGCATGTTTCCTTCTGTTAAAGTTTGAAATCCAAGGTATTCGTATGGAGACAAGGAAATTTAAGGGATGCCCAGTCAATGCCCAAGGACATGCCCGAGCACGTCGAGAGACGTTTAAGGGGGCAAATTTGTTGTCTACGGTTGTAGATGCTCTTACTTATTAAAGCATCTGCAATAGCTACCAAGTTTTAGGGCAGCTGACATTTTAAGGCAGCCAAAGGCAAAAAAATATAGTCACTAACTACTACCTTATCATAAATTTTTCGTAAAATAAATTGGGTAGCACTAAAATGCAACACCAAGTGCTCGAAATATACAACACTTGGGTGTCGCCTGTAAATTCCTGCGATGCCCAACCATGGTCATTGTCCTCCCGCGCGCGACCGACTCTCCATCCTGTGGAAGCCCGCCGCCGCTGCTCCATCTAGCGCCCTCGATGTCATCCCCGCCCCACTCCCCGCCACCTCGGATGATGGCCACCGCACCAATTTTGCATCCGCCTTGCGACGTCCGTCGCTCAGATTTGGGCTAACTATCGACGCTCCACCACCCGTAATGGCTGCCGCAACTCGGTTGTGCCCCTCTTAGGTGGCCTAGCGGTTGTTGGTGCACTGTAGGTTGTCGCCCGATAACCTCAACCGAGCAGGATCGAGGACAATCTTGGGACGATGAGGGCGTGGCGGCGACGGTTTTTCGGCCGCACAACCGCCTCGCTCGCGTCGATGGAGGTCATCCCGTGGTCTTTTTCATCTCCTCCCGACAGCGATCTAGCCACTGATGACCCTCCAGCCGGATTTCTCCTTATCGTCCATAAGGTATTCGACAATTTTCTACAAAGGTATTTTTGCGTTTTTTCGTATGGACTTGTAGAATTTCATCTTGATAGATAGTTACGTATTGTCGATGAGTTTGTGTGACTCCAACTATTGCAATGATTCCTCGTCGAATGAGGAAGATGGCATGACCGAGGAGGAAGATATTGCTATTATCTTGATGATGGACAAGAACATGAGGCTGAAGCATGGCGGTTTCATTTTCGATCATGAGTTTTTATGGAGAACAGATAGAAGCGCACAAAAGATTGATACGCAACTACTTTGGCTCAAATCCTCGTTATCCAGAGATGTATGATACGTCTCCAATGTATCTATAAATTATGAAGTATTCATGTTATATTCACAAACATTATATATGGTTTTGGTGAAGTTTTTATGGGCTAGCGTATTATTCTAGTGCCCAGTGCCAGTTCACGCTTTCTGCATGTCTTTTTGTTTTATAGAAAATCAATATCTAGGAAGGTTAAAATATCCCAGTGACTTAATATGATTTTTTTGAAACATATGTGATTTTGGGTGAAGGGGTCAATGAACAACAATGCCTGAGGGCCCCACAAGGGTAGGTGGCGCGAACACCCCTGGCCATGCCCCTGGCCCTTGTGGCTAGCCCTTAGGTCATTTGTTCCCTTCTTTTGCCGCAAGAAAGCTAATTTCCAGAGAAATTTTTTCTCAAAATTTCAGCCCTATCAGAGTTACGGATCTCCGCGTATACAAGTAATGGTGAATGGCCCAAAAACGACATCGAAAAACAGAGAAACGGAGAGAGAAGAGATCCAATCTCGGAGGTGCTCTTGCCCCTCTGGGAGCAATGGTGTGACACCCCGAGACCGATGCTTGAGATGGCTTCCATTTATTTTCATTGTTGCCGTGTGTTTCATTTGCTTGTTTCATTTCATCATGGTATCATGTGCATTGCATCCGCATGTTTTCATAAAACTTGCATCCGTTCGTAGTTGCCGGTTCTCCTCGTCCCTTTCGTTGACCGTTCTAAGTCCAAGCACACTCTCATGCACCTACGGTACCTCTAATTTTTTGTAGGTGGGATAAAATTGTTCTCGGAATGGGGGTAAAAGTTGGTGTGCGGTCTTGTTATATTGTAGGTAGACCGCCTGTCAAATTTCATCGTATTCTGAGGTCATTTGATGCCTCGACCGTTAAAATATAGCGGCACTATAGCTGGATAAATCATCGGTCATTTTTGATATCCGAAAAATTATGCCCAGCCGCTCTTCTATTCTCTCCTCTCAGCCCATCCCCGCTTCACAGCCCACCTGTAGCCTACCTAGTCCCCCCTCTCACTAGAGTCGCACCATCACGATCGCAAGGCTAAAAAATCCTCTCAAACCACCCTAACCCCTTTCCTATATAAACACCCCTACCATGCCTATTTTGGCAACCCTAGCCCCTACACTTTCCCTAACCTACAGCGGCCACCACCTTTCCACCTTCTCCTCATTTTCCGGCGCCAGCCACCCCACCTCCACTTGGCACGTTGCCATTGGCCAAACACCACTAGCGCCGCTGCCCGTAGCCACCTAGAGCGTGCCACATCGCCCCTCAGCCTCCTCCACTGCTCACCTCATCTCCCACATTGCGTCGGCCCTTCCGGCCCAGATCAAGGTCCGCCTGATCCGATCTAGGCATGGACGAGCCCGCATCGCCGCCCGCCTCAGCTAGGGAGCTCCCCAAGCCTCCCGTGCACCAGCGCCGCCCCGAGACCTCCTCGCCTCCTCCACCACACCCATGCGCCGCCAACCCCTCCATCGCCCCTCGCACGGACGGTGACCGCCAGATCAGGCAGCCATGCCCCGCTGCTCCTTTTCTTTGTTGGGAAATGTTGCATGGAAAACAAAAAATTCTAGGCACACGCAAGATCTATCCATGGAATGCATAGCAACGAGAGGGGAAGAGCATCTATATACCCTTGTAGATTGCTAGGCGGAAGCATTTATCAATGCGGTTCATGTAGTCGTACACCTTCATGACCCATCTCGATCAAGTACCGAACGTACAACACCTTTGTGTTCAGCACAAGTTTAGCTCGATGACGTCCTCGCCTTCTCGATCCCGCAAGAGAGGCGAAGTACTAGATGAGTTCCGGCAGCATGAAAGCATGGTGAAACTATCCGCAGGGCTTCACTAAGCACAACAGACATGGACGGCAGAGGAACTAAAACTAGAGGGAAAGGGGCACCGCACACGGCTTGGGGATCGTGGTGTGTCTTGCCCCTCTCCCTCCTCACATATATATATATATAGGTGGGGGAGGGGAGGCAGCCCTGGGGCACCCCGAAGGGGCTGGCGTCCAGCCTTGGCCGCGCCCCTTCCTTATTTGGCGCATGAGAGAAGGGTAGGAGGGGAGGTGCCCCCCTTTCCTTTCCTTAAGTGAGGAGAAAGGCAGGAGGGGTGTAAGTGTAACACCCCAGATCTAATCCTTCCCTTTTTGTAATATATCCAACCTTGGTCATGATCTATTTCCATGTGGGTTCTATCATGTTTGGTTTCTTCATCTTGTTTTTGCATTGTCTTTTAATTATTGCATTGCCATGCCCTTCTTTGTCATGTTGCATTTGGTTTATATGTGGTTGTCATGTTCATCATGTGCATTGCACTCCCCATAATGTTGTGTTGGCTAGATGTATGTTGTGTGTGTGATCAACACTCGTTGCCATCTCTCTCAAGCCATGCCACGCAACTTATCACCTCTCCATTTCTTTCTTTCTCAACTATTTATGCAAGTGACATTTTCCACTCTTCCAATAATGTTCAACTTTTCCTCAAAAATCATACACCACATCCTTAACCTCTCTGTCAAATTTAATTCCATTTGGAGTTGTTTTGGTTGGGTTCAAAAATGACTCAAGTTTGAAATTCATTCAAACTTGGTTTATTTTTCTACCTCTAAAAATGTCCAAACCAATTTAATCAAATGGTTCGTAAATCCAGGGTCATAGGGATAATTTTATATATCTCAACCCTCTCCAAAGTCTCTGGCCTTTTTCTCTTATTTTTTGCCTTAAGAAAACTTAAAAGGATAAGAAAGAGACAGGGGAGAGAGAGACCCAGGAGCAGGCCCAACTATCTCCTTCCTTCCCCCCTTCTCTTTTTACTATAGCATACCCAGCCCAGCAACCTGCAACCCAACAACAATCAAACCCCTTCCGCTCTTATTCTTCCTGTACGACACTTCATCCACAGTAGCCACGTCGATTTTCGCTTGATTTGACGGCCGGAGTCCTCCCTAGCCTCCTATAAAAATGTCCAAAAGCCTAACCTAGCCTCTTCTCTGTCCTTTTCCCCTCTCCCTGCCGTCGCCACCAGGTAGGTTGCCCACCACACGCCGATGTCATGGCCGAGAGGAGCCCGAGCTCTTCTTCGGCGTGATCCAGCCCACAGCCGCCGTCTTCTTCCTCGGCAGCGACACAAGCCTCACGGTAGTCTCCCTCACCTACGCACGCGTCCACAAGGACCCTCAGAGCTTCCTCCTCGACCTCCTCCTCCTCTGCTTCATTCTGCATCATGCAACCGGACGCCTCCGTCAGTCAGCGCATCCTCCCGCCGCCTCCGGACACCATCGACCTTGTACGACTACAACAACACCCCTTCGTGAGCATCCGCTCCTCCCAACCCCTCTCCTTCTTCTTGTGGCCTCCGTTTCCGTCGCGCCCGAGTCCAGGACCGCCATGACCATCATGACAGTGAGCTGAAGCTCGTGTTTCCTTGTTGGCAAGTACACACACACTCAGAACCCGCACACCTCCCTAGCTTATTTCACATGCCCGCCACGGCCTCTCAAGCCCTGCCATCGCCACGGCTACCCTCACCGTCGTAGCCGTCGTCTTCTCTGTCTAAACAGAGAAGCTCGACCCCGGGCTCCCTCTTAAGGAGCCGCACCCCATCCTATGCACCACGCTGCTCCACCCAGTCGACCCTTGTTCGATCCCCCGCGGGCGCAAATTAAACCCCCCATTTTTTGTTGCTTCTTAGTTCAAGTGTGACTCTGACTGCAGGGCCCCACCTGGCATACACATATAATCCCTCCTTCCTTTTTTATTTAGCCCATCAAATATTTCATTTCGGGAAATGGCATATTTCCTTTCCGGGCAAGTCCAAATAAGGATATTCCAAATCTGGAATATTGCCATTTCCGTATATTTCCATTTCTTGCGTATTTTGCAAATGCATTTCGTGAATATTTTTCTACAGCAACATATGCATATTATATATGTTGTGGGGGTAGAAGCATCCCACCAATTCATCTGTGGCATACATTGCATCATTTGAGAAAGTTTTAATACATATCGTATTTACATCACATGTCATTTTTGTGTAATTAGATGCAAGCATCATATGGGGTAGTTTTGTACATGAATAGGACCATTTTCATGTCTACTTGCTGCTAGAATTTATTTCATGTCATGAAGTGCATTGTCGTGAGTGCAACAAGCTTGCAAACTTGCTATCATTAAACTGTATCTACCATGCCATGAAATTCTACCAATTCTGAAACTGTCAGCATCACTTGCCCTTTTGCATTGATGTTATCATCATATCTGTAGGTCATATGAACATCTTTAGTGAGGGAGTTTTGTTAAGTGCATTTAGTACATGCTTTCCATGCTCATTTATGTCATGAATACTACCTGTATTATATATTTATCTTGCCTCAAACTATGCATCATGAATCTGTTTCTGCCATGTTCTGTGTTTTTCACTAAGTTAGGAAATCTCTTATAACTTGCCATCTTGCCTTGATGTTTGCCATTTATATGTACCTCATCTGAATTAGCTCAGTAATCATAAATTTCCATGTGTTACCTCTACGTTCATGCCATGTCTTATGTTTCCATGTTCAAGCAATGTAGCATATTGAAATGTTGCATTCAAGTTGGCATGTTGTTGTTTTTGACAGTTTTGCATTGCATATGGTTTTGTTCACCGTTTGCAATCTGGGCATCCGTTTTCGATGATCTTTATACCAATTTCAACTAGAATCTTCCAATCCATCCAGCGGGATACTTGGTTTGCCAAGAGATTGCACACATCCGTCATGTCTTCACCTTTTTCCTTCCCGTCATCGTAACCTCTGTGACGGTAGTCCCATAGCTCCGTGCATATCATTCTTCTTATGCATTCATGTTAGAAGTGCATGTAGCATATGTTCATTCCCATGCCATGTGCGTTTATGTGGATGCTTGTTCTTCTTTGGGTAGCACCGGGAGACGAGTTTGAGTCCGAGGTTGAGACACCCGTTGAGAATGTTTACGAGGAGCAAGTTTTCTATCCCACCGAGGACGTATCAGGCAAGATGATCATTCCTTGATATCACTACTATCTTTGCTTTGCTAGTTGTCTCGACTCTATCGCTATGTTGCGCCACCCACTACTTGTTTGTCAGCCTCCCAAATTTCCATGAAACAACCTCTAACCCCACCTTCCTAGCAAATCGCTGTTTGGCTATGTTACCGCTTTGCTTGGCCCCTCTTACAGCGTTGCTAGTTGTAGGTGTAGTGCAAGTTGTTCCATGTTGGAATATGGATATCTTGGGATATCACAATATCTCTTATTTAATCAATGCATCTATATATTTGGTAATGGGTGGAAGGCTTGACCTTTTGCTTGGTGTTTTGTTCCACTCATGCCGCCTTAGTTTCCGTTATACCTGTGTTATGTTCCTTGATTTGCGTTCCTAACACGGTTGAGGTTTACGGGCCCTCCTAGATATTTCACTTTGAATAAAACTCTTCCAGCAAGGCCCAACTTTGGTTTTACCATTTTCCAAATAACAACTAAAATTGCATAGGGAGTAATTACCCTGAGGATTCTTAATCAACAACCCGGACCAGTGCTCCTCATGAGTGTTGGTCCACACTTGTCAACCACTGGTGGACGCCAGGGCAACTCTGGATTTGGCCTACCAGAAGTTTGGACAATCCGATCGTGGCCTGAGACGAGATACACACAGCTCCTATCGGGGTGTCAGCATGTCGGGAGGTTGATGCGGAGCATCCTATGGACATCACCATGTCACGAATCCGTTCGGAAAGTGACACGTGCAACCTCTACTTCTCATACATAAAGGTGAATCTTCTCCTTTACACGTGTTCACGTGACCCTTTCGAGGATGGTATACTACTTGACACTCCACTCGTGTGCATGCATAGGTATTGTCGGAGCTTCACGGACGACGAGGAGGAGCGCAAGCGCCAAGGAACGCCTACACCATCCGCGAGGGAAGCGTGGAAGCGAAGACGAAATAAGAAGGGCCTGTCCAGTCCGGAACGGGCGGTACTACCGCCTACAAGCGGTACTACCGCTCCCAAGTGGCACTACCGCCTACAGGCGGTACTACCCCTCCCAAGCGGTACTACCGCCCGAGGTCCGGTACTACCACCCTGCCTATGCGCAGCCGCGGGCCTTTGGCCTTGTATCCCTCTCCACTTACCCCTTCGTGGCTTAGACTATAAATAGACCCCCACCTTCTATCTAAGGTTAGCAAATATGATAGCTCATTTGTATGTGAGCTTTGCTCCTACCTTCTCCTCTTGAGAGAGAGAGAGACTACTCCATTGGAGGCCAAGACCTCCACCTTGGAGAAGATCCCTAGTGGATGCAAGACCTCCCAAGGGAGAAGAATCCTTGTGGATTATCAAGACCTCTCTCCTCATAGGATTGGGATGAACTCTACCATGTATCTTATTTCCCTTTGATTGTTCTTGTACCTTGTGGATCTTATGTGTTTGTGAGTCTAGTGGATGTGTGATTTGGGCTTGTTCTTGAGAGTTTCCCCCTTGTGTTCTTCTTGTTCTTGGGGATTCCCCTCCAATTCGTGAAAGATCTCCACATAGGGTTCCACCCTACAACATCATGGTATCTAGAGCTATGGTTTCTCACGAAATTGGAGCCCCCCTTCTTGTTTTCTAGCCTAATTTTGTTGTGTTCTTGCCCAAATTCGAAAATTCCCTACCAAAAATAGCCCCAATTTTTTTTGTGATTTGTTGGTTTGATGAGTTTTTTTGGATTTGATCCATGGATTTGCTTGGTTTCGAGTGGATCTAGCATCTCCCCAAGTTTCACCACTTTCCATCCACGAAATCCATCCAATTTTTCCCCCAAAGTCATCCATTTCCGCCCATAATTCGCCCCGATCCCGATCTGCGAAGTTTTCCCGACACTAGTGGTACTACCGCCCCTCCAAGCGGCACTACTGCCTATAACCACAAGCGGTACTACCGCCCCGCACATTTTCAGCCTTCCGAGTTTCACCGTTTTGACCACAACTAATTCATCCGGAGTCCGATTTTGACGTTCATTAGCTCGTTTTGAAGCTCTTGACATCCACCATACCACAAAAATACTACCATCATCATTTGACTCCATCAAATTTTGTCAAATTTGGCATGTTTGCCTAGGCCCTCCACCATATCATCCGCATAGCTACCATACCTTTCCGCAACCTAACCATTTTATTTCCCTTAGCATTTGTGGTTGTTTGAGTTGTGACTTGAGTCTCCTAAGGTGTTTCGGCTACTTAGGGATGAGTGCTTCTTCATCAACCACCACCACCACTTCCGCATTGTCATCTTCGACACCACCACCACAGCTTTCCGCTACCACCATTTGACTTTGGCCTTTGAGATTTTGAGTTGTGGTTTTTTCCGTTTCCTAAGGTGTTTCGGCTAATTAGGAATGGGTCGACTTCGACAACACCGCCTCTCATCATCATCATCGGACGGTAACCTCAACGACACCATTGTATATACCCCTTGCAATTGCATTGTTAACCCCTAGCCCATTTTGCGTCACTTGCCCATCGAGACTAGCCATTTGAGTATTGCCGGCAACGTTACTTGTGCACATTAGTGGTCATCGATATACACCATCCATTGCATATATACCATATCATATTGGTATCATCTTGCTATCATAGTACCATCCCTTGTGTCACAAGATTGTTCCCGCATATATACAATTGCTATCTTTGTTTGTGCATTTCACAAAGTGGCCTTACAAAAAAGCTTTTAAGCAAAAGAGAGCAAAGAGCTTGTAAGCAATAGCCATAGCATCGCCACATTGCATATCATACTACCATATTGATCATCTTGGATCATCGTGTGCGAAACACCGGAACATCATACACATAGCATACTTGGGATAGCAAGTTCATACATTTTGCATCTTATAGGTTGTGCACAAGTGTCCTATCCGCCTATTGAGCAATCGTGCTAGCGTCTCTCTTGAGTTGTGCAACACGAGTGTTTTCCGTGGATTCCACATTTTGTGCTCATTCCTTGGTTGCACGGCCCCATTTATCTATCCGTGTGTGTGTTTTCGTGTGCCACATTTTGCTATTGGTCTACTTGTTACATTTGCGAATTTGTGAATCTTTTCCAATATTATTGACTCTTTCTAACATTTTGCATCAAATTTTTGTGCCACTATCCTCACCGAGCTCCACCATAAGCTTTAATTTGTAGGTGTGAGTGAACAAGTCCGGTACCAATTCCACTATTCTTTCATTTCACTTTGAGTGAAACGGGATACATCCTCAACTTTGGGAAACGGTAACTTGGTATTGTTTATCTCATTTCCTACTCACCTTTGCTCAAGTCTTGTGATGGATAGGCAAAGCATTTCATCTTCGGTCTACAACAACAATGACAAGTTCGGTGCCATGACTAGATCACATCGGCATCGACATCATCAACGACAAGCATGTGAAGGTCACGAGCTCAACATCAACAACCACTCAACGACTTCACCATCTACCTTGGCATCTTCGCCAAGTGACTTCAAGGCATCTTTGCCTTCGGACTTGCGACATCTTCGGCGACCCGCACCTCAAGAGAAGCTCCCCAAGCTCAAGTCCGCGACTTCCACGAGCTACTACAACCTCGACAACGACCACACGATTCCTTTCTATGGGACTCAAGACCCCGAGGAGTATCTCGAGTGGGAGCGCTTGATGGACGACTACCTCATGCTACTTGAAGTTCCTCCCGAAGATCAAGCAAAGTGCGCCACAAGAAACTTCCACGACCGCGCGTCGACATGGTGGCTTCACACACCTTCGGAGAACTACGACATGAGTTGGTCCAAGACGAAGAAAGCTATGCGGCAAGATTTCGTGCCTCCCACCTACACGGAACAACTTCTACGCCAATTGGAGAACACCATACAAGGATCCAAGTCCATTGACGCGTACTTCAACGAGATGAAGAATGCCTTGCGACGAGCCGGCGTGGACGACCCCATTTGGATGAAGTTTTACTTCATGATGGGATTGGACAACGACATCTCCAAGACTATCTTCCTCGAGAACTACAAGTCCCTTGACGACAACTACATTGGTGCTCCCAAGGCGGAACAAGAACTCATGAAGGCCAAGACTTCTCCACCGCAAGCACACTTCTCGAAGACCAAATTCCAAAATGGCGAGCATGAGACTTGTACCACCGCCATCCCTCCTTGTGGCATTGATGATGCCGAGTCTACTTTGACTCTTTTTCAAGATGGTGCGGCGACGACTACGACTACGGAGCCATTCGAGGACCAAGCTTTGGAGGCGAGCGACAAGGTGGCGAGCGAGGATGATACTTCCATCTTTGGAGGCGATAGTGATGATGTGCCATCTTCGGCCTTCATCCACGGCGACGGTGACGAGATAGTTGAGCATGGGATTTTCCCTTCGACCACGGCGACGCATGATGACTTGAGTGACTTTTGCCACCATATCGAGAGTGAGAGTGACTTCACCACTAGCCCCATATATGATGAGCTGCCACAATTCCCATGTGAGGAGAGTTACCACCACCACCACTTGAGTGATTTGAGTGACTCCACCATATGTGACATTGAGTGCACCTACCTTGAGGGAGTGAGTGAGCCACCACCACATAGAGAGAGTGAGGTAGTTGATAGGGCATGTGAGGCCATTTCGATTTCTAACAACTTAACCTCTACCTCTATTGTGTCTTCTCATTTGGTGCTAGGTTCCATTTATGATGACGCGCCAATTCACGACGACTTCGTCCTCCCTTTGGACAAGACGATGGCCATAGTGGATTATGACACACCCCCACATGGTTCCATCAAGATGAAGATGACCACCATTTGGTCTTTGCCACCTCACCTACACTTGAGTGGAATGAACAAGGTAACATAGGTGATGGTGCTTCTCTTGTCCCACTAGTGGACTCTCTTGACATTGATTGCTCCCATGATGATG
Organism: Secale cereale; assembly: GCA_902687465.1. Classification (NCBI taxonomy): domain Eukaryota; kingdom Viridiplantae; phylum Streptophyta; class Magnoliopsida; order Poales; family Poaceae; genus Secale; species Secale cereale. The sequence goes on along the minus strand of LR738712.1, from coordinate 435,969,129 downwards.
ATCACCTTATGGATTCACCACATACTAGGTCTTATCCATGCTTAGACATGCCACCTATCTATGATGAATATGATGATGAGCATGTTGAGTTGCCTAGTTGTGATGCTATGCTCCATAGGATATCATGTGAAAATTCTTTTGGTCACATCATGTTCGAGAACCCTCTAAACTTGTCATATGCTATGAGTGAGATCTCCCATATTGCATCTTTTCAATCTCAACATAGTAACTATGCATGCCCCATTAAAGTAAACCCTATTTGCCCTTGTGGCATAGATGACAAGATGACGGTCATTGGCTTTTGTTTTTCATGCGATGATATTGCCATGCTTCCTTTACATGATTTGCATGCCATGCCATGATCACATTGTTCCAAATGTGCTTTGTTTTGGATGTTGTCAATATTCTCCATGTGATTTTTCCACTAATGCTCATGAGGAGACCCCCATAGTTTCTTCATACATACTAGGAGATCTGGATGCATGCCATACCTTGCATGATTACCATGACTGTGTGCACCATATGCATTCCGTGAATAACAATGCCCTCCATACTTCTCATGATGTATTACACAATATGAGTCTCCATTATGCCATAGATAACAACAAACCTCTCATGATGGATGACATGTTTCTTTATCACGCATCTCATTTATTTGAGCATTGTCTATTTTGTGCTAACCAACACATGCACGTGCACATCATGATGGATGATGTGTACATATACCACGCACACATAATTCTTCCTTTGTCTTTGTTTTGTGTAGGTACTCATGAAAATTTGTCAACCTCACAATCCCATGAGTTGACAAAACGAGCTCTTGAGAGCAATGACGATTTGAGATCCCGTGGATTGTCCCTACCACCGTTTGCTTTGCGCAACCACTACGCGCATCTCTTTTACTTGGCTCTCATACGGCTATGGGCTATTTGCCACTTGTCACATTATGCCCATACTAGCGTGTTCACTTTGCATGTTATGCCTCTTGCTATGATTTTGCCATGCAATTGTGACCCTTTCTTGCAATTACCCATGATTCACCATTATGATACTACTATGTGTATTTGCATGCTTGGTGGAGACACTAGTAGCTATTGCCATGATTTCTTTGTGCCCCATGCTATTGTTGATTCTTGTGTTGGGAGAGTCATGATATCCCATTGCTATTTCCATATGGCCTCTCATCAACACATTGATGCTATTTTGCTCATATCTTGCTTTCATGCTTGTGCTATGCCATGTGTATTACCTATACCCACAATTTTCTCACATGACATGATTGCCATGCCTTCTCCTAGTGTGTTGCATCTTCGCTCCACTAGTTTGCACAACTTGATCACTATGCTTGCTTCATGTAGTGCATCACGCATGATACATACTTGGCCCTTTCATGCGGTTGATGTCAACCATTGCCATGCTTTGCACATGATTGATATTGCTTGTTGTCATATGTCTCCACATGTTGCCTCTCTCATGCTATATGATTGTCCATGCATTGAGCGCAACCATGACTTTAATCTTGCCAATGAGATTGCCCCCATAGCATTCTCGCATTTATTTGGAGATTTTGACATATTTCTTGTGAAGCATGCTTGTCTTGCCTCTTTGCATCCTATGCCTAGTGCCATGATTATAGCCATTGTTGCATCGTCTTATTCATGCACTTTTGCTTCTAATGGTTATGTGCAAGAGAAGAGAACCATCATGATGGATGATGTGTTTATCTACCATGCGCATACGTGCTTTGTTTTATTGTGTGCATGTGTAGGATACTTGTACATCGTGTCGACTTCCACTTCACGTAAGTTCACCATTCGAGCTCTTGAGAGCGAACCCACTTCTACCACGACGATTCTACATCGCCCTTGCTTGTGCTTCGGCATTGTGAAGGACACACAAGGTCCCGCTTTCAAGGTGATATCCTTCTCTTTCGAGAAACCACAATCCATGCGCATGAACATTGTGGATCATACTAGTTGTGTTGCTTGCACCATGACTCTTTGCACACATGCTAGAGATCTTTCTTCTACTTGCCATTGCCACATTGCCATGCTTCATGATATATATGCCTTGTGTGTTGCATCCGACTTCTGGATTACTTGTGCCTATCATATGCTTGGTTGCAACAATATCATCTCTTCACATATGCCATGTCCCATTGCTTTTCACATGATTGCCTCGCACATGTTGAACAATTGCTACTTCTATTGTGTTGAGTGCCACTCGATTTTCACTACACCCTATGCATATTATGCTCGGATTGTCTTGCACTTGACCCTTGTGTTTAGACACTTCATTTTCTTTGGTGTTGTGAATGATTCGTATGCCTACCATAGATCCTTCATTGAGCGCTTTATGCATGCTTGCTATGACTTTGAGGTAGATGCTTATTCTCTTGTCACACATATGTGCATCTCTACCTCACATTTACATGCTTGTTTCCATGATGACCTTGATTGTGCTCAATTGATGTGCTTAAATGCCATGCCACAACCCTTTGTCACACCCTATGTTATGCTTGATGACAACACTTGTTGGGTGAATCACCTCTTGAATGCTTGGTTTTGCACTAATGCTAACCACATTTGTTTTTCCAAGTGCTTGTCGTTCTTGATCCTTTTGAAGGAATCACTAGATGGTGCGACATTGGACAGTGACAACTTTGAGCTTCAAGATGATTAGTACTTGGTGATCGTCCACTTCTACACGGCGACACCATCTCTTTCCCATGGTGATTTGGTTCTTGATCCGAGGTCGGATCTTTCCCAAGGGGGAGGGGATGATGCGGAGCATCCTATGGACATCACCATGTCACGAGTCCGTTCGGAAAGTGACACATGCAACCTCTACTTCTCATACATAAAGGTGAATCTTCTCCTTTACACGTGTTCACATGACCCTTCCGAGGATGGTATACTACTGGACACTCCACTCGTGTGCATGCATAGGTATTGTCGGAGCTTCACGGACGACGAGGAGGAGCGCAAGCGCCAAGGAACGCCTACACCATCCGCGAGGGAAGCGTGGAAGCGAAGACGGAAGAAGAAGGGCCTGTCCAGTCTGGAACGGGCGGTACTACCGCCTACAAACGGTACTACCGCTCCCAAGCGGCACTACCGCCTACAGGCGGTACTACCGCTCCCAAGCGGCACTACCGCCTACAGGCGGTACTATCGCCCGAGGTCCGGTACTACCGCCCTACCTGTGCGCAGCCGCGGGCCTTTGGCCTTGTATCCCTCTCCACTTACCCCTTCGTGGCTTAGACTATAATAGACCGCCCCACCTTCTTTCTAAGATTAGCAAATATGATAGCTCATTTGTATGTGGGCTTTGCTCCTACCTTCTCCTCTTGAGAGAGAGAGAGGGACTACTCCATTGGAGGCCAAGACCTCCACCTTGGAGAAGATCCCTAGTGGATGAAAGACCTCCCAAGGGAGAAGAATCATTGTGGATTATCAAGACCTCTCTCCTCATAGGATTGGGATGAACTCTACCATCTATCTTATTTCCCTTTGATTGTTCTTGTACCTTGTGGATCTTATGTGTTTGTGAGTCTAGTGGATGTGTGATTTGGGCTTGTTCTTGAGAGTTTCCCCCTTGTGTTCTTCTTGTTCTTGGGGATTCCCCTCCAATTCGTGAAAGATCTCCACATAGGGTTCCACCCTACAACAAAGGTCTTGCTGGATTTGTTTTACCATTGTCAAAATATCTTGTGCACCGGGATTTCGAGACTGACCGGGTTGTTCTGAGATGGAGATTTACCTCCACGGATGATGAGAGTTTGTTATGGACTAAGTTGGTACACCCCTGCAGGGTTTAATCTTTCAAAAAATCGTTCCCGCGGTTATGTCACGACTTGGAAATTTATGATATCCGGTTGTAGAAAACTTGACACCAAACTCAAATAAAATACACTACCAGTGTGAGTAGCAGTGATGGTCTCTTTTTGAGGGAGTTCAGGAAGAGAACACGACGGGGTTATGTTTGATTCGTAAGTAGTTCAGGATCACTTCTTGATCATTATTAGTTGCGACCGTATGTGTGCTCCTCCTCTTATTCTGGTATTCGTAAGGTAGCCACTTAAAGTTGCTTAGTGCTTGCTGCAACCCCACCACATATCCATACCTTGCCCAGAAGTATTGTAAGTCCCGATACCCCGGAATGCGATTGTTGAGTCCTCGTGGCTCATAGTTTACTACAACAACAGCTACAGGTACCTCCGAGTTCGATGCAAGTGATGGTTCAGAACTTTAATGGGAGTTCGACAAAGAGCGTGGGCGGATGTACGTCATATATCCAGACGATCAGTAGTGGTGATTAGTCAGGTCGTTCTGGGCCTAGATTGGGTGGTTGTCTTTTTATCGTTCAATTTCGTCCGTAGTCGGACCCTATTCCCCCCTTGAAAGATTTTATGAATAATGATGTTGCTGTGTGGATTTGTGGTGAGTGTAAGCCAAATTCTTATATCCCCTCTCTTTTTAGTACATGGGATGTGTAAAGATACAACCACTCTTGCAACCATTCTAGTATGCACTTATGCCCCTAAGTTGTGCCTCGACACGTGAGGGATATAATTAAATATTGGGCGTTACAAGTTGGTAATCAGAGCATCCTGACTTAGAAGCCCCTACTTGATCGAACCGTTGATGTTGTTGAGTCTAGAAGCAAAAACTATTTTGAGTCCTATCTATATATATATCGGAGAGTAGGAATTCTTTTTACTCCTTATCCCCTTTGTTGCCGCGGTGAGGAATCCTAACGTAGGTGTTTTGATTTTACTCTCCCATTTCACTCAATTTTTTTAGGATCACACGGGTATCTTGGGATCGTTCCAAAATCGTTGTGACGAGATCATTGTTCTTGGTGCCACCTGACATTTAGGGGTTGCGCCAGTGTCCCGGGGATTTGAGCTCCGAGGTGTTGTCGTCACATTGTTTATCGTTTCAGTTCTGGAATACCAGAGGTTGCCGGCATAGAAAATGCTTCTATGCGTGCCAGTGGTGAGTTAACCTCGATGCCACCCAGTACTAGGGATGGAGTGTTGGGGAACGTAGTATTTTAAAATTTTCCTACGATCACGCAAGATCTATCTATCAGATGCATAGCAACGAGAGGGAAGAGTGTGTCTACGTACCCTCGTAGACCGGAAGCGGAAGCGTCAAGTGACGCGGTTGATGTAGTCGAACTTCTTCGCGATTCAACCGATCAAGCACCGAACGTACGGCACCTCCGCGTTCAGCACACGTTCAGCTTGATGACGTCCCACGAGCTCTTGATCCAGTTGAGCTTCACAGGAGAGTTTCGTCAGCACGACGGCGTGGTGACGGATATGATGTATTCACCGGCGCAGGGCTTCGCCTAAGCACTGCAACGGTATGACCGAGGTGTGTTACTGTGGAGGGGGGCACCGCACACGGCTGGAACAATTCAACTTGTGTGTCTTTGGGTGCCCTCCTGCCCCCGTATATAAAGGAGCAAGGGAGGAGGGCCGGCCGGCCTCCTATGGTGCGGCTAGGGCAATCCTACTAGGAATAGGATTGCAATCCTATTCCTAGTAGGAGTCCACCAAGAAGGAAGAGAGGGAAAAGAAAAGAGGGAGAGGTGGCGCCCCCCCAATCCTAGTCCAACTAGGATCCCTAGGTGGGGCGCCGGCCAGCCTCTATGGGCTGCCTCTCTCCTTTCCTCAAAGCCCACTATGGACCATCCCCCCTCGTAGGGGGTTTCGGTAACCCCCTCCGGCAATCCAGTTAAATCCGAAACTTTTACGGAACACTTCCGGTGTCCGAATATAGTCGTCCAATATATCAATCTTTATGTCTCAGACATTCCGAGACTCCTCGTCATGTCCGTGATCTCATCCGGGACTCCAAACTACCTTCGGTACATCAAAACTCATAAACTCATAATACCGATCGTCATCAAACGTTAAGCGTGCGGACCCTACGGGTTCGAGAACTATGTAGACATGACCGAGACTCATCTCCGGTCAATAACCAATAGCGGAACCTGGATGTTCATATTGGCTCCTACATATTCTACGAAGATCTTTTATCGGTCAATACCGCATAACAACATACGTTGATCCTTTTGTCATCGGTATGTTACTTGCCCGAGATTCGATCGTCGGTATCTCCATACCTAGTTCAATCTCGTTACCGGCAAGTCTCTTTACTTGTTCCGTAACACATCATCTCGTGACTAACTCATTAGTATTTTGCTTGCAAGGCTTATTGTGATGTGTGTTACCGAGAGGGCCCAGATATACCTCTCCGACACTCGGAGTGACAAATCCTAATCTTGATCTATGCCAACACCACGAATACTTTCGGAGACACCTGTAGAGTATCTTTATGATCACCCAGTTACGTTGTGACGTTTGATAGCACACAAGGTGTTCCTACGGTATTCGGGAGTTGCATAATCTCATAGTCATAGGAACATGTATAAGTCATGAAGAAAGCAATAGCAGTAAAACTAAACGATCAAAGTGCTATGCTAACGGATGGGTCTTGTCCATCACATCATTCTCCTAATGATGTGATCCCGTTGATCAAATGACAACTCATGTCTATGGCTAGGAAACATAACCATCTTTGATCAATGAGCTAGTCTAGTAGAGGCATACTAGGGACATACTGTTTTGTCTATGTATCCACACATGTACTAAGTTTCCGGTTAATACAATTCTAGCATGAATAAAAGACAATTATCATGATATAAGGAAATACAAATAACATCTTTATTATTGCCTCTAGGGCATATTTCCTTCAGTCTCCCACTTGAACTAGAGTCAATAATCTAGATTACAAAGTGATGATCCTCACACCCATGGAGTCCTGGTGCTGATCATGTTTTGCCCGTGGAAGAGGCTTAGTCAACGGGTCTGCAACATTCAGATCCGTATGTATTTTGCAAATCTCCATGTCTCCCTCCTTGACTAGATCGCGGATGGAATTGAAGCGTATTTTGATGTGCTTTGTTCTCTTGTGAAACCTGGATTCCTTCGCCAAGGCTATTGCTCCAGTGTTGTCACAAAAGATTTTCATTGGACCCGATGCACTAGGTACTACACCTAGATCGGATATGAACTCCTTCATCCAGACTCCTTCATTTGCTGCTTCCGAAGCAGCTATGTATTCCGCTTCACACGTAGATCCCGCCACGATGCTCTTCTTGGAACTGCACCAACTGACAGCTCCACCGTTCAATAAAAATACATATCCGGTTTGTGACTTAGAGTCATCCGGATCAGTGTCAAAGCTAGAATCGACGTAACCGTTTACGACGAGCTCTTTGTCACCTCCATACACGAGAAACATATCCTTTGTCCTTTTTAGGTACTTCAGGATGTTCTTGACCGCTGTCCAGTGATCCACTCCTGGATTACTTTGGTACCTCCCTGCTAGACTTATAGCAAGGCACACATCAGGTCTGGTACACAGCATTCCATACATGATAGATCCTATGGCTGAGGCATAGGGAATGACTTTCATTTTCTCTCTATCTTCTGCAGTGGTCGGGCATTGAGTCTTACTCAATTTCATACCTTGTAATACAGGCAAGAACCCTTTCTTTGACTGATCCATTTTGAACTTCTTCAAAATCTTATCAAGGTATGTGCTTTGTGAAAGTCCAATTAAGCGTCTTGATCTATCTCTATAGATCTTGATGCCTAATATATAAGCAGCTTCATCGAGGTCTTTCATTGAAAAATTCTTATTGAAGTATCCTTTTATGCTATCCAGAAATTCTATATCATTTCCAATCAACAATATGTCATCCACATATAATATTAGAAATGCTACAGAGCTCCCACTCACTTTCTTGTAAATACAGGCTTCTCCAAAAGTCTGTATAAAACCATAAGCTTTGATCACCTCATCAAAGCGTATATTCCAACTCCGAGATGCTTGCACCAGTCCATAGATGGATCGCTAGAGCTTGCATACTTTGTTAGCATCTTTTGGATCGACAAAACCTTCCGGTTGCATCATATACAACTCTTCTTTGAGATATCCATTCAGGAATGCAGTTTTGACATCCATTTGCCAGATTTCATAATCATAAAATGCGGCAATTGCTAACATGATTCGGACAGACTTAAGCATCGCTACAGGTGAGAAAGTCTCATCGTAGTGAACTCCTTGAACTTGTCGAAACCCTTTCGCAACAAGTCGAGCTTTGTAAACAGTAACATTACCGTCTGCGTCGGTCTTCCTCTTGAAGATCCATTTATTTTCGATGGCCTGCCGATCATCAGGCAAGTCAACCAAAGTCCATACTTTGTTCTCATACATAGATCCCATCTCAGATTTCATGGCCTCAAGCCATTTTGCGGAATCTGGGCTCATCATCGCTTCCTCATAGTTCGTAGGTTCATCATGGTCCAGTAACATGATTTCCAGAACTGGGTTGCCGTACCACTCTGGTGCGGAACGTACTCTGGTTGATCTACGACGTTCAACAGAAACTTGATCTGAAGTTTCATGATCATCATCATTAACTTCCTCACTGATTGGTGTAGGAATCACTGGAACAATTTTCTGTGATGTACTACTTTCCAATTCAGGAGAAGGTACAATTACCTCATCAAGTTCCACTTTCCTCCCACTCACTTCTTTCGAGAGAAACTCCTTCTCTAGAAAGGATCCATTCTTAGCAACGAATATCTTGCCTTCGGATCTGTGATAGAAGGTGTACCCAACAGTCTCTTTTGGGTATCCTATGAAGACACATTTCTCTGACTTGGGTTCGAGCTTATCAGGTTGAAGCTTTTTCACATAAGCATCGCAGCCCCAAACTTTAAGAAACGACAACTTTGGTTTCTTGCCAAACCATAGTTCATAAGGTGTCGTATCAACGGATTTAGATGGTGCCCTATTTAACGTGAATGCAACTGTCTCTAAAGCATAACCCCAAAACGATAGTGGTAAATCGGTAAGAGACATCATAGATCGTACCATATCCAATAAAGTACGGTTACGACGTTCGGACACACCATTACGATGTGGTGTTCCGGGTGGCGTGAGTTGTGAAACTATTCCACATTGTTTCAAATGAAGACCAAACTCGTAACTCAAATATTCTCCTCCACGATCAGATCATAGAAACTTTATTTTCTTGTTACGATGATTCTCTACTTCACTCTGAAATTCTTTGAACTTTTCAAATGTTTCAGACTTGTGCTTCATTAAGTAGATATACCCATATCTGCTCAAATCATCAGTGAAGGTCAGAAAATAACGATACCCGCCGCGAGCTTCAACACTCATTGGCCCACATACATCGGTATGTATGATTTCCAACAAATCTGTTGCTTGCTCCATAGTTCCGGAGAACGGAGTTTTAGTCATCTTGCCCATGAGGCATGGTTCGCAAGCACCAAGTGATTCATAGTCAAGTGATTCCAAAAGTCCATCACTATGGAGTTTCTTCATGCGCTTTACACCAATATGACCTAAACGGCAGTGCCACAAATAAGTTGCACTATCATTATTAACCTTGCATCTTTTGGTTTCAATATTATGAATATGTGTATCACTACAATCGAGATCCAATAAGAATAGACCACTCCTCAAGGGTGCATGACCATAAACGATATTATTCATAAAAATAGAACAACCATTATTCTCTGATTTAAATGAATAACCGTCTCGCAATAAACAAGATCCAGATATAATGTTCATTCTCAACGCTGGCACCAAATAACAATTATTTAGGTCTAAAACTAATCCCGAAGGTAGGTGTAGAGGTAGCGTGCCGACGGCCATCGACTTTGGAACCGTTTCCCACGCGTATCATCACCTCGTCCTTAGCCAATCTTCGTTTAATCCGTAGTCCCTGTTTCGAGTTACAAATATTAGCAACCGAACCGGTATCAAATACCCAGGTACTACTACGAGCATTAGTAAGGTACACATCAATAACATGTATATCACATATACCTTTGTTCACCTTGCCATCCTTCTTATCCGCCAAATACTTGGGGCAGTTCCGCTTCCAGTGTCCAGTCCCCTTGCAGTAGAAGCACTCAGTTTCAGGCTTGGCTCCAGACTTGGGTTTCTTCGTGGAAGTAGCAACTGTCTTGCTATTCTTCTTGAAGTTCCCCTTCTTTCCCTTGCCCTTTTTCTTGAAACTAGTGGTCTTGTTAACCATCAACACTTGATGCTCCTTTTTGATTTCTACCTCCGCAGCCTTGAGCATAGCGAAGAGCTCGGGAATTGTATTTTGCATCCCTTGCATATTATAGTTCATCACGAAGCTTTTATAGCTTGGTGGCAGTGATTGAAGAACTCTATCAATAACACTATCCTCGTCAACTTTGCAACCAAGTTGAGTCATATGATTGTAGTACCCAGACATTCTGAGCAAGTGTTCACTGATAGAACTATTCTCCTCCATCTTGCAGCTGTAGAACTTATTGGAAATCTCATATTTCTCAATCCGGGCATTTGCTTGAAATATTAACTTCAACTCCTGGAACATCTCATATGGTCCATGACGTTCAAAACGTCATTGAAGTCCCGGTTCTAAGCCGTAAAGCATGGCACACTGAACTATCGTGTAGTCATCAGACCGTGATTGCCAGACGTTCAAAGCGTCTACATTAGCGGGAGGGGGCTTGTCACCTAGCGGTGCTTCAAGGACATAATTCTTCTGTGCAGCAATGAGGATAATCCTCAGGTTACGGACCCAGTCCGTGTAATTGCTACCATCATCTTTCAACTTAGCTTTCTCTAGGAATGCATTAAAATTCAAAGGAACGGTAGCACGGGCCATTGATCTACAACAACATAGATATGCAAAAACTATCAGGACTAAGTTCATGATAAGTTAAAGTTCAGTTTAATCATATTAAGGAACTCCCACTTAGATAGACATCCCTCCGGTCATCTAAATGATCACGTGATCCAAATTAACTAAACCATGTCCGATCATCACGTGAGATGGAGTAGTTTCAATGGTGAACATCTTATGTTGATCATATCTACTATATGATTCACGTTCGACCTTTCGGTCTCCAGTGTTCCGAGGCCATATCTGCATATGCTAGGCTCGTCAAGTTTAACCCGAGTATTCTGCGTGTGCAAAACTGGCTTACACCCGTTGTATTTGAACGTAGAGCTTATCACACCCGATCATCACGTGGTGTCTCGGCACGACGAACTTTCGCAACGGTGCATACTCAGGGAGAACACTTATACCTTGAAATTTAGTAAGGGATCATCTTATAATGCTACCATCGTTCTAAGCAAAATAAGAAGCATAATAAGATGAACATCACATGCAATCAAAATATGTGACATGATATGGCCATCATCATCTTGTGCTTTTGATCTCCATCTCCAAAGCACCGTCATGATCACCTTCGTCACCGGCGCGACACCTTGATCTCCATCGTAGCATCGTTGTCGTCTCGCCAACTATTGCTTCTACGACTACCGCTACCGCTTAGTGATAAAGTAAAGCAATTACATGGCGATTGCATTTCATACAATAAAGCGACAACCATATGGCTCCTGCCAGTTGCCGATAACATTACAAAACATGATCATCTCATACAAAACCGTATAACTCATCATGTCTTGACCATATCACATCACAACATGCCCTGCAAAAACAAGTTAGACGTCCTCTACTTTGTTGTTGCAAGTTTTACGTGGCTGCTACGGGCTTAGCAAGAACCGTTCTTACCTACGCATACAAAACCACAACGATGTTTCGTCAAGTATGTGCTGTTTTAACCTTCACAAGGACCGGGCGTAGCCACACTTGATTCAGCTAAAGTGAGAGAGACAGACACCCGCCAGTCACCTTTAAGCAACGAGTGCTCGTAACGGTGAAACCAGTCTCGCGTAAGCGTACGCGTAATGTCGGTCCGGGCCGCTTCATCTCACAATACCGCCGAAGCAAAGTATGACATGCTGGTAAGCAGTATGACTAGTATCGCCCACAACTCATTGTGTTCTACTCGTGCTTATCATCTACGCATAGACCTGGCTCATGATGCCACTGTTGGGGAACGTAGTATTTTAAAATTTTCCTACGATCACGCAAGATCTATCTACCAGATGCATAGCAACGAGAGGGAAGAGTGTGTCTACGTACCCTCATAGACCGGAAGCGGAAGCGTCAAGTGACGCGGTTGATGTAGTCGAACTTCTTCGTGATTCAACCGATCAAGCACCGAATGTACGACACCTCCGCGTTCAGCACACATTCAGCTTGATGACGTCCCACGAGCTCTTGATCCAGTTGAGCTTCACGGGAGAGTTTCGTCAGCACGACGGCATGGTGACGGATATGATGTATTCACCGGCGCAGGGCTTCGCCTAAGCACTGCAACGGTATGACCGAGGTGTGTTACTGTGGAGGGGGGCACCGCACACGGCTGGAACAATTCAACTTGTGTGTCTTTGGGTGCCCCCTGTCCCCGTATATAAAGGAGCAAGGGAGGAGGGCCGGCCGACCTCCTATGGTGCGGCTAGGGCAATCCTACTAGGAATAGGATTGCAATTCTATTCCTAGTAGGAGTCCACCAAGAAGGAAGAGAGGGAAAAGAAAAGAGGGAGAGGTGGCGCCCCCCCCCCCAATCCTAGTCCAACTAGGATCCCTAGGTGGGGCGCCGGCCAGCCTCTATGGGCTGCCTCTCTCCTTTCCTCAAGGCCCACTATGGACCATCCCCCCTCGTAGGGGGTTCCGGTAACCCCCTCCGGCAATCCAGTTAAATCCGAAACTTTTCTGGAACACTTCCGGTGTCCGAATATAGCCGTCCAATATATCAATCTTTATGTCTCGGACATTCCGAGACTCCTCGTCATGTCCGTGATCTCATCCGGGACTCCGAACTACCTTCGGTACATCAAAACTCATAAACTCATAATACCGATCGTCATCAAACGTTAAGCGTGCGGACCCTACGGGTTCGAGAACTATGTAGACATGACCGAGACTCATCTCCGGTCAATAACCAATAGCGGAACCTGGATGTTCATATTGGCTCCTACATATTCTACGAAGATCTTTTATCGGTCAATACCGCATAACAACATACGTTGATCCTTTTGTCATCGGTATGTTACTTGCCCGAGATTCGATCGTCGGTATCTCCATACCTAGTTCAATCTCGTTACCGGCAAGTCTCTTTACTCGTTCCGTAACACATCATCTCGTGACTAACTCATTAGTCTTTTGCTTGCAAGGCTTATTGTGATGTGTGTTACCGAGAGGGCCCAGAGATACCTCTCCGACACTCGGAGTGACAAATCCTAATCTTGATCTATGCCAACACCACAAATACTTTCGGGGACACCTGTAGAGCATCTTTATGATCACCCAGTTACGTTGTGACCTTTGATAGCACACAAGGTGTTCCTACGGTATTCGGGAGTTGCATAATCTCATAGTCATAGGAACATGTATAAGTCATGAAGAAAGCAATAGCAGTAAAACTAAACGATCAAAGTGCTATGCTAACGGATGGGTCTTGTCCATCACATCATTATCCTAATGATGTGATCCCGTTGATCAAATGACAACTCATGTCTATGGCTAGGAAACATAACCATCTTTGATCAATGAGCTAGTCTAGTAGAGGCATACTAGGGACATCCTGTTTTGTCTATGTATCCACACATGTACTAAGTTTCCGGTTAATACAATTCTAGCATGAATAAAAGACAATTATCATGATATAAGGAAATACAAATAACATCTTTATTATTGCCTCTAGGGCATATTTCCTTCATGGAGTTAGGGAGTATTTCCACAACTAGTATAGCAGATGTTCTTCAAATGTTTGAGGTACAGAGTTTCCGAGGTTTTCTTGGTTATGTGTTGACGGATGTGATACAGTTGGAGCGTAGAATTCTACTAGGGGTTGTGTGAGATATTTGTGGCTCCTTGTATCCATTGCATTAGATTGCATAACCAGAAAATTGCGGGAGTTCTTAGGTGGAAATTCAAGTAGTTACCCAGGATATCTTTCGACAAATGCATGACATTAGGTTGGGGTCCAACGTCTAGTGGTCCGCTAGTCACGGTCGATTTTGCAGTGGTCTCGGTGCATCTTAAAGAGTCCTTGGCTATGCCGACTCGGGGGCGCTTCATTATCATTCGTGATTTCCGCTGTAACGTCGTGCCTGGGGGGCCTCATCACAAAAGCTTTGGACGGAATATCTATCATATGTTTGTTCCGGCTTGTTTCGCATGCCAAATCCTCTGTTTCGTTTTGGTTGTGGTATTTGAGTTGCTTCGATGTCAAGTGTTGATTCCATATCATTCCTAAGCGGTGTTCTCATATTTCTATGGGAGTGCTAATCCTTCTTGATCATCGAGATTTTCACCAACCGGTGCACTTCTCTTCAAGTTATTCCATACGAGCGCCATCGAGAAGCTTGAGGAATTGTCCATTTTATTCGTCCCAAGTTCCTTTGTTTTTACGCACCCTTTTTCTTCATAGAGCCATTATTCTTAATCAAGTGTCCTTTTATTCATCCAAAGGAATCTTTCAGTGTTGAGCATACCCTTTCATTTGTCCAATGTTTCCGGCGTACCTCTTTATCATTCACCTCTCACTATTTTCATTGGTTCCAGAGTGTACAATATATCTGAGAAGATTTGGGTTGCCATTCTTAATCCATCAAGCTATCTCGGAGTTGTTACCTCGTTTAAGCCATTTAAACCAACCGGTCTAATATCTCTCTAAATCATTCAACAGTGTTTCTTTTGAGTGGGCCCATAACCCACAGGTCTTTTCCCATGATCCTATCTAACACTTCTATTTTTTCCGGAGTTATTCTCAAATCCTTTCCAAAGTGTGACGTAAGAATGCATTCCATCAGTCTTATGCCTTCTCCAAGATCTCTTCCAAATTATTTTCATTGTTGGTTTAACCTTTATATTCTTCATTCTTCCGGAGTATATACAAATTCTTTAATGTGTTCCTCATCGTCACTCTCAACATTTGAAGACCGAAGAAGAATTTCTCCTAAATCTTGGTCCGTTCTCTTGAAGATTCATCATTCTAGCTTCATGCCATCCTCATAATTGTTTCCGATTGTGAGAATCATTTTCATAACCATCCGAAGCATTACAGGAGTTGTTTTCATTTCTAGATCATCCGAAGGCAATCATTTCAACAGTGTTTCTTCATTCATATCGAAATTCTTACCGGTGGATCGTCAATTATTCTCTAGTCAGCTCATGATCTCTTCATTCTCATATATCTAAATTTGCCTCAATTATCTTCAATTGTTTTCTAATTCTTCTCAATGATTCGTTCTCTTTTCTTCGTTTGTTTCAAATTCTTACGGTGTCACGTTCGAGACCCCTCTTCCTTTGTTATCGTATTGATTCCTTTGTTCTTTCCGAATCACGTTGGTGGTTCGTTGAAGACTTATTCAATTTTGTGGTATATCTCTCCTAAACCTTGCAAGAAGAATAAGCAACATGCCTATCCGTTTCTTGTCATCAATTTAGTTGATGAAACATAAACATACCATAAATCTTATTCTTGTTCTTCAAGGGGATTTAATTTCTTCCTTTTGGATCTTATTCATGATGAATAAGCCTTGATTCGAAGGGTTCCAGCTTTCTTTACTGGAACTCCAAGTTATTTCAATTATATCATTTTAAAGCTCCATCTAAATCTTGCAAGGTTTCTTCTTGTTCTTTTCACCCTTCATTTCCTACCATTTCTTTTCCTACTAGAGTTCTTCATGGAGGTTCTACATGGTCGTTTGTCAAAGATTTCTTTCATTCTTCAAGTGTTCGTCAAGATTCTTGTTGGAGCAGCTCAAGTATTCTTTTTCTTTCTTTTCGAAGTGCAATTGTTTCTACCTTATGTTTGAAGGTGGTGTTATGTCATGCTTGGCAATTTCTCGTTGTGTTTCATGATTCACAAGTTGTCCGGAATGAGATAATTTAAAACCATTGTTTTCTCCTCGTTCAGGAGTTGTTTCAACCCATCATAATTTCTTCGTCGGAGTAGCTTGGTATAGATTTCACCTAAAGCCTTCCATTAGGAGTGTTGCTATTTGTGGTGCTTATTAATGATCCAAGTTATCTCTTCATCAGTTTGGTGAAAGAAGTTTTTCATCTCTTTGGTGCTCTAAATCAAATCAATTGTTTTCATTAGTGGCAGGATTTAACCTCAAATTTGGAGATGTTTTCCATAAGCCCACAACAAGCTTATTCTTTTGTTGTTGAATTTTTTCAATAGCTCCGTTAAACCGTCTTCCATCAAGTTCATTCGTGGTAGAAGTTGTTGTTCTCTTATCCATTCTTTTCATTCCACTCTTTCATTTGTTTCGTAGGAATTGTGTTGTTGATCTTGTCAAGTATTATCCCATCTTGTCAAGTTCATGTTCTATTCCTTCTATTTTTAGCTAGAGTGTTGCCCAAATTCCTTCGTTTGTATTCCTTTCTATTTCATTCTAACCAGAGTGGTTTAAAAATCTATCTTCTCCTTGAGCTATTGGTTCTCATCGTATCCCTTGGCCCTCCTGTATAAGAGAGTGTTTTCAATTTCCTTCATATCTATCGTGTCATTTCTTCAAGTTGTTCATCCTCTCAAGGTTCGTGGTTTCACTCATTTGTCGAAGAAGCAACTTTGTTTTACCTCTTTCCTAGATCTCGGGACAAGATTCTCTTGTAGTGGAGGAGAGTTGTAACACCCCAGATGTAATCCTTCCCTTTTTGTAATATACCCAACCTTGGTCATGATCTATTTCCATGTGGGTTCTATCATGTTTGGTTTCTTCATCTTGTTTTTGCATTGTTCTTTTAATTATTGCATTGCCATGCCCTTCTGTGTCATATTACATTTGTGTAATGCCCCAGATGTAACACTTTCCAAATATGGCAATATATAAACTTTGGCTTCATCAATTCCATTCCGGGCTCTTCTTTCATTTCGGGTTTCTTCGTTTTGCCGTGTGCGTGTGTGCATTTCATCCATGTCATGTTGTCATGTGCATTGCATTGCATTTGTGTTGTCACTTGCATCCGGTCCCACTCGTCTCTTCCCGTTGTCCGTTTCGAGATCCGACGCTCTCACGCGTGCCCGTGGCATCCCCGAGTCCTTCTTTCGTGTGTGGTCGTGTAACGTTTCCGGAATGACATGAGACTTGTCGTGCGATGTTGTTTTGGTACGTGTAGGCCGCCTGTCAAGTTTCGTCGCGTTTGGTACTCCAAAGGGTAACCTAGTGGGCTAAAAGAACCTCTTCTTTGAGGCCTAAGACCCCCTCCACAACAGCCCACTAACACAGCACAACCCTTCCCATCATCTCGGTCGTCGAATCGTGATCGCGTGGCCGAAAACCGCACCCCATTTGGAGTCTCCTAGCTCCTTGTGCCTATAAATTAGCCCCCATGTCTTTTTTTTCGTCCAAACCCTAGCCTTCTCCTAGCTCCAGCCCCACCTCGGAATCCGCGCCGGGCGGACGTGTCCGACCCGGGCCGGACAGTTCGCCGCCGCCTCCCACCACGCGGGCCCGCCGGGCCCGTCCCCGGCCCCCGCGGCCCACATCGCTCCCCGCCGCCGCGCCTCGTATTCCCCGCCGCCGGTGCCCGCACCACCGCTGCCAGGCCCGATCTCCTCCGCCACCAGCTCGCCGGAGCAACCTCGCCCCGCCGGAGCGGCCTCGCCACGCCGGAGCGGCCTCGCCCCGCCGGATCTTCCCCGCCGCCGGATCGGTGCGCCGCCCCGCCGATCTCCTCCGCTACCACGGCGCCCCACAGCCTCCTCCTCGCCGCGCCCGCCGGCCGGCCTCCTCCGGCGCCGCGTCCTCGCAGCCGGCGCCGAGCGGCCTCGCCACGCCGCCGCGACCGCCCCGTCGCCGATCTGCCGTCTGCGCCCCGGTCGATCCGATCCGCGCCGGCTCGAACCCTAACGGGTCGGGTCCCGATCCGCTCCCGTTGACCCGATCCGCTCCCGCTGACCCGATCCACGAGGTTATTATCTGTTTTTTCTCTAAGTCCTTAGAATTGCTTATTTTTGTTGCATGTTCTTTTAGCTGTATCTTTTATTGTGCTTGTCCAAATTGTGCATATGATATGTCAAAATGACCGTGGTGATGTGTTCTACGTTTTGTTCCATTGTGGCATGCTTGTTTGAGTTCATCTAGAGGTCTTAATCTTCGTGACAAGAGTGCTACTTGATATAAACTGCTGCTACTTGTTATTTTCATGCCATGTTTGAGATGTGATAACTTGGTGCATGTTTATCCAAATGAAGCAAATGATATGTCCAAATGTTCATGGTGAGATGCTCTACATGATGGTTGCTGTAGCATGCATGTTAGGGTTCATATTGCCATGTTAAACTTGGTTGCAAAAGTGCATGTGGCTGTTAAGTTTTGTAACATGTTATGAGATGCTGATTTGAAGAGCTCGTTGCTATTGATGTGTTTGTCCCCATGTCACATGTTAATATGTTTTAGGATCTGCATCATGTGGTCTTTGCTATGGTGCAAACCATTTTCCATGATATGCCTTGAGGTGACTTAAACATGCTTGCAAACATGCCATGCCAATGTTACTGTTTTAACACTTGGTGAAATTTCTGCTAAGTCTGGAATCTGTCTTAAGCTGATGCTATGTTTGCTTGATGCCCTAGTCAAATCCATGTTAGTTTTGGGATGGCCAATGATCATTTCTTGTTGTACATGTTATTGTCTATCCACCCATGCCCTCAATTACTCATATGGGTTGCTGTAGCTTATTTATTTCTTGCCCCCAAGTTGCTATAAAATATAACTGTCAGGTTTTTAACGTCATGATCAAAATGTTGAAGCTTGTTGCTATTGATCCATGCCTCCTATGGAGTTGCTCCAATGGAGTTGTTTGCTGTAGGATATGTCTACTTCATGTCCATGCTTCTTGTCACCATGTTTGAGTGTTGTAGAGTATATAATTCTTGCTCCAAAGTTGCTATGTGGCTGTTATTTTCAGCTTTGCATTGAATCTTGTTTCGTGTGCATGTGTTGAACCGTTGCTCCGTTTTGAGCAAGTCCTATATGAAACTTGTGTGATTTTGCATGTAGAATCATAATTTCATGTTGTTAACATGTTTGGAGTGTGTTTGCTTGATGTTTGGGTGCATCTTGCACCGTTGCCATGCTTATCTTGTTTTGCTCATATCTTCTAGACCGTAGCTCCGTTTTAAACAAGCTTTATATGAAACTTGACTAGATTTTCGTGTACATCATCATGGTGCATGTTAACTTGCTGGTTAGCAACTTTGACTTAAGGTTTGTTCAGATCTGGACCAATTTCAACATATGCATATGAGGACTTACTGGATTTGCTTTAGGGGGATTCCGGCCTCATTTAAACTTGTTGTCTTGTGTTGTTCTTGTGTGCTTCATCCCTTGACTTGTATTGCATCATAAGTGCATCATACTTGAATCATGTTGATTGTGCATTGCACCTTGTTTGATTTCGTGCCTCGTTGTGTTCTTGTGTTGAGTAGAGCCGGAAGCCGAGACCAAGAACGAGAACGAGGTTACTACCGAGGTTGAGTATGACGAGCCGTCTTATGATCCCATCGACGACTCGACAGGCAAGGTGACCTGACCCAGATATCATTACTATCTTTGCCTATTGCTAGAAGTCTCGCTCTTTAGCTTTTTGCCTCGATGCCCATGTTTGTTTGTCAGCCTCCTATTGTAACCATGAATCTGTCTAACCACCCAACCTAGCTAACATTTGTATGGCTACGTAAGCTTCACTCAGCCCCTCTTATAGCATTGCTAGTTGCAGGAGAATATTTGAAGATTCTTGCTTCATGTTGAAGTTATTGTTGGGATATCACACTATATAAACTCTTAAACTAAATCATCTATATATTGGTAATGGGTGGAAGGCTAAGCCTCTTGCTTGGTGATTTGTTCCACTCATGCCTCCCTAGGAACCGTATAAACCGGTGTTATGTTCCTTGATTATGCGTCCCTAACATGGTTGGGGTTTATGGGCCCCCCTTGATAACCCGCTTAGCGCTAAAACTCTTCCAGCAAGTCCCAACATTGGTACTACATTTGTCTAAACAACTAAAACTTGCATAGGGAGTTATAAACCCTCTTATTAATCAACAACCCGGGCCAGTGCTCCACATGAGTGTTGGTCCAAACTGAGCAGACTGCGGGGCCACCTCAAGGAAACTCTAGGGCTGGTAAAAACCTGTAGGATGACTTATCCGGTCGTGACCTGAGACGAGATACGCACGACTACTATCAGGGTGTCGGCACGCCGGGAGGATTTGCTGGATTAGTTTTACTTAGTCGGAATATCTTGAGCACGGGATTCCAAGAATACTCGGGTCTTCCCACCTTGGAGTTGCGACTCCGCAGATCGTGAGCTTGTCATGGGTTTAGTTGGGACACCCCTGCAGGGTTTTGAACTTTAGAAAGCCGTGCCCGTGGTTATGTGGCAGATGGGAATTTGTTAATATCCGGTTGTAGAAAACTTGACACCATGTTCAGAACACACTTACCAGCGTGAGTAACCGTGACAGTCATTTTCTGAAAGGGGTTCGGGAAGTGAACACGGTGGGGTTATGTTTGACGTGCTTAGATAGGATCACTTCGTGATCACTTTGACGCTCGTGGCATTTCTCTTCTCGCTCTAAACACGTAAGCTAGTGCTAGTGCAGCTGCAACCTTTATCTTTCTTCAGCCTTGTTCCACACCCAAGGCTTAGATAGTTTTGCTACCCGGGAACGGGATTGCTGAGTCCTCCGTGACTCACAGATTCTACACAACAACAGATGCAGGTACTTTGGTGAACTACTCAGGTGACGGCACAGAGCTGTATTGAGAGTTCGATGAAGAACGTATTCATTACTATGTGCACTATCCCGACGATCAGTAGTGGCTTCTACTAGGGGCGATTAAGACCTTGTGGCTTTATGTATTTGGTATCTTTCATTTGGATCTTCGTCCGTAGTCGGACTGTGATGTTATTTGGATGATGATTTACTTATGTAATGAATTGTGTGACGTGGCGAGGGTAAGCCAACTATCTCTTTTGCATTTTCATCGCTATTTATACATGAGTCGTGCAAAGATACCAAACTTGAGATCATTCTAGTATGAGCTTATACCTTTAAGTCGTGCCTCGACACGTAGGAGGTATAGTCTCATACTGGGCATTACAATTTGGTTCTATGAGTTTGTCATGTTCATCATGTGCATTGCACTCTTCATAATGTTGCGTTGGCTAGATGTATGTTGTGTGTGTGATCATCACTCCTTGCCATATCTCTCAAGCCATGCCATGCAACTTATCACCTCTTCCTTCCTTTGTTTCTCAACTATTTATGCAAGTGACATTTCCCCCTCTTCCAATAATGTTCAACTTCTCCTCAAAAATCATACACCACATCCTTAACCTCTCTGTCAAATTTAATTCCATTTGAAGTTGTTTTGGTTGGGTTAAAAATGGCTCAAGTTCAAAATTAATTTAAACTTTGTTTATTTTTCTACCTCTAAAAATGTCCAAACCAATTTTATCAAATGGTTCATAAATCTAAGGTCATAGGGATAATTTTATATATCTCAACCCCTCTGCAAAGTCTCTGGCTGATACGTCCATTTTGCATCATGTTCTCTCGTTGTTATTTCCATTGTTATTATGCATAATAATGCTTTCTAGGGTAATTCTAATGCCTTTTCTCTCATAATTTGAAAGGTATACACCAAGAGGGAGAGTTCCGATAGCTGGAAATCTGGATCTGAAAAAGCTATGTCAGGCCACCTATTCTGCACAACTCCAAACAAGCTGAAACTTCACGAAGATTTTTAATGGATTATTCAAAAATACCGGAGCCAATAAACACCAGAGGGGAGCCACCAGGTGGGCACAACCCACCTGGGCGCGCCAGGCCCCCCTGGCGCACCCTGGTTGGTTGTGGCCTCCTCGGCCCACCTCCGATGCCCATCTTCTGGTATATAAGTCATTTTGACCTAGAAATATTAAAGAGAAGACTTTCGTGGCGGAACGCCGCCGTCTCGAGGCAGAACTTGGGTAGGAGCACTTTTGCCCTCCGGCGGAGCGATTCCGCCGGGGGAACTTCCCTCTTGGAGGGGGAAATCATCGTCATCATCATGACCAACAACTCTCCCATCTTGGGGAGGGCTATCTTCATCAACATGTTCACCAACACCATCTCATCTCAAACCCTAGTTCATCTCTTCTGATCAATCTTGTTACCAGAACTATAGATTGTTGCTTGTGGGTGACTAGTAGTGTTGATTCCATCTTGTAGTTGATTACTATATGATTTATTTGGTGGAAGATAATATGTTCAGATCCATTATGCTATATATTACCTCTCTGATCTTGAGCTTGTTCATCACTTGTGATTAGCTACCTTTGTTCTTGAGGTCAGGGAAGAAATCATGTTGCAAGTAATCATGTGAATTTGATATGTGTTCGATATTTTGATAGTATGTATGTTGTGATTCCCTTAGTGGTGTTATGTGAATGTCGACTACATGACACTTCACCATATTTGGGCCTAAGGGAATGCATTGTGGAGTAGTATTTAGATGGTGGGTTGCGAGAGTGACAGAAACTTAAACCCTAGTTTTTGCACTATTCTGTAAGGGACCGATTGGATCCAAAAGTTTAATGCTACGGTTAGAATTTATTCTTAATACTTTTCACATAGTTGCGGATGCTTGCGGGAGGGTTAATCATAAGTAGGAGGTTTGTTCAAGTAAGAACAACACCTAAGCACATATCCACCCACATATCAAATTATCAAAGTAGCGAACACGAATTAAGCCAACATGATGAAAGTGACTAGATGAAATCCTGTATACCCTCAAGAACGCTTTGCTTATTATAAGAGACCGTCTTGGCCTGTCCTTTGCCTCAAAAGGATTGGGCTATCTTGCTGCATACTTGCTACTATTATTGTCACTTGCTCGTTAGAAAACTATCTTGCTACCAAACTACTCTGTTACTTACAATTTCAGCACTTGCAGACAATACCTTACTGAGAATCACTTGTCAGTTCCTTCTGCTCCTTGTTGGGTTTGACACTCTTACTTATCAAAAAGAGCTACAATTGATCCCCTATACTTGTGGGTCATCACTGGCCTTTTTCTATTATTTTATGCCTAAATAAAAGATAAAAGGATAAGAAAGAGATAGGGAGAGAGAGAGACCCAGCAGCGGGCCCAGCTATGTGCTTCCTTCTCCCCTCCCTTTCTGTTTGTACTGCAGCAGACCCAACCCAACAACCCGCAGCCCAACAGCGACCAAACCCCCTTCGCTCTTCTTCTTCCTGTACGACACCTCATCCACAATAGCCATGTCAACCCTCGCTTTATTTGAAGGCCGTTGTCCTCCCTAGCCTCCTATAAAACATGTACAAAACCCTACCCTAGACTCTCCTCTGTCCTTTTCTCCTCTCGCTGCCACCGCCACCAGGTAGGTCTCCCACACTGACGTCATGGCCGAGAGGAGCCTGAGATCTTCTCTGGCGTGATCCAGCCCACAACCGACGTCTTCTTTCTTGCCAGCGACACGAGCCTCACCGTAGTCTTCCTCGCCTATGCACGCGTCCACAAGGACCCTCGGAGCTTCCTCCTCGACCTCCTCCTCCTGTGCTTTGTTCTACGTTGTGCAACCGGACACCTCCGTTGGTCAGCGCATCCTCCCACCGCCTCCGGTCACCATCGATCTCGTACGACTACAGCAGCACCCCTTGGTGAGCATCCGTTCGTCCCAACCCCTCTCTGGTTCGATTTCTTCGTGTGGCCTCCGTTCCCGTCACGCCCGAGTCCAGGACTGCCATGACCACCACGGCAGCGAGCTCCAGCTCGTGTTTCCTCGTTTGCATGTACACACACACTCAGAACCCGCACACCTCCCTAGCCTATTCCACACACCTGCTGCGACCTCTCAAGCTCTGCCATCGCCACGGCTGCCCTCGCCAGCATCGTCGTCACAACCGCCGTCTTCTCTGTCTAAATAGAGAAGCTCGACCCTGGGCTCTCTCTTAGGGAGCCGCACCCCATCCTACCAACAACAGTTGCTGCAGTGAAGTGGTTTGCACCACGCTCCTCCACACAGTCGACCCGGATTCGATCCCGCGGGTGCAGATTAAACCCCCCATTTGTTGTTGCTTGTTAGTTCCAGTGTGACTCTGACTTCAGGGCCCCAACTGGCATACACATATAACCCCTCCTTACTTTTTTTATTTAGCCCAGCAAATATTCCATTTCTGGAAATGGCATCTTTCCTTTTCGGGCAAGTCCAAATATGGAATATTGCCATTTCTGGCAGTATTTTGCAAATGCATTTTGTGAATATTTTTATGTAGCAACATATGCACATTATATATGTTTTTGGGGTAGAAAAATCCCAAAAATCCATATATGGCATCCATTGCATCATTTGGGAAAGTTTTAAAACATGTCATATTTACATTAGATGCCATTTTATCATTTTTGTGTAATTAGATGCAAGCATCATATGGGGTAGTTTTGTACATGAATTGGATTATTTTCATGTCTACTTGCTGCTAGAATTTATTTCATGCCATGAAGTGCACTGTTGTCGTGAAATTATCACGTCAGATGTCCTAGGGTGAGGACTTAGTCGTGAGGCCAACACATCTATGTAGTAGCTTGACAGGGGTTGAGCGGAATCGAGAGACGCAACACAAGACAAGGATTTAGACAGCTTCGGGCCCCGGGAAACATCATCCGGTAATAACCCTACATGCTGTTTGTGGCTAGATCTCATTATGACCCTCATGGAGTCGCAGCATAAGCTGGCTTTCCTTCTTGTGTCTAACCCTAGACATTGTTTCTTTCTTACTTGTCACTCTTTGGGGAGCCCTGCCCCTCCTTATATAAGTTGAAGGGGCGGGTTACATGTAGAGTCCAACTCGGACTTAAGACTTAACTATTCCGACTTCTCTTCATGGGCTTCTCTTCATGGGCTTCTTAACATTTTGGGTTTATTAACTCCAGGCGACTCTGTCACATTCTGACTTAAACAATCTGCCGGCTTACAACCTGCGGGCTTAACATCTGACTTAAACAATCTGCCGGCTTACAATCTGGCTTAAATAATCTGACAGCTTACAACCTGCCGGCTTAACATCTGGCTTAAACAATCTGCCGGCTTAACATCTGGCTTAAACATTTTAAACATCTGTCGGCTTAAACATCTTAAACATCCACCGGCTTACAATCTTAAACATCCGCCGGCTTACAATCTTAAACATCCGCCGGCTTAAACATCCTAAACATCCACCGGCTTGCAATCTGCCGGGTCTCCAATGAAACACCAAGTCCCAGCCGGGTCATATCTCTGGTCGGGTCATACCCCGGGGTTTATCCCCGATATTAGCCCCCAGTTTAATTTGGATTTATCCATGTTAAACTGATCCTGATCATCCTTAACTCCTTGTTATTTCCTTCTTCTAGAAAATCTGGGTCAATAAGCCAATTTCATAATCAATTTGCTGACGTTTGTTTCTCACAGAGAAAAAATGTAAAGAATAATTTATTTGACTCAGCTCCCAATGCTTAAAAATATTGGTTTTGAAACACTCGTCTGATTTGCAGCCGACTTAAAGATGTAGAACCTGCTGTAGCCCCCAAGTCTTGAGCAGAGCAAAGTGATGACTTAAGACTTGCTTCAATAAATATTACCACTTTGAAGAAATCCATGTTGTTCATCTCAATCACTAATCAAAACTGAGTATTCTACATATGTAGCCCCCAAGTACCGGGTTGTCATGCTTGCAACAACTTGGGACTTGTAGTTGCCTTATGCTTATAAAAAATTCAACTAGTGTAGCCCCCAAGGGCCGGGTCATTATGCAATAATGAGCAAGGACTTTATAAATATGATCATGTAGACTTGAACAACAACGTGTAGCCCCCAAGGGCCGACCCAGTAAGATAATATTGAGCTTGGACTTTACATACACTTCTTTGAAAAGAACATCATATGATGTAACCCCCATCATGGGGGCTTGAACCCACGCCCGCAAGATTAAGAGTTTTGTGCTTTTCCAACTGAGCAGTGGATCCTTCAATATAATGGATTATGACTTGTGTATCATGAATTGTTGACATGGGCAATTGGTAGCCCCCAAGGGCCGGCTCATTACAATGTGATGAGTCGGGTCTTCAAATAATGGTGAGCAAAAAATGACTTTGCATTAGCCCCCAAATGCCATGGTGCATGCTGGCAGTGACATGGGACTTGTATATTTGATGTAATCTCAATTTGAATAATGTACCCCCAAGTGCCGGGTCGTAAGCCTGCAGCGACTCGGGACTATTCCCTTCATTGTAGATTAAATCATATCCATTGATAAGATAATAGCCATTGCTCGGAAGTGACTTTGAAAACCTCAATTATAATACTGGTTCTTGATAACCGAAAAATTCCAGCCATGTTGGCTATTTAAGACTTGAATAATATAATCTGGTTTGAAAACCGGTTCCTACAATATAAACAAGTATATCTATGTATATATGATGCATGTTATGATGATGATGCAATGTATGATGATGTATGCGCATGATGCAATGTATGATGATGTATGATGCAATGCATGATGATGTATGCATACAATAATAGAAAACTTCAATGAAACTAGCAGGAGCCACTGGAGTATCCTTGCTTTCTGTAGCCGGCTCTCACAGATATCCAATCGACATTTGAACATGGATAAGTTCAGATATGACTTATCGAGGTACGCGAGGTCAGAGTTGCATCAAGCAAACATGCAGGTTTAGCCAAGTTTTAAGGAAGGCGGCTTGGGAGCCTGGATCTATCCTGACTATCTGTAAACCGTGCTCTCACATGACAGCCAGGCGTTTGAACCTTTGCAAGCTCAGGTCTTGGTCGAATACGCCATATAAGACTGATCCCCAAGAGTTCGTCGGGTCAATCAGGATGACCTGATGGAGTTGAAGCAGCTGGGTACACGCAGGATGACCCAGAGGTTATGTCCTCTTTGGTCAAATACGCCTATGTTTGAACATAACCCGGTCAAATGGGTAGTAACGCTGTGTTCTTTTTGGTCGAATACGCCTATGTTTGAACAGGAAGCCCCCAAGTGACATACTTGCGAGAGATGGATATTCTTCTTGAGCCGGAATTTAAAACCGGATTTGAGAGCTTCAGAGCCTTGTGAGAGACAGATTTCCCTTGATCCGGATTGTGAACCGGATATTGAGAGCTTCAAAGCTTCGTGGTAGATAAATTTCCCTTGAACCGGAAACTTTCTGACGGCCCTTAAATTTTCATCGATATAGCAGTAATCTCCGAGGCCGGGTTATTTTTCCTTCCAATGACCCGGAGTTCTTGAATTTGCTGAAACCAGCATGACTTTGCTGAGTCATATCATTGTAGCCCCCGAGTCTTGAGACTACTTGAGGAGTTGGCTTGAGACTCTCCATATTTGACCATAACATAAGGTGCATATCATTGGTGTTAATAGCGCAATGTGAATCCACATAAGGTTGGGTGATTGCGGCGGGTTATAAATGATCCCATATGAGCCGTGTCAGCAACTCGGCCAAAGGTTCCTTCCAACTGGCCGTTTGAAGTTAAGCAAACTGTAGTGGCGGTGACTTGTGCGCCTGCCCATTGAACCATCTAGTGCAGACAGTGGTTGATAGTATATGATAATTTGCCCCAGAGTTTTTGGAAGAAAATTGGGCTACCCAAGCAGTGACGGGCTTTATACTCAATAAACAGCTCATGCAGACAGGTGCGGCCCGGTATGTTGATGTAGACCAGGCCGCAAGAACCGGACGGTAAAGACGACCGCGGCTTCAGAGGCAGCACAGATAGACGAGTCGGCCGCGGCGTTATAAGCCAAGCCGGACGGGCGAGTTAGTCGTCTCATGTTGATGTAGACCGAACCGCACGGGCAACGACTTGCGCACCCCGTTGAGCAGTAAGCGGGCGCGGACGTCGGAGCATGATGATGCTAACGCACGCTCCATAGGCATGACATGGCACCACCTTTATAATAAATCATTGTCCTGGTATTTTTGTGGATGTCGAGCCAATCGTGATAACGAGGTGACTATAAAGATGATCCGGCAAACATAGTGAACCAGCCAAGAGAGAATTCTTGATGACTACCACCCGTAAGCCGGTTCATGGTACCCTTCATTAGCTTTGCATGTTGCAGCAGATTCTCCTTAATTGGTAATTTTTGTTCTAGAACGTCCTCAGTGCATCCAAGATAACTGCAGAAACTCAAGGCAACTCGAGGAGTTGGCTTGAAATTCTCCATAATTGACCGTAATATAAACCAGCATATAGTTGAACAACGGAACGCTGTAATATGGTGAAGCTTATCGGCAAAGGTGGCAAGTTGATGACCTTCACAATACTCATTGTATATCCCAATATGAGTCATTCAATAAACTTGGTGACATGGTGGCCACTTCTACAGCAGCCAATTTTTCCTGCACATGAAAATATATAGAACAAATTAATTGTTCTTTGACAAAAAACAATAATTGCCAATAAAATAGACTTAGAAAGACATCACCTGACTTTGTCTGGACGATGGATGATCCGTATATATATCATATATCGTCCATGAATAATGCACGGAGATTTCAATGGCACTTTAATCATTCTCTCAAGGAGACCTCAAACCGGGGCTGCTCTTGTTTGAAGAAACGGAAAAAACGCGGTGGGTCAAAGCCCGCAAGATGAGCATGGCAGTAGTAGGACCATAGGTAGCTCGCAGCGGCGTATTGGATGCAACACCCGCAAGGAAGACGATGGACCGGCGGTTTAAAGCAGCACCATGGTGGTTTAATGCACATGCGAGGGTGCTCGTCAATGAAGGCGATAGCCGTGGCCATGGCGGATCGAAAACCGCGGTCTAGAGGCGATGTGGACCGGTGGGTCGATGGAGGCGGCGTCGAGGAACACTAAAACGGGGTGACTCATGGAGGAGTGGCAAGGTGGTTACATCGCAGTGGCGGTTCGAAGTCGAATGCGGCGGCTCGGGGTGCGGCCACTAACCCGGCAGCAGAGGCGTGAAGCGCTGGGTGGCTCCACAGCGGCAGCCCTCCGTGAGGCAGTTTTATCACGACCACAGACGGCGATTCTAAGCAGCCACGGGAGCCGACGAGGCAGGTCGTCAGGGGCGGGGCCACGACATGGAATGGCAGCTTAAGGGTTTGTCCGTGACGGGGTGGCTCGCGTGGCATAATAGCAGAACGGCGAGTCACATGTGACGGGGCAGCTTGATCCGGTGGCGAGTTGTGTCAATAGGGCCGGCTCGACTCGTAGGCGGAGGCGGCTGGTCGGGGCCGTGGCCGCGGACGAGGACTCGAACGGGAGGCGAGGCCCAACAGTGATTCGGACGGGAGGCGAGATGCGATGGCGACCCGGACGGGAGGTGACTCGCGTCCCATAGCAGCAGAGGATGGCTCGCGGCCGACGGCTTTTACCACGGCGAAGGGCGGCTCAGGGCCTTGCTGGCAGGTAGGTCAACGGAGCATAAGTGACGGGTCAGCTTGGAGCAGTCCAGAAGCAACCCGGAGACGGTTTGGGCCACGGAGACAATGAATCTTGGAAACTCGAGGCGGCTTACAATGGTGATACGTCTCCAACATATCTATAATTTTTGATTGTTCCATGCTATTATTTATGAAGTCTTGGATGTTTAATGGGGACTAACCTACTAACCCAAAGGCCCAGTCCAGATTGCCGTTTTTTGCCTATTCCAGGGTTTTGCAGAAAAATAATATCAAACGAAGTCCAAACGGAATGAAACCTTCGCGAGAGATATTTTTGGAGAAAATCACGCTCGAGAAACTTCAGGACCAAGTCAGGGGACAGAAGGGCTTCCCTCGAGGGTGGGGGCGCGCCCCCCTTCCCAGGGCACGCCCCGTGCCTCGAGGATGGCCCGTGTGGCCCCCGGTGCCCTCCTTCTTCCTATATATACCTACGTACCCCAGAAACTCCATACGCAGAGAGAAAACCCTAATTCCACCGCAGTAGCTTCTGTTCCCGTGGAGATCCCATCTTGGAGCCTGTTCCGGGAGGGGGATCCATCACGGAGGCCTTATTCTTCATCATCATCGCCCTCACCATGAGTTGTGAGTAGTTTACCACAGACCTTCGGACCCATAGCTAGTAACTAGATGGCTTCTTCTCTCTCTCTCTGGATCTCAATACAAAGTTCTCCTCGGTCTTCGAGGAGATCTATTCGATGTAATCTCTTTTTGCGGTGTGTTTGTCGAGATCCGATGAATTGTGAGTTTATGATCAAGGTTATCTATGAAAGATATTTGGTTCTTATCTGAACCTTTTATGTGTGCTCATAATATCCTTGCAAGTCTCTTCAAATTATTGGTTTGGTTTGGCCTACTAGATCTATAGTTCTTTCAATGAGAGAAGTGCTTGGCTTTGGGTTCAATCTTGCGGTGTCCTTTCCCAGTGACAGTAGGGGCAACAAGGCACGTATTGTATTGTTTCCATCGAGGATAAAAAGATGGGGTTTACATCATATTGCTTGAGTTTATCCCTCTACATCATGTGATCTTGCTTAAGGCGTTACTCTGTTCGTATGAACTCAATACACTAGATGCATGCTGGATAGCGGTCGATGTGTGGAGTAATAGTAGTAGATGCAGAATCGTTTCGGTCTACTTGTCTCGGACGTGATGCCTATATACAATGATCATGCCTAGATAGTCTCATAATTATTCGCTTTTCTATCAATTGCTCGACAGTAATTTGTTGACCCGCCGTAGAATATCGCTATCAAGAGAGAAGCCACTAGAGAAAACTATGGCCCTCGGGTCTATTCTCAACATATCAATCTACATATAATTTACTTTTACCACTTTTATTTGCTGTTTTATAAAACCAAAAGTACCAAAAATATAATTATCATCTCTATCAGATCTCATTTTCGTAAGTGACCGTAAAGGGATTGACAAGCCTTATCGCGTTGGCTGCGAAGTTCTTATTTGTTTGTGCAGGTGCGAGGGACTCGCGCGTGGTCTCCTACTGGATTGATACCTTGGTTCTCAAAAACTGAGGGAAATACTTACGCTACTGTGATGCATCTCCCTTTCCTCTTCGAGGGAATACACGCAAGCTCAAGAGGTAGCAAGAAGAATTTCTGGCGCTGTTGCCGGGGAGGCTTACGCAAAATTCATATACCAAGTACCCATCACAAACCCTTATCCTTCGCATTACATTTATTTGCCGCTCGTTTTCCTATCCCCCACTTCACCCTTGCCGTTTTATTTGCCCTTCTTCCACCGTGTGTTTATCGTTCGCTTGCCTCTTTTTTGCTTGTGTTGCTATGTGCCCTCATTTAGCTTACATCTTCGCTTGCTAAAGTATGGGTCCTCATCCACTTGCTAATATCTTTAAGATATCCAATTATGTTGAACCTATTGCTAGTGAGCTGCGTGCACTAGATTATCTTTATGGGGTTTTGCTTGAAATTCATGAATTGGAAAATTGTGAGGAATTGTTAAAAGAAAAAGTGATTCATGATAGCTTGTTAAATAAAAAGCATGATTGCAATGATGTTATTGTAAATTCTATTAATGTCAATTGTGTTAAAGACATGCAAAACCCTAAGCTTGGGGATGCTAGTATTGTTATGTCCACTACTTGTTACAATGATCATGATTGGGGTGATTCTTCTTATGATCTTGAAAATTTATTTAATCCCCATGATGAATATAAGATTGATAATAATGTTTGCATTAATATTGAAAGTGGGTTTGGAAGAGTGTCAACTTTAGATCCCACATACTTGGAGAATGTTCAATCTTATGAAACTTTTGATAAAAGTGGGTTTGGAGAGGTCATGACTTTAGTTAATGTTAATCCCACTATTTTAGAAGAGTGTCAACTTTGCATGCATGTGGATCGTGTTGAGAATATGTTATATGATAGCTATTTTGTTGAATTTGATCATGATCCTACATGAAATTATTATGAGAGAGAGGGAAATATGGTTGTAGAAATTTTCATGTTACTAAATTACCTATTGTTATGTTTAGATTGCTATTGTTTCTTTCTCCTTCCTTGCATATGCTAGATCTTGCTTGTCTTGGTAATTTGTTTTCCTATAAGATGCCTATGAATAGGAAGTATGTTAGACTTACATGTGTTTTCCATGTGCTTTATGATGCTCTCCTTGTGCTTCAACTCTTGTCTTTCATGAGAGCCACTTATGGATTGCCTTCCAAAGATGGCAATACCTAGATCTACCTTGTATCGTGCCTAGCTAGAGGCGTAAAACGATAGCGCTTGTTGGGAGGCAACCCAATTTTTTGTTTTTTGTTTTTGTTGCTTTTAGGGAATAAATATTGCATCTAGCTTCTGATTAGATGTGTTTTCATGTTTTTTTAGTGTTTGTGCCAAGTAGAACCTTTGGTAAGACTTGTGTGAAGTTTATATGATCTTGCTGTGAAAAACAGAATCGTTAGCGCTCACTAAAGTAGTCGTGCGATATTACTGGATCATGATTTTTAGTTGATTCTTTTTGCTGCTGATTGGTAGACAAATTGCTCAAATTTACCAATTTAGTTTGAATTTTTTGGAGTTCCAGAAGTAGGCGAACCCTGCAGATTACTACAGACTGTTCTGTTTTTCGTGTGTTGTTTGCTTATTCCGATGCATCTATGAGTAATATTGGAGCATATGAACCATAGAGAACTTGGAGTACAGTAGGTTTAACACCAATTTAAACAAAGAATGAATTCATTGCTGTACCTTTGAGTAGTGGTTTTCCTTCTCATACTAACGGAGCTCACGATAATTTTTGTCTAAGTTTTGTGTTGTGAAGTTTTCAAGTTTTGAGTATTGCTTTGATGGACTATGGAACAAGGAGTAGCAAAGGCCTAAGCTTGGGGATGCCCAAGGCACCCCAAGTAAATTCAAGATAATCAAAAGCCTAAGCTTGGGGATGCCCCTGGAAGGCATCCCCTCTTTCGTCTTCATCCATCGGTAACTATACTTGGAGCTATATTTTTATTCGCAACATGCTATGTGTTTTGCTTGGAGCGTCTTGTATAATTTGAGTCTTCGCTTGTTAGTTTGCCACAATAATCCTTGCTGGACACACCTATTTGAGAGAGTTATGGCCAAGAAATTATTAGAACACTCTAAGTGCATCACTTTTATGTTTTGAGTTGAATAATTTTTGCTCTAGTGCTTCACTTATATCTTTTAGAGCATGGTGGTGGTAATATTTTGTAGAAATTGTTGAACTCTCATGCTTCACTTATATCTATTTGAGAGTCTATTAAAACATCATGGTAATGTGTTTAGGCTAAAGAAACTAGTCTTCACATGATAAACATCCAATGTCAATGTAGTAAAAAATTTCACACCAAGTGCATTGAATAGAATGAGATGTTGGATGCTTGATAATTTTTTTGAGACATGAGGATAGTGATATTAGAGTCATGCTAGTGGAGTTATTATGAAATTGAGAAATACTTGTGTTAAGGTTAGTGATTCCCATATCAAGCACGTATGGTGAACCGCTATGTGACGAAGTTAGAGCATGAGGTATTTGTAGAGTGCCAACCTTTGTGTGGAGGTCGGGGGTGCGTGATGGTTAACTCCTACCAACCTCCCCCCTAGGAGCATGCGTTGATTGCTTTGTTTTGATGACTCATAAATTTTTGCAATAAGTATATGAGTTCTTATGACTAATGTTGAGTTCATGGATTATACGCACTCTCACCCTTCCGCCATTGCTAGCCTCTCTTGTACCGCGCAACTTTCGCCGGTACCATAAACCCACTATATATCCTTCCTCAAAATAACCACCATATTGTTCCTCAAAACAGCCACCATACCTACCTA
Organism: Secale cereale; assembly: GCA_902687465.1. Lineage (NCBI taxonomy): Eukaryota > Viridiplantae > Streptophyta > Magnoliopsida > Poales > Poaceae > Secale > Secale cereale. The sequence goes on along the minus strand of LR738712.1, from coordinate 435,935,268 downwards.
TCATGGCATTTCCATAGCCATTCCGAGATATATTGCCATGCAACTTTCCACCGTTCCATTTATATGACACGCATCGTATTGTCATAGTGCCATGCATGATCATGTAGTTGACATCGTAGTTGTGGCAAAGCCACGATGCATAATTTTTCATATGTGTCTCTCTTGATTCATTGCTCATACCGGTACACCACCGGAGGCATTCATGTAGAGTCATACTTGTTGTAGTATCGAGTTGTAATTTCGAGTTGTAACAAAAAGTGTGATGATCATCATTATTAGAGCATTGTCCCATGTGAGGAAAGGCCAATAATAATAATAATAATAATAATAATAATAATAATAATAATAATAAGAGATGGCCCAAAAAAAATATAGAGATGGGCTAATAAAAAAAAGAGAATAAGCCCCTCTAAAAAAGGAGAAAAAAGAGAGAAGGGACAATTGCTACAATCTTTTTCCACACTTGTGCTCCAAAGTAGCACCATGATCTTAATTGCAGAGAGTCTCATGTTTAGTCACTTTCATATGCTAGTGGGAATTTTTCATTATAGAACTTGGCTTGTATATTCCAACAATGGGCTTCCTCAAATGCCCTAGGTCTTCATGAGCAAGCAAGTTGGATGCACACCCACTAGTTTCTTTTGTTGAGCTTTCATTCATATTTAGCTCTAGTGCATCCGTTGCATGGCAATCCCTACTCACTCACATTGATATCTATTGATGGGCATCTCCATAGCCCGTTGATACGCCTAGTCGATGTGAGACTATCTCCCTCCTTTTTGTTTTCTCCAAAACCACCTATATTCCACCCATAGTGCTATATCCATGGCTCACGCTCATGTATTGCGTGAAAATTAAAAGGTTTGAAAAGATAGAGTATGAAAACAAATGCTTGGCTGAAATCGGGGTTGTGCATGATATGAATATTTTGTGTGATGAAGAGGGAGCATAGCCAAACTATATGATTTTGTAGGGATAACTTTTCTTTAGCCATAGTATTTTGAGAAGACATGATTGCTTTGTTAGTATTGCTTGAAGTATTGTTATTTCTTATGTCAATATAGACTTTTATCTTGAATCTTTCAGATCTGAACATTCATGCCACAAATAAGAGAATTACATTGAAAAACTATATTGGTTAGCATTCCACATCAAAAATTCTTTCTTTATCATTTACCTACTCGAGGACGAGCAGGAATTAAGCTTGGGGATGCTTGATACGTCTCCAACGTATCTATAATTTTTTATTGTTCCATGCTATTATTTATGAAGTCTTGGATGTTTAATGGGCTTTCTCATTCACTTTTATATCATTTTTGGGACTAACCTACTAACCCAAAGGCCCAGTCCAGATTGCTGTTTTTTTTGCCTATTTCAGGGTTTTGCAGAAAAAGAATATCAAACGGAGTCCAAACGGAATGAAACCTTCGCGAGAGATATTTTTGGAGAAAATCACGCTCGAGAAACTTCAGGACCAAGTCAGGGGACAGAAGGGCTGCCCTCGAGGGTGGGGGGCGCGCCCCTGCCTCAAGGCTGGCCCGTGTGGCCCCCGGTGCCCTCTTTCATCCTATATACACCTACGTACCCCAGAAACTCCATACGCAGAGAGAAAACCCTAATTCCACCGCCGTAGCTTCTGTTCCCGTGGAGATCCCATCTTGGAGACTGTTCCGGGAGGGGGATCCATCACGGAGGCCTTCATCATCATCATCATCATCGCCCTCACCATGAGTTGTGAGTAGTTTACCACAGACCTTCTTCTCTATAGTTCTTGCAATGGGAGAAGTGCTTGGCTTTGGGTTCAATCTTGCGGTGTCCTTTCCCAGTGAAAGTAGGGGCAACAAGGCACTTATTGTATTGTTTCCATCGAGGATAAAAAGATGGGGTTTACATCATATTGCTTGAGTTTATCCCTCTACATCATGTTATCTTGCTTAAGGCATTACTCTGTTCGTATGAACTCAATACACTAGATGCATGCTGGATAGCGGTCGACGTGTGGAGTAATAGTAGTAGATGCAGAATCGTTTCGGTCTACTTGTCTCGGACGTGATGCCTATATACAATGATCATGCCTAAATAGTCTCATAATTATTCACTTTTCTATCAATTGCTCGACATTAATTTGTTTACCCGCCGTAGAATATCGCTATCAAGAGAGAAGCCACTAGAGAAAACTATGCCCCCCGGGTCTATTCTCAACATATCAATCTACATCTACTTTACTTTTACCGCTTTTATTTGCTGTTTTATTAAACCAAAAAAACCAAAAATATAATTATCATCTCTATCAGATCTCACTTTCGTAAGTGACCGTAAAGGGATTGACAACCCCTTATCGCGTTGGCTACGAAGTTCTTATTTGTTTGTGCAGGTGCGAGGGACTCGCGCGTGGTCTCCTACTGGATTGATACCTTGGTTCTCAAAAACTGAGGGAAATACTTACGCTACTGTGTTGCATCTCCCTTTCCTCTTCGAGGGAATACAACGCAAGCTCAAGAGGTAGCAAATGGCGGATCGGAGATGACCGAAACATGGCTAGTTCTTTGAGTGGCGAGCTGAGATTGGGACGGCCACTCGGTGACCGCGACGATGCGTCAGAGGCTGAGCGAGGCTAAGCAGAGGCGTCCCCGGTAACGATGGCTTGCGGTGGTGGTGATTCACCTACAGAGATTGCGCGAGGCCGTGTCCACCTTGGGTCTTTCTTCCGGCCCGTGGTTGCTTTGACCCGGACACATATTGACTTGATGTGCCTGCTACAGTTGACGAGATCGATCTGCTACTCATCTCGGCGGATTGCAGGTCGCAGCGATTAACGTAAAACTCCGCCTATTATAAATCTGGACCGATGTATTTTGAAGCTGATGAAAAATCCTTTCAAGCCGTTTCTTCTTCATCCGAAAACTTGCGAAATTCTCGATTTCTTTGAGAGATCCCTCGAAAAACTCAACACCACCGTGCGCAGGCCCCACGATGGGCGCCAACTGTCGTGGAATTATCACGACAGATGTCCTATGGTGAGGACTTAGTTGTGAGGCCAACACATCTATGTAGTAGCTTGAGAGGGGTTGAGCGGAATCGAGAGATGCAACACAAGACTAGGATTTAGACAGCTTCGGGCCCCGGGAAACATCATCCGGTAATAACCCTACATGCTGTTTGTGGCTAGATCTCATTATGACCCTCATGGAGTCGCAACATAAGCCGGCTCTCCTTCTTGTGTCTAACCCTAGACATTGTTTCTTTCTTACTTGTCCCTCTTTGGGGAGCCCTGCCCCTCCTTATATAAGTTGAAGGGGCGGGTTACATGTAGAGTCCAACCCAGACTTAAGACTTAACTATTTTGATTTCTCTTGACGGGCTTCTCTCCATGGGCTTCTTATGTTTTGGGTTTATTAACCCCAGGCGACTATGTCACAGTCTGACTTAAACATCTGGCTTAAACAATCTGCCGGCTTACAACCTGCCGGCTTAACATCTGGCTTAAACAATCTGCCGGCTTACAATCTGGCTTAAACAATCTGCCGGCTTACAATCCGCCGGCTTAACATCTGGCTTAAACAATCCGCCGGCTTACAATCTGCCGGCTTAACATCTGATTTAAACATCTGGCTTCAACATTTTAAACATGTGCCGGCTTAAACATCTTAAATATCCGTCGGCTTAAACATATTAAACATCCGCCGGCTTAAACATCCTAAACATCCGCCGGCTTACAATCTGCCGGGTCTCCAATGAAACACCAAGTCCCAGCCGGGTCATACCCCGGGGTATATCCCCGACAACTGTGGTGAGTGCAACAAGCTTGCAAACATGCTATCATGAAACTGTTTTAGCCATACCATGAAATTGTACTAAGTCTGAAACCGTCAGCATCACTCGTCATTTTGCATTGATGCCACCATCATATTTGTAGGTCATATGAACATCTTTAGTAAGGGAGTTTTGTTAAGTGCATTTAGTACATGCTTGCCATGCTCATTTGTGCAATGAATAGTTACTTTAGCATATATTTATATTGCCTCAAACTATGCAACTTGAATATGTTTCTGCCATGTTCTGTGTTTTTCACGAAGTCAGGGAATCTGTTATAACTTGCCATCTTGCCTTTTTGTTTGCCATTGATATGTACCTCATCTGAATTAGCTCAGTAATCATAAATTGCCATGTGTCACCTCTACTTTCATGCCATGTCTTTTCTTTCCATGTTCAAGCACTGTAGCATATTTAAATGTTGCATTCAAGTTGGCATGTTGCTTTTTTGATAGTTCTATATTGCATATGGTTTTGTTCACCGTTTGCAACCCTGGCATCCGTTTTTGATGATATGTATATCAATTTAAACTAGAATCTTCCAATCTATCCAGTGGCATACTTGGTTTGCCATGAGCTTTGTCGTGGAGGAAGACAATCACCTATGGGGCCATTGGCCCCTTGTGGTTCGGCAAGGGGGAAGCTCACGTTGCACAAAGGGTGGAGCCCATGAAGCAACACGACGATGGTGACACCGGTGGTTTTTACCCAGGTTTGGGCCGCCGTGAGGCGTAAAACCCTACTGCTACTTTTGGTGGATTGGATGGAAGGACGCCAAGAACATGCACCACTCCAGCCCGGTAAGGTGGCTTCTCACTGGTACGTGTTGGTCCTAAACAAACGGTTTTTAACCCCTTTCCGCGACAGCATTTGGAACCGTCGCCAAGTGAGTGTGGGCGATAGGCGGGTCCTTCTCACATGACCCAGAAATCGTCGGGGATAGGCCCTCTTGGGACCCAGGCTGGGGCCGTGTGCGATCGGGCGAGGCATCGAAACCCAATCATTTACATAGGTATGTACATCCCACACGGTAATCCAAGAAAATCATTTCCGTAGGTATGTACATCCCACACGGTGAATCCCAGAAAAACATTTCTGTAGGTATGTATATCACACACAGTTAATCCAATGAATACGTTTCTGTTCTTATGTACATCCCACACAGTCAATCCAGGGAAATCGTTTCCGTTCGGACGTACATCCCACACAGTTTTATGTGTAGGCTCGTGTGTGAAAGGTGTAACTATCACACACGAATTGATGAAGAAAACTGTGTGGCATTGGGCTATCCATCACAAGTGCTTTTACTGCTAGAACCGTTTGCAAAGGTCCATGACACATTTAGCAGGTTTATTAGTTTACAATTAATAATTCCAGTATTACGCAAATTCACATTTCATATCGAACAACTGTTTGCCAATTTCATATCAGGCACATAATATATTATAACATCACAGTACGGTAGCTACATAAAAACATATAGCTAGTTCAACTTCATAAGAACAATATATTCATTTCCCTAATCGAGATCATCCAGGCTTGTCCTATCCACCTCTGCTTTCAGTTCAATAAGAACCCGTTTTGCACGGGCCAACTGGGAAAGTGCCTCCTCCTTCACCAACACCATCTTAGCAAAGTCTGATTTAAAAAATCTGAGCTCATTCTCCACCTTCAACTTTTTATCCCGCATCTTGAAATATGTTTCAGCGTTGACAACAGTTTCTCTAAGCCTACGTGTGTTCTCTTCCTCATACATGCTCCAGAGCTTAGCTAGGCACATCTTCAAAGACTGTGGCCACTCTTGATCAACCCACTCCAAGTAACACTTCCGTTCATCCTATAATATTTAAAACAAGATCAGTAAATTGTAGGGGAAATGGGTTTATAGCAACATGGAAAATCACCAATGCTTATTTTGAAAAACTGAAGAAACGTGTTAATTATGACATATCTTCTCAAAAAGATCAATGTGCAAATGAAATAATTGGTACTGAGACAATAGCCAAATTCTGGAACATCAGAAGCTATAATTAACTACAAACGACACTACAAGTTCTTACTCATGTACAATAAATAACAAATTGAACATTTTATGAGGAAGGTAAATATAACTGCAATAGCATAGCGAAAGTGTTTGGATGACAACCAATTGATACTAATAGGTGTGTACATGAACAAATTTAGTAACATAGAACTAATAGCACTAAGGGCGTCCACTATGTATGCCAAAACTGGGGTAAAGACAACTGTTGCTACATCTCGCACTGGTGCCCTGCACTGGCGAGCCGATGCAGCGGAAAAAATCAGGGAACCGGATTCCGGAGAACGTAGTTGCTCCGATGCCCAGTTCCTTCGTGCCATACATATTTAGTATTTTACTGTTTGGCTGCTCGGATGTGTGGACCAAAGTTGGCTGGGAAAACTGCTGAAGCGGTGCCAAATAATTTTCTAATGGCACCGCTGATGAGATAGCAACAATTTAAGATACTAGGTACAAATTGTGACACTGTCTTAGGATGCGTTTGGTTGAAGGTGTGGTATGAATGGGTTGGAACCGTGACAGTGTCTGAATCACATCTAACAAATGATTTGTAACAACGAAAGAGGGTCTAACCTTCTCTGCGCATGCCAGAAACTTCCTCCCACTGTCCACATAATCAAACCCAACTAGCTTCACACATGGAGATTGATGGTGACAACGAGCAGATAGATCTTCAGCCACCCTGCTCCATTCGTTGCCACTGATGGTCCTAGGGAGCTACAAGAGGAATAAATGACTCAAATCTACCGCTGGGTAAAAATCCTTCATTCCAAGTCATAGCTCGAGAGAGAGAAGAGAGGCATACCCTGGTGTGAAGGAGTAGTCGCCGGAGGAGGAACCGCTGGAGAGGTCTTTGAAGAAGACCATGGCGACCCCAGCGGTAGGATGCAAGACAGCGAGAGCGAAGAAGTGGCTATAGCTTACTAGCAAGGAAGGAAGGAAGGAAGGAGGAAACATGGGAAATGTGACTTGTGGTCGGGGAGAAAAGGGGGTAGGGAAGGGGAAAGGGGGGCGGGAGTAGATATTTTGGCGGTAGGCCAAAATTTTGGAAATGTGGAGGGAAACTTGGCGCGCTGTGCCGCCAGACCATTCACTTTGAACGATTATGTGCATCGCAAACGATTCTTATGCTTTACGCGCATGGGATGAGTTTGATAATTCAAATTTTGGTGGTAATTTCCCCGGGTACGTCATTGCATAATTTAACATCGCTTGCTAATTTGGGCACACAAAAGAGCGTACAACAGACATACCACACTTACTGAATCAAGCAGTTTTTAGTAATTAAACAGAGCCAGTTGACCTAAACATTGCTCTAACAAAAGACTAGCATTAAAAACAAAGCCTAAGTACGCATAATTTTAACAAATCCGCCGCCGCGCCGGCCTATGCAACGACGGTGCGAGATGAGACGTCGATGACTTGTCCTGGCGACATGCCGCCGTTGGTGGACTCCGCGTCCCCCCTGCTGAAGTCGACCGCGTCCTCGTCCTCGGCGCCGCCCTCAAGGTTGTAGTACTCGTAGTAGTGGCTGCGCTAGATCTCGCGTTGGTACTCCACCGCCGATTCCTCGACGGACAAACTCTTTTCTACCTCGACCTCGGCCATGCGCAACTCCTCCTCCCGATGCTCCTCGATCTCCGCTGCCTCTTGCATCTCTAGCTCCCGCTCGGCGACCTCATGAGGAAGCATGTGCTCCATGGCCACCGCCGCCTTTTCAGACGTGGGTTGCATGCTGGAGCCCAAGGTGGCCTGGAATATCTTGGTGTGTGCATCCTTGATCTTGGCGTGGATGGCCTTGACCTGGGCCAGGGCGACATCAGTGGCATTGACGACAGCTCGAGCGCTCTCGGCGTTTGCAGCCGTCGTCGCATTAGTAGCTACAGTCGTCTCGGGTGCTGCAGCTGCCCTGTCGGCTACCGCAGATGCCCTCTCGACGGAAGCGGCCACGTTCAATGCGGATGCGGCGGCAGTCTCGGCGTAGGCGGCCGCGCTCTCGGCGCAGGGGCGGCGCTCGGGGGGACGCGACCATCGTACATGCCTTCACGAAGCGTTTCCACGGTGTCATCTTTGCAAGAAGGGGGTGCGGGAATGGGGATCGAGATTCATGGATTCGGGGGTTGCCGGCACTAGAGCAGACGAGCCGGCGAAGCTTAAGGAGGGAGACTTAAATAGACCCAGATATTTTCATCACAAACGGTTCTCAGAAAACAACCGTGTGTGATGTTGTAGATATTTTCTTATTAAAATCTAACCTTTTGATGCATCCGTCATCGCAAACATTTTGCACCTTTTTTGACGGTTCTTTTACACCACCGTTTGCGATTATGGCATCGCACACAGTTTCGTCGAAGGGTCTCTGATCGTAGTGTGCGCACTTCGTGTACAAAATGGACAATCTTTTTCGAAGTATTAGGGTTTCATACGAAAACTCATCTGTTATAAAGGTATTTCATATTGTTTGAACTTATTTGAATGCCATACTTTGTGTGTGTTCAAAATGCACCATTCAAAGCCACGTCATCAATTTTCAACCCTTTCTGACTTCATTTGGCATTTTTCATGCATTTACTGATTTTTAAAGCTAAATGACCCTGAAATTGAAAAGCACTACAAATGAACTCTGAAAAGGTTGAAAGTTGGCATGGTATCATCATTTCACCCACAGAGCATGTGCTAAAAAGTTGAGAGGGTTACGACAAAAATTGGATGCACTTCGTGTATAAAATGGACAGTCTCTTTCGAAGTATGAGGGTTTCAGACAAAAACTCATCTCTTACAAAGGGATTTCATTTTTTTTGAACTCCAGACTTTTGTGTGTTCAAAATTCACCATTCAAAGCCACATCATCAATTTTCTACCCTCTCCGACTTCATTTGGTATTTTTCATGCATTTACTGATTTTTTCCAGCTAAATGACCCTGATATTGAAAAGCATGACAAATGAACTCTGAAAAGGCTGAAAGTTGGCATGGTATCATCATTTCACCCACATAGAATGTTATAAAAAATCGAGAGGGTAACGGAAAAACTGGATGGACTTCGTGTACAAAATGGATAATCTCTTTTGAAGTATCAGGGTTTCGTACGAAACTCATCTGTTACAAAGATATTACATTTTTTTGAACTTATTTGAACTCCATACTTTTTGTGTGTTCAAAATGCACCATTCGGAGCCACATTATCAAATTGCAACCCTTTCTTACTTCATTTGGTATTTTCATGCATTTGCTGGATTTTTAAAGCTAAATGACCCTGAAATTGAAAAGCACTATAAATGAACTTTGAAAAGGTTGAAAGTTGACTTGGTATCATCATTTCACCCACATATCATGTGCTAAAAAGTTTAGAGGGTTACGACAAAAACTGGATGCACTTCGTGTATAAAATGGACAATCTCTTTCGAAGTATGAGGGTTTCGGACGAAAACTCATCTCTTACAAAGGGATTTCATTTTTTTGAACTTATTTGAACTCCAGACTTTTTGTGTGTTCAAAATGCACAATTCAAAGCCACATCATCAATTTTCAACCCTCTCTGACTTCATTTGGTATTTTTCATGCATTTACTGATTTTTCCAGCTAAATGACCCTAAAATTGAAAAGCATGACAAATGAAATCTGAGAAGGTTGAAAGTTGGCATGGTATCATCATTTCACCCACATAGCATGTGCTAAAAAGTTGAGAGGGTTACGAGAAAAACTGGACGGACTTCGTGTACAAAATGGACAATCACTTTCGAAGTATCAGGGTTTCGGACGAAAATTCATCTGTTACAAAGGGATTTCATTTATTCGAACTTATTTGAACTCCAAACTTTTTGTGTGTTCAAAATGCACCATTCAAAGCCACATCATCAATTTTCAACCCTTTCTGACTTCGTTTGGTATTTTTCATGCATTTATTGATTTTTAAGCTAAATGATCCTGAAATTGAAAAGCATTACAAATGAACTCTGAAAAGGTTGAAAGTTGGCATGGTATCATCATTTGACCCACACAGCATGTGCTAAAAAGATGAGAGGGTTACGTCATAAACTGGATGCGCACTTCATGTACAAAATGGACAATCTCTTTCGAAGTATCAGGGTTTCATACGAAAACCCATCTGTTACAAAGGTATTACATTTTTTTGAACTTATTTGAACTCCAGACTTTTTGTGTGTTCAAAATGCACCATTCAGAGCCACATCATCAATTTCCAACCCTTTCTGACTTCAATTGGTATTTGTCATGCATTTACTGATTTATTAAAGCTAAATGACCCTAAAATTGAAAAGCACTACAAATGAACTCTGAAAAGGTTGAAAGTTGGCATGGTATCATCAGTTCACCCACATAGCATGTGCTAAAAAGATGAGAGGGTTACATCAAAAACTGGATGTGTACAAAATGGACAATCTCTTTCGAAGTATCAGGGTTTCGTACGAAAACTCATCTATTGCAAAGATATTTCATTTTTTTGAACTTATCCGAACTACAGACTTTTCGTGTGTTCAAAATCCATCATTCGGAGCCATATTATCAAATTGCAACCCTTTCTTACTTCACTTGATATTTTTCATGCATTTACTGAATTTTTTAAGCTAAATGACCCTGAAATTGAAAAGCACTACAAATGAACTATGAAAAGGTTGAAAGTTGGCATGATATCATCATTTCACCCACATAGCATATGCTAAAAAGTTGAGAGGGTTATGGCAAAAACTGGACGTACTTCATGTACAAAATGGACAATCTCTTTCGAAGTATCAGGTTTCGGATGAAAACTCATCTTTACAAAGGGATTTCATTTATTTGAACTTATTTGATGTAATGCCCCAGATGTAACACTTTCCCAATATGGCAATATATAAACCTTGGCTTCATCAATTCCTTTCCGGGCTCTCTTTCTTTTCGAGTTTCGTCGTTTTGTCGTGTGCGTGTGCGCATTTCATCCATGTCATGTTTTATGTGCATTGCATTGCATTTGTGTTGTCACTTGCATCCGGTCCCACTCGTCTCTTCCCGTTATCCGTTTTGAGTTCCGACGCTCTCACATGTGCCCGTGGCATCCCCGAGTCCTTCTTTCGTGTGTGGCCGTGTAACATTTCCGGAATGACGTGAGACTTGTCGTGCGATGTTGTTTTGGTACGTGTAGGCCGCCTGTCAAGTTTCATCGCGTTTGGAGTTCGTTTAGTACTCCAACGGTTAACCTAGTGGGCTAAAAGAACCTCTTCTTTGAGGCCCAAGACCCCCTCCACAACAGCTCACCAACCCAGCTCAACCCTTCCCATCATCTCGGTCGTCGAATTGTGACCGCGTGGCCGAAAACCGCTCCCCATTTGGACTCTCCTAGCTCCTTGTGCCTATAAAAATGTTCCCCCATGCCATTTTCGTCCAAAAACCCTAATTCTACTCCTCCCCGCCGCGCCGGACACGTCCGACCGCCGCCGGACACGTCCAGCCGACGGCCGGACCAATCCGCGCGTGCCACGTCACAGAGACCGCCTCCACCGCTGCCGCGGCCCGCCGGCCCGACCGCGGCCCTCCGGGCCCGTCCGCCTCCGCGCAACCCCAGCGCCGCAGCACCTCGACCCCGCCGCCTCCGATGGCCGCCCTGCCACCAGGAGCTCGCCGGCCGCCGCCCTGTCGCCGCCGGCGCTGGATCCGCTGTCGCCTCCACCAAGCTCGCCCCCCTTGCGTCCCCGTCGCCGGAGGTCGCAGCTCGCCGCCCCGCCGCCTACCTCCGCGCCGCCGCCATGCTGTGTCTTCCCGCCGGCCGGCCAGAGCCGCCGCGCCTCGCTGGAGGCGAGCTCCTCGCTGGAGCCACCGCCTCGCCGTTCCACCTGCAGGATCTCGACCGATCCGATCCGCCGCTGGAACCCTAACGGGTCCGGGTCGGCGCCCGCAACCCGGCCCGACCCGCCCGCTAAACCCGATCCAGATCTGGAGGTTGACTTTTCCTCTAAGTCTTGTAGATTTTTGTTGTCTGATGGCATTTTGTCATGGCTATATCTTTTTGTGCGTATGTCCGATTTGTGCATATGATATGTAAAAATGACCGTGGTGAAGTCAACTTGTAATGCCCAGGATGAGACTATACCTCCTATGTGTCGAGGCATGACTAAAAGGTATAAGCCTATTCTGGAATGATCTCAAGTTCGGTATCTTTGCACGACTCATGTAAAAATAGGGATGAAATTGCAAAAGGACAGTTGGCTTACACTCGCCACGTCATACAGTTCATTATATAAGCAAATCATCATCCAAATAACATCACGCCTTGAGCAGAAAGGCATATTGCAACAGTCTCCTTATAAAGCCGTTTCAGCCTGAGCTTTGTGAAGCATTTAGGAAGCTCAGCCTCCAAGTTGTTCCGCAAGGCTTTCTTGCAAATCTTCAAGTTGCTCCTACCTTGGAAGATCAGATCCGTGAGGCATAGCTCAGTGATGCTATGGTGCAGAAAGTGAAACATGGTATGGCAAAGGGTACTCCCAAATACAAGTGCTATCGCGTTGATGAGAGAGATACCTTGTTCTTTGAGGACAGACTTGTGGTTCCCAAGGGTGATCTCAGGAAGCTCATAATGAATGAAGCACATGACTCCCTCCTCTCGATTCATCCTGGAAGTTCCAAGATGTACCAAGACCTCAAGCAATCTTACTGGTGGACTCACATGAAAAGGGAGATTGCCCAATTCATGAATGAATGTGATGTCTGCAGAAGAGTGAAGGTAGAGCATCAACGTCCAGCGGGTCTTCTCCAACCTCTTCCTATTCCCGAGTGGAAATTCGACCACATTGAAATGGATTTCGTCACTGGATTTCTCAAGTCCAAGAAGGGGAATGATTCTATCTTTGTAGTGATTGACAAGCTTACCAAAGTAGCTCACGTCCTTCCAGTCAAAGAATCCATCAATGCAGCTCAGCTGGCAGAGTTGTACACTTCCAGAATTGTGTCCTTACATGGCATTCCTCAAGTTATCTCCTCAGACAGTGGAAGTTTGTTCACATCCAAGTTCTGGGACTCCTTTTAGTCTGCCATGGGCACTAAGATCCGTTTCAGCACTGCGTTTCACCCTCAGACTAGTGGTCAAGTCGAAAGAGTGAATCAGATCCTCGAAGACATGTTCAGAGCTTGTGTCATATCTTTTGGCATGAAGTGGGAAGATTGTCTTCCGTTTGCCGAGTTCTCCTACAACAACAGTTTCCAAGCAAGTGCCGGCAAAGCTCCTTTTGAAATCCTCTATGGTAGAAAGTGCCGTACTCCTCTCAACTGGCCCGAGACTGGTGAACGTCAACTTCTTGGCAATGACTTGATCTCAGAAGCCGAAGAGATGTGCAAAGTCATACGTGAGAATCTCAAGGCCGCTCAGTCGCGTCAAAAGAGCTATTATGACGGCAAGCATCGTGATTTGGCCTTCAACATTGGTGATCATGTCTATCTTCGTGTTTCTCCTATGAAAGGCACCCAAAGATTCGGTATCAAAGGCAAGCTTGCTCCTAGATACGTGGGCCCTTTCAAGATCCTTGGCAAAAGAGGCGATCTAGCCTATCAACTTGAGCTTCCTTCCAACTTCGCTAATGTTCATGATGTGTTTCATGTGTCTCAACTCCGCAAGTGCTTCAAGACACCTGAATGCACTATTCCGTTTGAGGAGATTGATCTTCAACAAGACTTGTCTTACCGAGAGCACCCCGTTGCTATTCTCGAAGAAACCGAGCACAAGACCCGCAACAAGTCAATCAAGTTCTTGAAAGTTAAGTGGTCACACCATACCGACCGAGAAGCTACGTGGGAACGAGAAGATCACCTTCGTTCCGAGTACCCTTCCTTCTTCCAGTCCTAGATCTCGGGACAAGATCTTTTCGTAGTAGAGGAGAGTTTGTAATGCCCCAGATGTAACACTTTCCCAATATGGCAATATATAAACTTTGGCTTCATCAATTCCTTTCCGGGCTCTCTTTCTTTTCGGGTTTCGTCGTTTTGTCGTGTGCGTGTGTGCATTTCATCCATGTCACGTTGTCATGTGCATTGCATTGCATTTGTGTTGTCACTTGCATCCGGTCCCACTCGTCTCTTCCCGTTGTCCGTTTCGAGTTCCGACGCTCTCACACGTGCTCGTGGCATCCCCGAGTCCTTCTTTCGTGTGTGGCCGTGTAACGTTTCCGGAATGACGTGAGACTTGTCGTGCGATGTTGTTTTGGTACGTGTAGGCCGCCTGTCAAGTTTCGTCGCGTTTGGAGTTCGTTTGGTACTCCAACGGTTAACCTAGTGGGCTAAAAGAACCTCTTCTTTGAGGCCCAAGACCCTCTCCACAATAGCCCACCAACCCAGCTCAACCCTTCCCATCATTACGGTCGTCGAATTGTGATCGCGTGGCCGAAAACCGCTCCCTATTTGGACTCTCCTAGCTCCTTGTGCTTGTAAAAATGTACCCCATGCCATTTTCGTTCAAAAACCCTAATTCTACTCCTCCCCGCCGCACCGGACACGTCCGACCGCCGCCGGACACGTCCAGCCGACGGCCGGACCAATCCGCACGTGCCACATCACCGCGACCGCCTCCACCGCCGCCACGACCCGCCGGCCCGACCGCGGCCCTCCGGGCCCGTCCGCCTCCGCGCAACCCCCGCGCCGCAGCACCTCGACCCCGCCGCCTCCGGTCGCCGCCCCGCCGCCAGGAGCTCGCCGGCTGCCGCCCCGTCGCCGCCGGCGCCGGATCCGCCGCCGCCTCCACCAAGCTCGCCGCCCCCTCGCGTCCTCGTCGCCGGAGGTCGCAGCTCGCCGCCCCGCCGCCTACCTCCACGCCGCTGCCGCGCTGTGCCTTCCCGCCGGCCGGCCGGAGCTGTCGCGCCTCGCTGGAGGCGAGCTCCTCGCCGGAGCCGCCGCCTCGCCGTTCCACCCGCGAAATCCCGGCCGATCCGATCCGTCGCTGGAACCCTAACGGGTCCGGGTCGGCGCCCGCAACCCGGCCCGATCCGCCCGCTAAACCCGATCCAGATCTGGAGGTTCACTTTTCCTCCAAGTCTTGTAGATTTTTGTTGTCTGATGGCATTTTGTCATGGCTATATCTTTTTGTGCGTATGTCCGATTTGTGCATATGATAGGTCAAAATGACCGTGGTGAAGTGCTCTACGTTTTGTCCCATTGTGTCATGCTTGTTTGAGTCCATCTAGATGTCTTAATCTTCGTGACAAGAGTGCTACGTGATATAAACTGCTGCTACTTGTTATTTTCATGCCATGTTTGAGATGTGATAACTTGGTGCATGTTTATCCAAATGAAGCAAATGATATGTCAAAATGTTCATCATGAGATGCTCTACATGTTGGTTGCTGTAGCATGCATGTTAGAGTTCATATTGCCATGTTTATCCCTGTTGCAAAAGTGCAAGTAGCTGTTAGGTTTTGTAATTTGTTACGAGATGCCTAGTTGAGGAGCTCGTTGCTATTGTTGTGTTTGTCCCCATGTCACATGCCCATATGTTTTAGATTCTCCATCATGTGTTCTTTGCTGTGGTGCAAACCATTTGCTATGAGATGCCTTGAGGTGACTTAAACATGCTCGCAAACATGCCATGATAATGTTACTATTTTAACACTTAGTGAAATTTCACTAAGTCTGGAATCTGTCATATCCTCATGCTATGTTTGCTTGATGCCCTAGGCAAATCCATGTTAGTTTTGGGGTGGCCATTGATCATTCCTTGCTGTATATGTTGTTGTCTATCCATCCATGCCCTCACTTGCTCATTTGGGTTGTTGTAGCTTATTTAATTCTTGCTCCCAAGTTGCTATAAAATATTACTGTCAGGTTTTTAACGTCATGATCAAAATGTTGTAGCTTGTTGCTATTGATTCGTGCCTCCTATGGAGTTGCTCCAATGGAGTTGTTTGCTGTAGGATATGTCTACTTCATGTCCATGCTTCTTGTCACCATGTTTGAGTGCTGTAGAGTATAGATTTCTTGCTCCAAAGTTGCTATGTGGCTGTTAATTTCAGCTTTGCATTGTTTCTTGTTTCGAGTGTATGCATTGATCCGTTGCTCCGTTTTGAGCGTGCCCTACTTGAAACTTGTGTGATTTTGCATGTAGGTTCATAATATCATCTTGTTAACATGTTTGGAGTATGTTTGCTTGGTATTTGGGTGCATCTTGCACCGTTGCCATGCTTAACTTGTTTTGCTCATAACTTCTTGACCGTAGCTCCGTTTAAACAAACTTTATATGAAACTTGACTAGAATTTCGTGTAGATCATCATGGTGCATGTTAACTTGCTGTTTATCAACTTTAACTTAAGGTTTGATCAGATCTGAACTAATTTCAAACTATGCATATGAGGACTTACCGGATTCGCTATATGTGGATTCCGGCCTCATTTAAACTTGTTGTTCTTATGTTGTTTCTCTGTGCTTCCTACCTTGTCATGTTTTGCATCCTATATAGATCTGTCTTGCATCCTACTTGCTTGAGCATATTGTCATGTTCTTGTGTTGTTTTGGTGTGCTTCCTACTTTGACATGTTATGCATCCTAAGTGCATCTGCAGTGCATCCTAAGTGCATCATACGTGCATCCTATAGATTGTGCATTGCACCTTGTTTGATTTCGTGCCTCGTGTGTTCTTGTGTTGAGTAGAGCCGGAAGCCGAGACCGAGAACGAGAACGAGGTTACTACCGAGGTTGAGTACGAGGAGCCGTCTTACGATCCCATCGACGACTCGACAGGCAAGATGACCTGACCCAGATATCATTACTATCTTTGCTTATTGCTAGATGTCTCGCTCTTTAGCTCATTGCCTCGATGCCCATGTTTGTTTGTCAGCCTCCTATTGTAACCATGAATCTGTCTAACCACCCAACCTAGCAAAACCTTTGTTTGGCTACGTAGGCTTCGCTCAGCCCCTCTTATAGCATTGCTAGTTGCAGGAGAAGATTTGAAGACTCTTGCTTCATGTTGAAGCTTATGTTGGGATATCACACTATATAAACTCTAAAACAAATCATCTATACATTGGTAATGGGTGGAAGGCTAAGCCTCTTGCCTGGTGATTTGTTCCACTCATGCCGCCCTAGGAACAGTATAAACCGGTGTTATGTTCCTTGATTTTGCGTTCCTCAAACGGTTGGGGTTATGGGACCCCCTCGATAACCCGCTTAGCGCTAAAACTCTTCCAGCGAGGGCCGACATTGGTACTCCATTCGCCTAACAACTAAAACTTGCGGAGGGAGTAATTAACCCGAGGATTAATTTAATCACCCCCCTGGGCCAGTGCTCGATTTGAGCGTTGGTCCAAACTAGAGTCGTGTGCGGTGGCCCCCTTGGCAACTTGGGTTTTGGTCACTGTACGCTGTGCTCATCCGGTCGTGGCCTGAGACTAGATACGCGCGGCTACTGTCAGGGTGTCGGCATGCCGGGAGGTCTTGCTGGATTAGTTTTACCTTAGTCAGAATATCTTGAGCACGGGATTCCGAGAATACTCGGGCCTTCCCACCTTGGAGTTGCGACTCCGCGGATCGGGGGCTTGTAATGGGCCAAGTTGGAACACCCCTGCAGGGTTTTGAACTTTCGAAAGCCGTGCCCGCGGTTATGTGGCAGATGGGAATTTGTTAATATCCGGTTGTAGAAAACTTGACACCATATTCAGAACACACTACCTGCGTGAGTAACCGTGACGGTCTTTTTCCGAAAGGGGTTCGGGAAGTGAACACGGTGGGGTTATGATTGACGTGTTTCGATAGGATCACTTAGTGATCACTTTGTTGCTCGTGGCACTTCTCTTCTCGCTCTCAACACGTAAGCTAGTGCTAGTGCAGCTGCAACCTTTTATCTTTCTTCAGCCTTGTTCCACACCCAAGGCTTAGATAGTTTTGCTACCCGAGAACGGGATTGCTAAGTCCTCCGTGGCTCACAGTTTCTACACCACACCAGATGCAGGTACCATGGTGAACTAATCAGGTGACGACACAGAGCTGTACTGGGAGTATGATGAATAGCGTAGTCGATACTATGTGCACTATCTCGATGATCAGTAGTGGTTTCTACTAGGGGCGATTCGGACCTGTGGCTTTATGTATTTGGTATCTTTCATTTGGATCTTCACCCGTAGTCGGGTTGTGATGTTATTTGGATGATGATTTGCTTATGTAATGAACCGTGTGACGTGGCGAGTGTAAGCCAACTATCCTTTTGCAATTTCATCCCTATTTTTACATGAGTCGTGCAAAGATACCGAACTTGAGATCATTCCAGAATGGGCTTATACCTTTAAGTCGTGCCTCGACACGTAGGAGGTATAGTCCCATCCAGGGCATTACATTTGAACTCCCGACTTTTTGTGTGTTCAAAATGCACAATTCAAAGCCACATCATCAATTTTCAAGCCTTTCTGACTTCATTTGACCTTATAAAGACATTTAAGTGATTTTCTAGCCATTTAATGACAGTAATTCAAATTTTGACTACATCTACATGCAACGTCTAACCATAACAGTTTGAAAAATCATATTTTTCTGTACTTGTGTGCGAGTTAAAAAATCTTCAGACCATGTAAATATCTGGTGTTCAAAAAAGAAAATGTTAAGATCTGGCAAGACAACCGGCCCCCACACGATTGGCATTCTATTTCGCGCCTCGAGGTTTGGAAGGTGAATGGCGGGGGTAATTAATCAGACACGGTTATGTATTGGATACCATCAGCTATTATGTTCACACACGGATTCTAATGCGGCAATCGTGTGTACCTAAAACTAAAGTACACGTAAATTCCGGCAACCGGCGTGTGTACTGTTCCCGTCGATCTAGATTTCGGCCGCCAATAAATACTACCTTGCTCACGTCGCCCTGCCTGCATTCTCATCTACATCCTCCCCTCACTTGCCCCATCTCTCTCCCCCAAAGCTCTACCATGGCGCCGCCGATCTGCCCACGCGCCGACGAGGAGTCGCCGCCCCTCGAGGACGGTCATTCGATGAGCAGCGACGAGGAGGACCCCTACGCACCGCCCGGCGTGGTTGCGCCAGACCCCCCAACTTTGGATTGGTTTTGGGGCCAGTACAATCTTTGTCTGTGGAAGTCACTGTCGCCGACTGAAAAAGCCAGGCAAGTGGCGTTCAAGAAGGAGATGCAGAGGAGAAAGCCAGGTACTAGGCGGCCTGTGAAGCCCGTGATGCCGCCTAGAAAGAGGAGAAGGTGGAACTTTGGGGGCGGGCGCGTTGTCGTGCGGAGGAGGTGTACGAAGATGGGTACTTCGCTAGGAAGGCCAAAGGCGCTAGGCGCCTCATCGCTGCGTGGAGGTGGGCCGATAAGCTCCAGCGTGCCACCGACAAGGAGCTCCGGTGGGCGCCCAACGAAATGGCAAGATCGTCCGCGCTCGTCCGCCGGCGAGAGGCAGATCAGTACGTCAAGCGCTACGAGGCTGAGGAGGCGGAGTACTGGCTCCGCGCTGGGATGACGCCACGCATCAGGAGTGATTATTAGTTTTAGTATTGTTCATTTTCAATTTTATGCATTGTACCTAGTAGTTACGTATCATCACGTATATGTGATGATATTATATATATTCTGTGGTGAACTAATGAAAAATTAATATATATATATATATATATATATATATATATATATATATATATATATATATATATATATTATGAACTCCATTTTCTATCTGTTTTTGTATACTAATTTGAATCTAGCTATTATCATCCACATATACAGAATGGAAAGCGTATACACACACATTGAAACAGAACATATAAGAACGGAAAACAGAGTACACACATTGAAATAGAGGAATAAATAGAGCAATACTATGATTGCTGTGAATACATAGCTATCCACGTCGAAATGACTCAACAAAATAAAACGCGTCCATGAGACCATGACCAGCAGCCCTTGCCTAGGGTAGCTCTTGGCTCTGCCTGAACTCGTGCAGGCGTTCGTCCAACGGTCAACATGCTCGTGGTACATCTGGAGCGTGATCTTGAGCTCCAAGTTAGCTATTTCATCGGTGATCAACAGCTCGAGGATGCGGCGGCCATGCTCCTCTACTGCGCCCAGGTGGACACCTGGGCCAAGGAGGCGGTCGAGCCTACGGACCAGCGTGTTGGCATCCAGCGGGCCGTGGACAAGGCGAATGGCGGCACCCATGCGAATGGCGCGGTGATAACCCACAAGTGTAGGGGATCACAACAGTTTTCGAGGGTAAAGTATTCAACCCAAATTTATTGATTGGACACAAGGGGAGCCAAAGAATACTCTTAAGTATTAGCAGTTGAGTTGTCAATTCAACCACACCTGGAAACTTAGTATCTGCAGTAAGGTAATTTAGTAGCAAAGTAATATGGAAATAATGGTAACATCAATAAAAGTAACGGTGGTGTTTTTGTAGTTTTTGTAACAGTGGCAGCGAAAAAGTAAATAAGCAACAAGCAATATGTGAAAAGCTCGTAGGCATTGGATCGGTGATGGAGAATTATGTCGGACGCGATTCCTCATGTAAAAGTTATAACCTAGGGTGACACGAAACTAGCTCCAGTTCATCAATGTAATGTAGGCATGTATTCCGAATATAGTCATCCATGCTTATGAAAAAGAACTTGCATGACATCTTTTGTCCTACCCTCCCGTGGCAGCGGGGTTCTAGTGGAAACTAAGGGATATTAAGGCCTCCTTTTAATACAGTGCCGGACCAAAGCATTAAGACATAGTGAATACATGAACTCCTCAAACTACGGTCATCACCGGGAGTGGTCCCGACTATTGTCACTTTGGGGTTGCCGGATCATAACACATAGTAGGTGACTATAAACTTGCAAGATACGATCAAGGACACACGTATATTCATGAAAACATAATAGGTTCAGATCTGAAATCATGGCACTTGGGTCCAGTGACAAGAATTAAGCATGGCAAAGTCATAGCAACATCAATCTTAGAACATGTGGATACTAGGGATCAAACCCTAACAAAACTAACTCAATTACATGGTAAATCTCATCCAACCCATCACCGTCCAGCAAGCCTACAATGGGATTACTCACGCACGGCGGTGAGCATCATGGAATTGGTGATGGAGGAAGGTTGATGATGACGATGACGATGATCTCCCCTCTCCGGAGCCCCGAACGGACTCCAGAGCAGCCCTCCCGTGAGAGATTAGGGCTTGGCGACGGCTCCGTTCGTAAAACACGATAATTCTTCCTCTCTGATTTTTTTTCTCCCCGAAAGTGAATATATGGAGTCCGGGGGTACGTCGGTGGAGCAACAGGGGTCCCACGAGGCAGGGGGCGCGCCCAGGGGGAGGGAGCGCGCCCCCTACCCTAGTGGACATGGTGTGGCCCCCCTGGCTTGGATCTTTCCGCATATATTTTTTATATATTCCAAAATAATTCTCCGTTGATTTTTAGGTCATTCCGAGAAATTTTATTTCTGCACAAAAATAACACCATGGCAATTCTGCTGAAAACAACGTCAGTCAGGGTTAGTTCCATTCAAATCACGCAAGTTAGAGTCCAAAACAAGGGAAAAAGTGTTTGGAAAAGTAGATACGTTAGAGACGTATCAACTCCTTCAAGCTTAAACCTTTGCTTGTCCTCAAGCAATTCAGTTGATAAACTGAAAGTGATAAAGAAAAACTTTGACAAACTATGTTTGCTCTTGTTGTTGTAAATATGTAAAGCCAGCATTCAAGTTTTCAGCAAAGATAATGAACTAACCACATTCACAATAACCTTCAGGTCTCATGTCTACTCATATCAATGGCATAATCAACTAGCGAGCAATAATAAAGAACCTCGGATGATAACACTTTCTCAAAACAATCATAATATGATAGAACAAGATGGTATCTCGCTAGCCCTTTCTGAGACCGCAAAACATAAATGCAGAGCACCTTTAAAGATCAAGGACTGACTAGACATTGTAATTCATGGTAAAAGAGATCCAGTCATAATCATACTCAATGCAAATTAATAGCAATACATGCAAATGACAGAGGTGCTCTCCAACTAGTGCTCTTTAATAAGAGGATGATGACTCAGCATAAAAGTAAATAGATAGGCCCTTCGCAGAGGGAAGCAAGGATTTGTAGAGGTGCCAGAGCTCGATTTTAAAATAGAGATGAATAGTATTTTGAGCGGTATACTCTCATTGTCAACATAGGAACTAAGAATCTCGATATCTTCCATGCTACACACATTATAGGCGGTGCCCAAACCGAATGGTAAAGTTTATACTCCCCCAACCACCAACAAGCACACTCCACGACCATCCGAATCCATGGGGTACCGTCCAAACAAGCAACTAACCTGGGGGAGTTTTGTTTAATTATTATGATTTGAGCATGGGACTGGGCATCCCGGTTACCAGCCATTTTCTCATGAATGATGAGTGGAGTCCACTCCTCGTGAGAATAACCCACCTAGCATGGAAGATATAGATAGCCCTAGTTGATACATGAGCTGTTCGAGCATACAAAACATAATTTCATTTGAAGGTTTAGAGTTTGGCACATACAAATTTACTTGGAACGGCAGGTAGATACCGCATATAGGAAGGTATGATGGACTCATGTGGAATAACTTTGGGTTTTATGGAAGTGGATGCACAAGCAGTATTCCCGCTTAGTACATGTGAAGGCTAGAAAGAGACTGGGAAGCGACCAGCTAGAGAGCGTCAACAGTCATGAACATGCATTAAAATTAATCAATAATGAGTGCAAGCATGAGTAGGATATAAATCACCATGAACATAAATATCATGGATGCTATGTTGATTTTGTTTCGACTACATGCGTGAACATGTGCCAAGTCAAACCACTTGAATCGTTCAAAGGAGGATACCACCCTATCATACCACATCACAACCATTTTAATATCATGTTGGCACGCAAGATAGACCATTATAAACTCTCAGCTAATTAAGCATGGCATAACCAGCTATGATCTCTAATTGTCATTGCAAGCATGTTTCATTCATAATAAGCTGAATCAGGAACGATGAACTATCATATTTACAAAAACAAGAAAGGTCGAGTTCATACCAGCTTTTCTCATCATAATTAGTTCACCATATATCGTCATTATTGCCTTTCACTCGCACGACCGAACAGTGTGGATAATAATAATAGTGCATGTGCATTGGACTAAGCTAGAATCTGCGAGCATTTAATACAAGAGAGAAGACAAGGTAATATGACTCAAGGTTAAATTAACAATAAAGCATATGAAAGCCACTAAGCATTTTCATCATGTATTCTCCTCTTGACCCCCAAAGAAAGAAAAGAAACTATTTACACGGGAAAGCTCCCAACAAGCAAAAGAAGAATGAGAATTTTTTGGGTTTCTTTTAATTACTACTACTACAGGCATAGAAAGTAAACTAGCTAAAAGCTACAACTATTTTTTTTGTTTTTCTTAAGGTTTTTCTAGCACGCAAGAAAAAGACTAAGAAAAGAAATGAAACTAAGCATGGATAGTACAATGAAAGAGTGTGAGCGCCACCTACTAGAATAAGTGTGTGAACATTAATGTATTGTCGGTGAGAAACACGTACTCCCCCAAGCTTAGGCTTTTGGCCTAAGTTGGTCTATGGCCAGTATTGGCCTGGCGGATATCCAAAGTCGTAGTTGGGGTTGTACTGAGATGCAGCGGCTAATGCTTGGCGAGCTGCATCCTGGAGACGAGCTGCTCTCATTGTCTCCTTATACTCATTTGCCTCCTCTCTGGTTATAATATATCTCCCTTTTGCCTGAAAGTCAAAGAAGGTAGGAGCATGGAGAGCAATGTGGACAGTGTGACGCCTGTCAACGATTAGTCTATACTAGAGGGATTGTTCATCCCTCTCTATAAACCGATGGCTGACCATAGCATTATAATCTAAACAAGCAGGCGTAATAGTTCATCATTTTCATGTATAGGCACACCAAGACGGCGGGCTATGCGAGCGGCACAAATTCCACCAAATAAATCTCCATCTAAACCATTATGATGTAGCCTACGTGCAACAATGGCTCCCAAGTTATATTGTCTATCTCCTAACACAACACCCTTAAGAACACTAAGATCTTGGACACACATATGACAAGCCTCATCTTTACCGTTGATGCATCTACCGATAAAGAGAGAAAAATAATGTATAGCAGGAAAATGAATGCTTCCTATGGTAGCTTGTGTGATCTCCCTAGATTCCCCAAAGCGATACTAGCAAGGAAATCCTTATATTCAGATTTGCGAGGATCACTCATATTGCCCCACTACGGGAGCTTACAAGCATCATTAAAATCTTCCAGGTCCATGTTGTAAGATTTATCATAAAGATCAAACAGGACATTGTGAGTATTACGGGAAGATGAAAATTTAAACCTTCTCACAAAGGTATCAGTTAAGTAACGGTATTGAGGGCACTTATCTTGCATGAAGCCCTCGAGGTCAGCATTATGCACATATGCGTCAAACTCCTCCTTAATGCCTGCCCGAACCATAAACTCTTCCGACGGCCATTCACAAGGCCGCACTTCATCTTCCCTCGGCAATTCATCGTCCGGCTCACGCATTTTGAGCCTTGGTTCTTGCTTCCTTGAGGAACCACCTTGGAAGATTTTCCTATGCATTTTTTGAAATTTTCTGAAATTTTTAGTAACTCAAAATAAAAGTGAACCAAACTCAACAAGATTGATAGCAACAACTCCTACAAGTGCCTAGAGACTATATCATGCATTAGAACTACTTGGGACCAAAGAAATTGGACATGCAAGCTCAAGAACAAGGTCACCACAGCAGCAAAAATTTGCAATAAATAAAGCACTAGAACAAAAACTAATTGGACCAATGGAGGAGTCACATACAAAGGAACAATCTCCCCAAATAGTTTTGTGAATGGAGCTTTGAGCAAGGAGATCGAAAATGACAGCAAGATGAGCTAGAACTCGTGCTTGAGCTGGATAGTGATTTTTTTGGCAGGAAGAAGGAGTGTGTGGGTGCAGGAATAAGTGGAGGGGGGCCACGTGGGGCCCACGAGGCAGGGGGGCGCGCCCAGTGAGGGTGGGCGCACCCTGGACCCTCGTGGCCAGGTGCTGGCTCCCCATGTTGTGTTCTCTATGCAAAATATTCTCAAATATTCTAGAAAAAAATCATATTTCATTTTTAGGGCATTTGGAGAACTTTTATTTTCGGTGTATTTTTTATTGCACGGATAAGTCTGGAAACAGACAGAAAATACTATTTTTGCTTGATTTAATCTAATTAACAGAAAGTAAAAGAAGGGTAGAGAAGGTTGTGCTATCTAGATTCACCCATCTCATGCTCATCAAAAGGAATCCATTAACAAGGTTGATGAGGTCTAGTTAATAAACTCTTTCCGAATAACATGAAACCGGAGAATTTTTGAATAACACTAGGTTACCTCAATGGGGATATGTATGTCCCCAACAATAAGAATATAATATGTCTGCTTGATAGTAGGAAGAGGAAATTCAAAACCTCCAATAGTAATAGTTGAATTTTTTCCAATAGAATTGATACTGTGGACCTGAGGTTGTTTCCTCGGAAAGTGTATCGTATGCTCATTACCATTGACATGAAAAGTGACATTGCCTTTGTTGCAATCAATAACAGCCCCTCCAGTATTAAAAAAGGGTCTACCAAGGATAGTAGACATACTATCGTCCTCGGGAGTATCAAGTATAACAAAGTCCGTTAGAATAGTAACATTTGCAACTACAACAGGCACATCCTCACGAATACCGACATGTATAGCAGTTGATTTATCGGCCATTTGCAAAGATATTTTAGTAGGTGTTAACTTACTCAAGTCAAGTCTGTGATATAAAGAGAGAGGCATAGCACTAACAACGGCTCCAAGATCACATAAATCAATTTTAACATAGTTTCCTTTGATGGAGCACGGTATAGTAGGTACTCCTGGATCTCCTAGTTTCTTAGGTATTCCACCCTTAAAAGTGTAATTGGCAAGCAGGGTGGAAATTTCTACTTCAGTTATCTTTCTTTTATTGGCAATAATATCTTTCATATACTTAGCATAAGGATTTTTTAAGCATATCAGTCAAACGCATATGCAAAAAGATAGGTCTAATCATTTCAGCAAAGCGCTCAAAATCCTCATCATCCTTTTTCTTGGATGGTTTAGGAGGAAAAGGCATGGGTTTCTGAACCCATGGTTCTCTTTCCTTACCGTGCTTCCTAGCAACAAAGTCTCTCTTATCATAATGTTGATTCTTTGATTGTGGGTTATCAAGATCAACATCAGGTTCAATCTCTACATCATTATCATTGCTAGGTTGAGCATCATCATGAACATCATCATTAACATTATCACTAGGTTCATGTTCATTACCAGATTGTGTCTCAGCATCAGAAACAGAGATATCATTGGGATTCTCAGGTGTGTCAGCTACATGTTCACTAGAAGCATGCAAAGTCCTATCATTTTTGTTTTTCTTCTTCTTAGAAGAACTAGGTGCATCTAAATTAGCTCTCTGAGAATCTTGATCCATTCTCTTGGGGTGGCCCTCAGGATGCAAAGGTTCCTGAGTCACTTTACCCCTCTAGTTGCAACTCTAACATCATAGTCATTATTCTTACTATTTAATTCATTGAGCAAATCATTCTGAGCCTTAAGTACTTGTTCTACTTGAGTGGTAACAATAGAAGCATGTTTACTAATGAGTTTCAATTCACCTTTAACTCTAGACATATAATCACTCAAGCGTTCAATCATATAAGCATTACGTTGCAATTGTCTACTAACATAAGCATTGAAGTTTTCTTGCTTCACAATAAAATTATCAAACTCATCTAAGCATTGGCTAGCAGACTTATAACGAGGAATATCACCTTCATCAAATCTAGAAAGAGAATTTACCTTAACTACCTGTGTCGGGTTATCAAGACCATGTATTTCTTCAATAGGTGGTAAATTCTTAACATCTTCAGCTTTAATACCTTTTTCTTTCATAGATTTCTTTGCCTCTTGCATATCTTCAGGACTGAGAAATAGAACACCCCTTTTCTTTGGAGTTGGCTTAGGGACTGGTTCAGGAAGTTCCAATTATTTTCATTGGTCAGCATATTATTCAATAGTAATTCAGCTTGATCAACTGTTCTTCCCCTGAAAACACAACCATCACAACTATCCAGGTGGTCTCTGGAAGCATCAGTTAGTCCATTATAAAAGACATCAAGTATTTCATTCCTCTGAAGAGGATGATCAGGCAAAACATTAAGTAATTGGAGAAGCCTCCCCAAGCTTGTGGGAGACTCTCTTCTTCAATTTGCACAAAGTTATATATTTCCGGTAAGGCAGCTTGTTTCCTATGAGCGGGAAAACATTTAGCAGAGAAGTAATAAATCACATCCAGAGGACTACGCACACAACCAAGATCAAGAGAATTAAACCATGTCTTAGCATCACCCTTTAACGAGAACAGAAATAACTTAAGGATATAGTAATAACGAATCTTTTCATCGTTGGTAAACAGGGTGGCTATATAATTCAACTTAGTAAGATGTGCCACAACAGTTTCAGATTCATAGCCTTGGAAAGGATCAGATTCAACCAAAGTAATTAACTCAGGATCAACAAGGAAATCATAATCCTTATCAGTAGCGAAGATAGGTGAAGTAGCAAAAGCAGGGTCATATTTCATTCTAGCATTCAAAGACTTTTCTTTCAGCTTAGCTAATAATTTCTTAAGATCATATCTATCATTGCAAGCAAGAAAGTCTCTAGCAGTTTCTTCATCCATAACATAACCCTCAGGAACAGCAGGCAATTCATATCTAGGGGGAGAATCTTCATCATCACTTTCGTAAATATTACTAGTTTCAATATTTGCATTCTCCCTAACCTTAGCAATTTGTTCATCTAGAAATTCACCTAGTGGCACAGCATTATCAAGCATAGAAGTAGTTTCATCATACATAGCATAATTGGCATCATCAAGAACATGCGACATATCAGATTCAATAGCAGGAGTAGGTGTCGCAAATTTACTCATAACAGAGGGTGAATCAAGTGCACAACTGGATGGCAGTTCCTTATCTCCCCTCGTAGTTGAGGGAAAGATCTTGGTTTTTGAGTCCTTCAAGTTCTTCATAGTGATCAATAGATATAAATCTCAAGTGACTTAAAGAATATAGCTATGCTCCCCGGCAACGGCGCTAGAAAATAGTTTGGATAACCCACAAGTGTAGGGGATCGCAACAGTTTTCAAGGGTACAATATTCAACCCAAATTTATTGATTCGACACAAGGGGAGCCATAGAATACTCTTAAGTATTAGCAGCTGAGTTGTCAATTCAATCACACCTGGAAACTTAGTATCTGCAGTAAGGTAATTTAGTAGCAAAGTAATATGGAAATAATGGTAACAAAAATAAAAGTAACGGTAGTGTTTTTGTAGTTTTTGTAACAGTAGCAGCAGAAAAGTAAATAAGCAACAAGCAATATGTGAAAAGCTTGTAGGCATTGGATCGATGTTGGAGAATTATGTCAGATGCGATTCCTCATGTAAAAGTTATAACCTAGGGTGACACAGAACTAGCTCCAGTTCATCAATGTAAGGTAGGCATGTATTCCTGTAAGTGCATCTAGTGCCAACCCTAGTGGTTTTGGAGTATTGACGACAAACCTGGTTGAGGGACTAATGTGTTTGTGAGAATTGCAGGATAACACAGGTAGTAGTCCCTCATTGATTCGGTTAACCTACCGGAGATGACCCCTAAAAAATGTATGAAGACATTGATATCAGTGGTGGTATATGAAGACAATCATATTGAAGACTATGACTTGAGAAGACATTGTGTGAAGACTGTGGAGAGCGAAGACATAGATGTTTCGCTGTTTCCTTTTCTTCTTTGTTGAGTCATAGGAACCACCGTACTGTTAAGTGGGGTCCAAGTGAACTAAGTCAGAGTGACTGAAGTGATGCTCAACCAAATCCTATGTCTTCGAGCGAAGACTATGAGAGCAAATCTTATCCGGAGGCGGATGAGTCAGCTTTGCTCGGAGCTCAAGTAAAGTTGTCGTGTGTGTTTGAAATCTGACCGCTGGAACACGTGTCAGTTCCTTAGTGACCCAGGGTCACTTCAGACAAATTAGGTCGGGTTGCCCAGTGGCTATAAATAGCCCACCCCCTACACCATAAATTGGTGGCTGCTCAGAGTTATTGCACGGCTTTTGTCGTTTGAGAGCAACCCACCTCCGAAGCATTTGAGAGAGAAATCCTTGCGAGGACAAAGCCCAAACACCCAAAGCCAAAGAGTGTTAGGCATCACTGAAGTCTTTCTGTTTGTGTGACCTGAAGACTTATTACACTTGAGGACTGTGTTTCCTCCAGCCGGTTAGGCGTCGCATTCTGAGCATCCAAGAGTAATTGTGGATTGCTGGTGAACGAAGTCTGTGAAGGTTTGGAAGTCTACCTTGAAGACTTAACAGAGTGATTGGGCGAGGACTAGGTGTCCTTAGCTCAAGGGGAACAAGGTGAAGACGCGGTCTTCTGAGTTAAATCTCAGCCTTCCTAACCAGACGTATAGTTGTCACAGCAACTGGAACTGGTCTAACAAATCACTGTCTTCCCCGAGCTACTGGTTCTATCCTTTCCTTCCCTTTACTTACTGCTCCATGTTGTGAAGACATTGCATGCTTGCCTTATCTGATTGTCTTCACTGAGTATCTACTTGTTGTGATTGGCTTCATTCCTTCTTCCTTTATGATCACTACTGCCTAGTTGCTATTAGTCTTCATGCTTTCACTTCATTGAATACATGACTATGGCTTATCTAGAGTAGTCCACTTTCCGCTGCATACTAATAGGCTTGAGCTTATCGTTTGTCTTCGAAACTACCATGTTTTGAAGCATTTCATGAAAATCGCCTATTCACCCCCCCTCTAGTCGATATACTACACTTTCAATTGGTCTCAGAGAAAGGTACTCCCTTGTTCTGTGTGATTCGGTTTAACCACCTGGAGTTTTAGCTATGTCGACTGCAAGGATTATCAAAGTCTCCGCTGCGTGCCCCGTCTTCGATGGCACCGAATATCCCTACTAGAAGAACAAGATGCGCATGCATCTTGAAGCCATTGACGTGGACCTCTGGTTTGTCGTCAAGAACGGCGTTCCCAAGACTGGTGAAGGCATCACCCCTGCTGATGTCAAGAGGCTCGTTTAATTGGATTCAACGGCCAAGAACATCATCTGTGGTCATCTGACCAAAGGATAGTACGGTCGTGTAAGTGCTCTGGACACGTCAAAGGAAGTTTGGGACTGGCTCTCAAAGGTCAATGAAGGAGTCTCTACCCAGAGAGATCAAAGGATCAGCGTCCTTCGCAATCTCTTCAATCGCTTCAAGAGACATGACAATGAGAATGTCTAGCACACTTTTGATCGTCTCACTGACATCACAAATGAGCTTTAAGCACTTGGCGCCACTGAGATTACCAAGCATGAAATCGCCAAGACCCTTCTGAGATCACTCGACAACTCATTTGATATCCTTGCACTGATGATTCAAGAACGCCCTGACTACAAGACTCTCGATCCGTCTGATATACTTGAGAGGCTCAACACACATGAGTTCTAGCTATCTGAGAAGCGTGACATCTATGGTCCCAATTATGGCCGATCTCGCGCCTTAAAGGCAAAAGATTTTTCCTCATCTGAAGAAGAATCTGACTGCAGTTCTGATGATCCTGAAGACATTGGAAAGGAGCTTGCCATGCTTGTGAAGAAGTTCCAGAAATTCACTAGGAAGAAAGGCTTCAGAAAGTCTTCAAGATCCAGCTCAAGAAATGATGAAGCTTCGACTCATGACTACATGAAGAGAACATGTCATAAGTGCAAGAAACCTGGTCACTACATCTCTGAGTGTCCTCAGTGGGACAATGAGAAGAAGAAAAAGAAGAGCAAAGAATATGATTCTGATGACAAGAAAAAAAAGAAATACTCAAAGTCTTCTTCAAAGTCTTCATCAAAGTATTCATTACATAAGAAGAGTTCATCTGGCAAGGCTCGCGCTTTTGTTGGCAAGGAAATGGATTCTGAGGAAGAGTCTGCTTCTGAAGAGGCGGAGGTGGAGTCGGAGGAAGAGTCTGATTTTGGTGCTGCAAGTCTGGCTTTAGTCACTGCCTACGTGGGCAAGTCCATCTTCAACACTGAAGACAATGGCCCCATCCCCAACAATGATGATGAGGGCAACGACTCTGCACCCACCTTCTGCTTCATGGCACGCGGTGCCAAGGTAAAATCACGCGGTGCTTACTTTCAAACATCTAGTGAAGATGACTCTGATCGTGAATCAAAACCTAGCTACAAAACACTTGCTAAAATTTCCACTAAACAGCAGAAAGCCATGGAACATATTCAAAAACTGTTATACAAAAGCGATGACCTGTTGGACGCGGAAATGACCCGTTCTCAGTCCTTAATTGAAGACATAAAAAATCTTCATGTTAAGTACAAAGAACTTGAAGGTCTTTATGAATCGCTTTCAAAAACTCATGAGAAGCTTTCCCACAATTACATTCAAAGGAAACGAGAACTTGAGAAAGTGAAAGCGGCTCATGAAGATCTTCAAAAGGAGAATGAGTCACTCCGCGCACAACTGATCAGCTCCACTCACGAAGAGTTTGAACCACCATGTCTATAATGCATTGAACGTGATAATGCTATATCCGTTGCTGAATGTTCTACTACTGCTACTGTTACAATATCGTCAACTACTGATGTGGTAACTAACCCCTCTGCTGAGGAAACCACTACTATTGCTGATGAAAATGCTAGGTTGAAGACTTTGCTTGAAACAGAGATGTACAAAAGCCTCAAAGGGCATCAGACTCTATGTGATGTCCTCAAAAAGCAGATGCTGAACCGAAACCCTAGGAAAGAGGGTGTTGGGTTCGACAGGAAAATGAATGTTGATGGATCATACTGGAAGCCTGAGTAGTATCCCAAAACCACATGGGTTGCTGCAAAGGAACCTACAGTGGATCCATCTACCTTATCTGGCTTCACTTGTGCTAATCCTGTTATCATTGATGAATCCTTTGATGCAAAC
Organism: Secale cereale; assembly: GCA_902687465.1. NCBI lineage: Eukaryota > Viridiplantae > Streptophyta > Magnoliopsida > Poales > Poaceae > Secale > Secale cereale. The sequence continues at coordinate 435,903,359 of LR738712.1, read as the reverse complement.
TATAAACTATTTAAGAATCAAAATGGTGAAGTGTTTGCCAGGTATATTGGTACCAACTGCACGAATGGACCATCTATGAAGAAGATGTGGGTACCCAAAGGTTGTCTTGAGAAGCTTCCAGCAAATACTGTCATGACACCTCCTGGGATGAAGACAAACCCCAGACCAAAGGCTTCATATGGTCCTAAGGCTTCATACAGACAAAGGACTCATCTGAGTCACCCTAACGCGAATGTTTTGCAGGGAAACCATACTCAGACCCATGAATATGAGCGTGTTTCTTCAAACCGCTATGTTCATAAATCCAAGAATTTTTCTGCCTATTCTTATGAGTATTATTCTCCTCCTACAAGACTATTTGCTAGGGCCCCAAAGCCAAAATTCTCAGATGCTGCTCTTAGACTCATTGCTTCTAAGCCACCCCTAAAGATGTGGGTGGTTAAGAAGAACTAACTCTCTCTTGCAGGGAAAGGTCTCCAGCCTATGATCAAAGGCTTCCGATGCTATTGCTGGGGACCTAAAACACTTGTTGGGCACAAGATCAAATGCCCAGAATAACTTACTGCTCATACTATTCATAAGCCACTCGTTGAACATCTCATCAGTCCTAACTTTCATCTAAGCTTTCATAATCCACTTATGCATCAAATGTTTATGCTTCACAATGGCTTTTGGTGAAGCCTATCCTCCTAACTTCATTGTAGGGGGAGACACCAAAGTCTTCAAAATGGATTATGGATAGCGGATGCACAAATCATATGACTGGTGATTGAAATCTTCTAATGGACTCAACTTTACGTCCATCCAACAAGAGTCACATCACATTTGCTGATACTGGTAAAAGCAAAGTGTTGTAGAGTTATAATCTCAAGAGATCAACACATGGATAAAGTCATGCTTGTTGAATCTCTTTGCTTCAACTTAATGTCTGTCTCAATGCTTTGTGACTTAAACATGATTGTGATCTTTGGTAAATTTTGTTGCCTTATACTAATGGAATCTGACAAGTCTTTAGTATTTGAAGGATACAGAAAAGGTGATCTGTATATGGTAGATTTCTCAGCAGGACCGCAGATGGCCGTATGTCTTCTAGCAAAAGCTTCAGAGTGCTGGCTCTGGAATCGAAGGCTAGGACATGCTGGCATGAGGAACTTGCACACTCTCGCAAAGAAGAAGCATGTCATATGCATCGAGGAAGTCAAGTTCAAGAAAGATCATCTATGTGGTGCCTGTGAAGCTGGGAAGTTGACTAGAGCCAAGCACCCCTCGAAGACAATCATGACGACATCTAAACCCTTCGAGCTGCTCCACATGGACTTATTTGGCCCTACTCACTACTCCACATTCTCTACCATAGCCTGTCTCTATGGCTTCGTCATTGTTGATGATTACTCAAGATACACATGGGTGCACATAATACTCTACAAGACCGAAGTGCAAGATGTCTTCAGACGCTTCGCCAACCGTGCCATGAACAATTATGGCATCAAGATCAAACATATCAGAAGTGACAATGGCACTGAATTCAAGAACACTAGCCTCGATCTTTATCTGGATGAGATGGGAATCACGCATGAATTCTCAGCCCCATATACACCTCAGCAAAATGGGATCGTTGAGCGCAAGAACAGAACTCTAATTGAGATGGCTCGAACGATGCTCGATGAGTACAAAACACCAAGAAGATTCTGGCCCGAAGCTATTGATATTGCATGCCATATCATCAACCGTGTTTATCTTCACAAGCTTCTGAAGAAAACATCCTATGAACTCCCCATTGGAAAGAAGCCAAATGTAAGGTACTTCAGAGTATTTGGAGCTAAGTGCTGGATCAAGGATCCTCATCATAAGTCAAAATTTGCACCCAAAGCTCATGAAGGCTTCATGCTCGGATATGGAAAGGACTCACACTCCTACAGAGTTTTCAACATTTTTCTCTATAAAACTATTAAAACAGTGGATGTGAGGTTTGATGAGTCAAATGGATCACAAAGAGAGTCCCTACCAAATGTGCTAGATGAAGCTTCACCAAATAAATCTATCACGCTAATGGGAACTGGTGAGATCATGCCTTCTGAAGCACAACCTGACAAGGAACTCATCATCTCTGCTCCAAATCAACCTGACGACAATGCTCAGCCTGAAGACAATACTCCTGATGAAGACAATGTACAGCAAGAGAAAAATCTTCGTCCAACTCATCCTCATGTTGCAAATGAAGTGCAAGTTGAGAAGATAATTGATAGCATAAATGCTCCTGGTCCACTCACTCACTCAAGAGCAACACAGCTTGCAAATTTCTGTGGGCACTTTGCTTTTGTCTCAATATCTGAACCCAAGAAAGTTGCTGAAGCTTTTATGGAGCCTGAATGGATTTAAGCAATGCAAGAAGAGCTTCAACAGTTTGAGATGAACAATGTGTGGGAACTTGTCAAGCGTCCTGATCCTCGAAAGCACAACATAATAGGCACAAAATGGATCTATCGCAACAAGCAAGATGAGCATGGTCAAGTGGTTAGAAACAAAGCTCGTCTCGTTGCTCAAGGATACACTCAACTTGAAGGGATTGACTTCGATGAAACATTTGCTCCTATGGCTAGGCTTGAAGCTATTCGCATACTGCTAGCCTATGCAAATCATCACAACATACTTCTATATCAAATGGATGTAAAGAGTGCCTTTCTCAATGGAAAAATTGAAGAAGAAGTGTATGTTGCACAACCACCTGGCTTTGAAGACCCAAAACGTCCTGATATGGTATACAAGCTCAACAAGGCACTGTATGGCCTCAAACAAGCACCTCGTGCTTGGTATGACACCCTCAAAGACTTCCTGAAGAGCAAAGGCTTCAAACCTGGATCCCTAGATCCCACACTCTTCACGAAGACATATGATGATGAGCTATTTGTCTGCCAAATCTATGTGGATGACATTATCTTCGGCTGCACGGACAAGAAATACAGTGATGAGTTTGGTCACATGATGCAAGAACAATATCAAATGTCCATGAAGGGTGAGCTGAAGTTCTTCCTTGGTCTTCAAATTCGTCAGCAAAGCAACGACATCTTCATATCTTAAGAGAAGTACCTTAAAGACTGCCTGAAGAAGTTTGGAATGCAAGACTGCAAAGGGTACTCGACGCCAATGCCTGCTAAACATCATCTGGGTCCCGACGCCAATGGTAAAGAGTTTGATCAACAGGTATACCGCTCCATGATTGGTTCTTTACTTTATTTATGTGCATCTAGGCCAGATATTATGCTTAGTGTTTGCATGTGTGCTCGATATCAAGCGGCACCAAAGGAGTCGCAACACTTAGCTGTGAAGCGAATACTTCAATATTTGGCTTACACCCCAACACTAGGATTATGGTATCCAAAGGGCTCAGAGTTTGATCTAGTAGGATTTTCAGATGCTGATTATGCTGGTGACAAAGTTGATCGCAAGTCCACATCAGGCACATGTCACTTTCTAGGACGATCACTTGTTTGTTGGTCTTCAAAGAAGCAGAATTGTGTATCACTCTCCACTACTGAATCTGAATACATTGCTGCTGGATCTTGCTGCGCTCAGCTTCTCTGGATGAAGCAAATACTCAAGGACTATGGAGTCCATCTGAAGCATGTGCCACTCTACTGTGATGATGAAAGCGCCATCAAGATTGCCAACAACCCAGTTCAGCACTCGAAGACAAAGCACATTGAAATTTGTCATCACTTTCTCAGAGATCATGTTATGAAGGAAGATATTGATATCATACATGTCAACACTGAAGATCAACTGGCAGATACCTTCACAAAGCCCTTGGATGAGAAAAGGTTTTGCAATTTGCGGTGTGAGCTAAATATCTTAGAATCCTCAAATGTCCTGTAATCATGCACACATCCTAACACTTATGCATATTGATGACTTAGATGTGCAACACACGAAGTAAAGTATATCTTCAATCAATGAAGACTTACATTCTAAGTGTGAATACATTAACATGGGATTTGACTTCGGAGCGCCACGATAATTGTGCGCCGTGTCTGGGTCTAATACTTCCTATATGGTGGGTAACGCCACCACCAAATTCTTGTTTGAAGCGTTTCTCGTGGCGTTACATTTGCAAAGTCTTCGCACTTGGTTTGTCTTCATAGAGTAGTCGTTCTGTCCTCAACAGCATTCACTTATAGCTATGTCTTCGTACTTGAATCTTTTGGACTAAGTGAATGTGATCGGACCCTAACCTCTCTATGCTTTCTCATCTCACACTCTGTCTATCCAAATCATATGCATTCTTTTGAAACAGTCAAATATCTTCTCTGCGTCCTTGTCAGCAAAAGATACGGAGACAAACTTTAAATCTGATTTTAATGCTCCATCCGTTATGCCTGAAACCCGGAGAAGCCGGAACGACTACTCCGACAGTCGTGGTGTACGTGGGATCATGGGACAACTCCCAATGCATTACATGACCGCCACGTGTCACTCGTATGTGAACCGTCAGGGGCACCTGAGTAATTACGCTGTGCCGTCTCCCATGCCTATAAATGCACGTCCCATCACGATCAATAGTTTCTTCTACCACCTCTCCACCTCGACCAACCCTAGCGCCTCTGCTAGCTTTCGATGACGCAGGAGACGAAGCGCTTCGCTGCCGCAACTTTGTCGACGCCGTCCTCACGTCGGCCGCGGACATCTTCTACTCCACCATCGCCGTAGCTGTCCTTCGTCGCCAAGTTAGGGCACGGAAGACCGAACTGCTGGGCATCCAACTCCTACTCCGTCTAAGCAGTTCATCGTGTGGTAAATAAAGCTTGCTTTTTACCATCTTCTACATCCATAAAGATTCATCTACTTTACCACAAGAGGTTTCTGCCTACTTAGATATATAGATCTATCCTTTATGCATCTCATATCTTGCCTAGTACATTCACATATGCTTCAACTATAGTTAGATTCCTCACTTGTACTTATTCATGGATTCGTACAAATCTGGAACCAACTCCCATGAGTGAATGTCTTCGCACTATGAGGTCAAAGTCTTCAAAACTGTTTTAATCTTCAAAACTTCTGAGAATGCATATGACCTCTTCCCCTTCCCTCGCATCTCTAATGCTATCACAGGTACATGTCCGTGGGAGAATCCCTTGGTTCTCATAGTCTGCATTCATTTGCAGAGTTTTTGCAGCGTCACATTCATTCCCCTGAAGACAGTTCCTGTCTGACCAACAGACCGAAGCATTTGCCTGTTTTGAAGCCATTCAATTTGAAGCCCTTCAGGTTGAAGCAAATGGCAACTGACAAGATAGTAAGAAAGGGTGGCAGATAGCGCCGTGGCAACACCTCCATTGATTTGCCTCCTGATCTCAGTGAGATATACAAGACTGATCCAGAGGAGGATTACAATCATAGGAAGACACGAATCCAATGGATTCGAAGATACTGGGCTGAACAGTGGTACAAGTATAGGTTCGTGACCCAAGAGTATGCTGAGAAAAATGCCATCAAGCATCCATGGGGAGATATCACTTATAAGAATCTTCCCCCCAAGACGTGTGCTGAAGCCATTGCTCAAGGCTTCTATCCTTGCATGGTCAGAGGGCCTCAGCCTGCTGATGCTGATCCAAGCTCTCTACTCTGGTGTCGCGACGACAATCTATTCAAGCGAAATCTTCAATTCGCCAAGAACTCGGCCAAAGAGAACAAGAAGCTTTGGGGATTAGACTTCAATCTTGGCCCCTCTGCGCCCCGCGCTGATGGCACGCGCGAAGCTGAACCAAATCTGGTTGGGCCCTTCTACAACCTAGAGGGCCTCATCAGTCACATAAGGGTTCAAGGGGCAGATGTGGATCAGCCAAAGCAGATGCTGACTCTGAAGAAGCACCTGCAACGCCGAAGCCCCAGAAGAAGAAATCAAAGGCTTCGAAGACTACTCCTCCAAAGGCATCTAAAGTGAAGCCTTTGGCCACTGCTCCACCTGCACCAAGTGTGCAATCTGAGGAACACTCTCGTATCTCCAAGAGCGGACAGCTGAAGAGGAAGCCAACACGCAACCCCAGTCCAGCTCTCACTCCTGATGCAGTACTGAAGACTGCCAATGATACCCTTGATCTCTCAAGTGATGAAGATCTTGGTGATGATGCTCTGGAGCTATTGATCAAGAGCAAGCAATATGCTGAAATCTTCAATGATTTGCCGCTCTTTGACGTTGAAGTGCTCAATAACTTCATTGATGAATGGTTTGACACACCCAACCTGAGCTTCGACAATCTTCAACTTCCAGTTGGCCTCAGCGTCTCCTTCCATGGCTCCATTGCTTCTGAGCTGGCTCTGGCTCAGAGAATTGTTGAGCTGAAACAAAAGATAGATTATGAAAAAGCTCAGTTCAAGAAGCATATGGACAAGCTCAGCGTGCAAGAAATTCAAAACTTCAAGGTTATGATGCAAGAGCTCAAGGAAGCCTTTCGCCAGCGGCGTGAAGAAGCTAAAGGTTCTCGTGAGCGAATCAAGGACTTGGCTGCAAAATGCGTTCAAGCATTCAATGAAGCTGAAAAGCGCAAGGCACTTGGGCGTCCTGGCATTGACCCACGGATGGCTGCCAAGAAGAAGAAGAAGCAACCAGTACCCGAAGCTGAAGAATCTGAGCAGGAAATGCCTCGCATAGTCTTCCCTGCTAGCATGACTGGCTCGAAGCCTAAGGCAACCCCAACCGCTTCAAAGCTCAAGAAGACTAAGGTGGCTGAAGCTGAAGCTCGCAAGCATAAGCAATCTACTGATGAAGCTCCACCCACCAAGAAGCGCAAGACTAAGAGGGATAAGGCTGCTTCCAAAGAGCCTATCTTTGTCGAGCCAATCTCAGTTGCTCGCCCTGCATCTGCCTAGAGAGAACGAAGACTGACTGTTCATGAGCCTGCTCCCACAGAGGCTGAAGATATTCCAGCTATCGACCCCACCGCCGCTGAAGACAATGGTCCTCAAGACAATGTTGAAGATGATGAAGTCCTTCCTCAGATCGAATACAACATTAACTCTTCGCCTGTTCTCACGAACAGCGAACGCATCAGCATTGGTTGTCCATTGACGCCAATTGCTCAGGATGACTCGTGGGCTGATCACCCACAGAATACACAAGCCACTCCCCAGCAAACTCAAGACACCAGTACGGTGCTTGAAGATGAAGACTTTGAGGCCCAACAACCTCCATCTCCTCAGGCGTCGCCAGCTTTTTGCGGGCTTCGCAAAGGACCAAGGCCTCAAGTCGCTGCCCCAAGTGTTCCAGAAGGAGTAGAGCGACCATCTGCACCTGATGCTGCTCCTACTGGAAACCCCTCAGAATCTGAAGCCAAAGCGGTTGAAGATATTCCGGCTGCATCAGCCGAAAAAGAACCACCCCAACAAGAAGAAGAACAACCCCAAGTTGAAGAAGAAAGTACTACCGCACCCCCTGTTCTCGAGGAGAATGTGTCCGACCCTCCAGCTCCTGAAGTGGAGGCTACAAATTTAGAGGTTGCCACCACCAACACTGAAGCCAATGACGTGGTCATGGCTGAAGCTTATGTGGCACCTGAAGACACTGTGGCGCCTGAAGTAACTGCGCCTGAAGTAACTGCTCCTGAAGCCAGTGCTACTCCTGAAGCCAGTGCTGCACCTGAAGCAAATGATGCGCCTAACGCCAATGCTGCACCTGAAGCAAATCTGTAGCTTGAAGATAATGCCTCTGCTCCTGTTCCACCTCCACGGCGCCATACCATTGAGCAAGCATACAACAAGGATGATCAGCTTGTTACTGTCCGGTGGCCCATTCTGATTCCGCCACCTACCACTGAACCACGTGCTGCTGGTCCTCAGTTTGATCATCATGTTGCGCACAGGCCCCAAGTTCAGAAGCCTAAGCCAAGACTGCCAAGGTTTACAGGTATTGCAACATCTTCAGGGTCATTCAATGCCAATAGCTTCACTGCGCACAACACCTTCTTTGACAGCGCCAAGAACCCATATTCCAAGCCAAGAATATCATCAGACAGGTTCTGGAGCCATCAACAGCGCAACTACTACTCAAGAGTACTCTATGATCAAGGGCACATTTCCCCTCATATGCATCTTGACACTGAAGCTATTGCTGGTCTGCCCTGCTTGGTGGAAGCTCTTGACTGCTTCCGTGATGCTGGCCTACTCAATTTTGTCCTAGATAAAGAGCATTGGAATGAAGAGCTGCTTCTGCAATTCTATGCAACACTCCACATCCGAGGCTACAGCAGGGATCCGAAGACATGGGTCCTTGAGTGGATGACAGGCAATGTGCATCATGAAGCTAAAGCCTTTGATCTCATTGAGCTTACTGGCCTGCCCACTCCAGGAGATCTATATGAACCCGGCTGTCAACTGCACACTGAAGCCTTGGAGAGTATCTTTCAGAAGCATCAGCCCAACATGAGCCAAATGCTCAGCATGATGAAGCCTCTGCCAAGTGATGCTGAATATCCTAAGGAATTCTTTGTTGAAGACCTTGAGTACCTGCCGCGCACCATCTATCACATCATAAGGCATACTCTATGGCCAATCAAAGGACATTCTTCATCAGCCAAGCTTGAAGGCCCTATGAAGACTTTGGTCTTCTATATCTTCAATGGCATCAGCTTTAGTGCTCAAGATTTCTTCATTAGGCAAATGGCTATGTCTGGAGCTGATCTATTTGGACTGAAATTTTATGCCCCTTGGATAATGCGCCTCATCAAGTTGCATTCAGCTGTCACCTATCAGCCCTTTGCCCGCAACCATCAGATTTTCTTGTCTACCAAGAGCCTGCTAAAGAGCTAGTTAGTCTTCACAACGCTGATCACCAGAGCTTCGCTCAGCAGATTGAAGGAGTTCTAGCAGTCTCATGCGTCTATCCTCTGGCTGGCCGTACTCGTCTACCTCGACACGCTAAAACCGAAGCCACTGAAAGCACCATCGCTCAAAGGCCTCAGAAGCGATCTCGTGTCCTGAACAACCGAGAGCTTCTGGTAGCCCTTCATCAGAAACAGGACAAGCATCACCTCCGGTTAAAGCGTCAGATGCAAAGCCTCTTGGTGGATGTCAATTTCATTCGCAATCTTGCCACCAAGAATGCTTTTGTTGCTCATGAAACATGTCGGAGGTCTTGGAAGAGTTTGACCTTGCTGAGTGCTGAAGAGGATCTTCAAGACGATGGCTTCACTGAGAGATTCAAGTTTGACAACACTCCTCCAAGGACTGCTGTTATGCGTCGAACTCCATCTCTTGAAGATTCTGAATACTCCTCCTCCGCTGCAACAATTGACGCCAGGGTGATCGATGATCAGGATGATGCTACTTCACCGCCTCCTACTTTAGCGCGCATCGACACTGCACCAACCACTTCTGCACCGCCAAACAACAACACCGACCCTGCATCCTCTTCTGCTCCAATTGGGAACGAGTAGAGGCTCTATGTCTTCAAACCTTTTTGGTCCTTACTGACAAAAGGGGGAGAAGCATATGAGTTGATAGTCTTCAAGCGGGTCCATATGGGCGGGTGCTTTATAATTTGCCTAGTGTTTACAACTCTCATTTTGCTACATTTGGTTCTTTGAGTTGTAACACTTAAACTGATGGTCGTCTGCTACGTTTTTATGCTACTCTGTAATGTGATGATAAATTCCGCATCTGCTACCTTATATTCCGCACTTAGTCATTATTGCAGACGTCCATTTTTTCATTATGCATGTCATTATCTTCGACATATCAATTATGCATGATGAATTGTCTTCATAAGTTGAAGAGGATCTCCACAAGTACAACCTGCCATGTGCATTTGCATTCAAAGGCAAATCTACCATATGTACATCTTCAGGGGGAGCCTTTTGCTACTTACGAAGACAATACCTCTATCCTTTACAATTTCACATATCTTTATCCCCGTTGAAAACTTCAACCAGTTTGTCATCAATCACCAAAAAGGGGGAGATTGTAAGTGCATCTAGTGCCACCCCTAGTGGTTTTGGAGTATTGACGACAAACCTGGTTGAGGGACTAATGTGTTTGTTAGAATTGCAGGATAACACAGGTAGTAGTCCCTCATTGATTCGGTTAACCTACCGGAGATGACCCCTAAAAATGTATGAAGACATTGATATCAGTGGTGGTATATGAAGACAATCATATTGAAGACTATGACTTGAGAAGACATTGTGTGAAGACTGTGGAGAGCGAAGACATAGATGTTTCGCTGTTTCCTTTTCTTCTTTGTTGAGTCATAGGAACCACCGTACTGTTAAGTGGGGTCCAAGTGAACTAAGTCAAAGTGACTGAAGTGATGCTCAACCAAATCCTATGTCTTCGAGCAAAGACTATGAGAGCAAATCTTATCCAGAGGTGGATGAGTGAGCTTTTCTTGGAGCTCAAGTAAAGTTGCCGGGTGTGTTTGAAATCCGACCGTTGGAACATGTGTCAGTTCCTTAGTGACCCAGGGTCACTTCGGACAAATCAGGTCGGGTTGTCCAGTGGCTATAAATAGCCCACCCCTACACCATAAATTGGTGGCTGCTCAGAGTTATTGCACGGCTTTTGTCGTTTGAGAGCAACCCACCTCCGAAGCATTTGAGAGAGAAATCCTTGTGAGGACAAAGCCCAAACACCCAGAGCCAAAGAGTGTTAGGCATCACTGAAGTCTTTCTGTCTGTGTGACCTGAAGACTTATTACACTTGAGGACTGTGTTTCCTCCAGCCGGTTAGGCGTCGCGTTCTGAGCATCCAAGAGTAATTGTGGATTGCCGGTGAACGAAGTCTGTGAAGGTTTGGAAGTCTACCTTGAAGACTTACCAGAGTGATTGGGCGAGGACTAGGTGTCCTTAGCTCAAGGGGAACAAGGTGAAGATGTGGTCTTTTGAGTTAAATCTCAGCCTCCCTAACCAGACGTACAGTTGTCACAGCAACTGGAACTGGTCTAACAAATCACTGTCTTCCCCGAGCTACTGGTTCTATCCTTTCCTCCCCTTTACTTACTGCTCCATGTTGTGAAGACATTGCATGCTTGCCTTATCTGATTGTCTTCACTGAGTATCTACTTGTTGTGATTGGCCTAATTCCTTCTTCCTTTATGATCACTACTGCCTAGTTGCTATTAGTCTTCATGCTTTCACTTCATTGAATACATGACTATAGCTTATCTAGAGTAGTCCACTTTCCGCTGCATACTAATAGGCTTGAGCTTATCGTTTGTCTTCGAAACTACCATGTTTTGAAGCATTTCATAAAAATCGCCTATTCACCCCCCCTCTAGTCGATATACTGCACTTTCAATTCTGAATATAGTCATACGTGCTTATGGAAAAGAACTTGCATGACATCTTTTGTCCTACCCTCCCGTGGCAGCAGGGTCCTAGTGGAAACTAAGGGATATTAAGGCCTCCTTTTAATAGATATCCGGACCAAAGCATTAACACATAGTGAATACATGAACTCCTCAAACTACGGTCATCACCGGGAGTGGTCCCGACTATTGTCACTTTGGGGTTGCCGGATCATAACACATAGTAGGTGACTATAGACTTGCAAGATAGGATCAAGAACAAACGTATATTCATGAAAACATAATAGGTTCATATCTGAAATCATGGCACTCAGGCCCTAGTGACAAGCATTAAGCATGGCAAAGTTATAGCAACATCAATCTTAGAACATAGTGGATACTAGGGATCAAACCCTAACAAAACTAACTCGATTACATGGTAAATCTCATCCAACCCATCATCGTCCAGCAAGCCTATGATGGAATTACTCATGCACGGCGGTGAGCATCATGGAATTGGTGACGGATGAAGGTTGATGATGACGATGGCGACGATCTTCCCTCTCCGGAGCCCCAAACGGACTCCAGATCAGCCCTCCCGGGAGAGATTAGGGCTTGGCGGCGGCTCCGTATCATGAAATGCGATAATTCTTCCTCTCTGATTTCCCCCCGAAAGTGAATATATGGAGACCGGGGGTACGTCGGTGGAGCAACAGGGGGCCCACGAGGCAAGGGAGCGCGCCCAGGGGGAGGGGCGCGCCCCCACCCTCGTGGATAGGGTGTGGGCCCCCTGGCTTGGATCTTTCCGTAGATATTTTTTATATATTCCAAAATAATTCTTCATTGATTTTTAGGTCATTCCAAGAACTTTTATTTCTGTACAAAAATAACACCATGGCAATTCTGCTGAAAACAGCGTCAGTACGGGGTAGTTCCATTCAAATCATGCAAGTTAGAGTCCAAAACAAGGGCAAAAGTGTTTGGAAAAGTAGATACGTTGGAGACGTATCACGCGGCGGGCGTCCGGTGCAAGTACGGTGCGGCCGACCTCTGGTGCAAGTACGACGCTAAGGGCCTCTGCCCACTCCTGGCGAGGAATGGGGGTACTGACGTGACGTGTACTCAGCTGTGACGCCGTGTCGACAGCAGGGAAGCACTGATGGATCCACTCTTGCTGTGCGGTGCGCCGCGCCTCTCGCTCTGCGGCGCTCCAACGGTCTCGCCGTGCAGCGAGCCGCAACATATCGGCGCGGACGCGCCTAGCTTGCTTTGCGGTGCGCCATCGATCATGTTGTGTGGCGAGCTGCAGCCTGTCGACGCTGACACACCTATCTTGATCCGTGGCGCTCAAGCGCCACGCGCCAAAGGTCTAGTCAACCCTGGTGATGACGCGCATCACGGCATCATCCATCGTGTTGCTGGGGAGCGCCACGACCCGTGCTCATTTTCCTCGTGACGAGGTTGATGGCAGAGGCGGTGCTTTGGTGGGTTGGCATGCTTGGAAAAGGTGGATGTGCTACAGGCTGCGCTTGTCGCCTCCGTGCGTCGCGCGCCGCCTATGTGCAATATAGCAGGGTGGCGGGAAACATGTGAGGAAATGGCGGGAAACGATGGTGTGTTCAAAAATCGCCATCAAGTAATGGAAACTTAGCATAGAAGGAACATCGAGCTAGCACAAGAAGTAGATGATGATCAGATGAACACGAACCACACTAGGGAACCCATCGATGATGAATTCATCAATCCCAAATGGTTGAATACTAGTAAGCATTTGCCCACAACACACACGGCCTATTCCATCACAAACAGGTCGGATGAATCAACTGTATGCCACGTATCGCACAATGTCAAAAAGTAATGTGGTAGACCTTCTTTAACATGTGTTAAAAAATAAAATAAATAAAAAACAAGGACCTCGAGGTTAAATTAGCTGAGGGAGTGGGGAATTTCGGTTATTTGGCCGAAATGACCCATCCTATCAGTTAATTTAATATCAAAACAACTTCCCATCCAGTCACCCATCTGATGGCTGCTCCAGCCTAAGCACACTTAACTTGATAGTTTTCTTACATGACCTGCTGGTGGAACAGCTAGTCCTTGCTGATAGGAATGCCTCTTCACATCCTTATGGCGTACCCGGATGACCGCCCGTCCCACAATCGCCAATAGCTGTTGTTTAGATAGAGCATATCACATACGTCTTATTAGAAGCAATCGTCTGTGTTATTATCGGTCTTCACACACATTTCTGATTACAGACATGTTTGCCGCGTATCACACACATCTAGTTATATTGAACCGTTTCTGTTCTCTTGCCACACACCTTGATCGGGCTGACCGTTTCTTTTGTGTTGCCTAAGCACAAACAGTTCATCCGAGTGAACCGTATGCTGTACATCGCACACACCTTCATCTGGCTGCCCGTTTCTTTTGTTCCTTCTCATCGCAAACAGTTAATTGAGCTGAACCGTATGCCCTGCATCACACACACAACTAAAATCTGAACCGTGTTTGATGCATCCGTCTTCGCAAACATTTTACACACTTTTGACGGTTTTCATACACCACCGTATGCGATGATTGCATCGCACACAGTTTCTCGAAGGGTCTCTGATAGTAGTGTCGCGTTAGCAGCATCCTGCAGTAGTGTCTGGGAGAGCAACTACGCGCGTACAAGTGTCTGAGGTTCCGAATCCTTTGCTAGGTTGCCTCGGACCTCCTTTTATAGATTAAGGGGTGACCACAGTGGCAAAACAGTCGTTATCTCATGATTAGATAGCTAACAGTGCTATCATACCTAACTCTGGCAGTTAGGACAAAGTGCATTAAATAAGCTGCTAGGTGTCATGCTGAGGGTGCAGCCCGACAAGCTTGTCGCGCCGCTTATTCATCTTCTGCTTATCTGTTTGACACGCTTCTCGACGGGTATCATGTGAGGGTAATCTATCTTCCAAATGGCTGCCACGTGCTTAATGGAAGCCACTTAATCACTTGGGGGCTCGACACCGCACTGATAACTGACTTGCATCATGGTGTGGTGGAGCGGTGGCGCCTTGGCGGGGAGGTTTACCTTTGGCGCACTCGACAAGCCTGCCAGGAAATCTTGGACTTGTCCTTGGGGCGGCCTCGACCCGACTAGGCTCTCCTACCCGACAGGGGGGCTTTCCCAAGGTAATGTTCTACTATCTTGGTTGTCTTGGTCTTCTTGATATGCTCTTTGATCTCATGAAGAGCTGCTCCTTTGGCTTGGCCGTGCTTTGTATGTTGATGTAGTTATGCCTTTGCCAATACGCCTGTGTACAGTCCGGGCGACAAACTTAAATGTTCGTTGCACCGACGGGAGCCCCCAGGCTGGCCCATACGTGCTGCCAAGCATAGTTGGGGTAGGCCCAAACATTACACATGCGAACACTTTGGTCGAACTGTGAAGGTATTCTCTTGTTCCTCGATATCTCCTTTGCTTCTTCATTAACCTGTGATTGAATCAGTTTCTAGTTTTTCCGTGCGTCGTGGAAGATGACGTGGGGTTACCCACGTAATGGCCCGTGGGTCTGCCCACGTTCACGGGGAGGTAACTGCCATTTTATTCATCCCACCATCCATGCCGTTTCCTCCACATATGCTACATGTATTGCACATGGTTGGTGGCGGGTGCGTTGGGCGCATGAATGAGTGCCATGACAGAAAACCCAGCACCGTGGATAGGTGCAGGGGGCAGTCGCAAATTCTGGACACCGTCAGTGATGCAGAAGGAGCGGATTGGCGGATTGGGGCGGTTGCCCTCTTGGTGGTGGGGAGCCAGCCCCCGGCCACATTCTCCTATAAAAGGAGGTGCGGACGGAGGGCTCAGCCACACACATCACCTTCTTCTTCTTCTTCTTCTTCTTCTTCTTCTTCTTCTTCTTCTTCTTCTTCTTCTTCTTCTTCTTCTTCTTCTTCTTCTTCTTCTTCTTCTTCTTCTTCTTCTTCTTCTTCTTCTTCTTCCTCTTCTTCTTTCTCTTCTTCTTCCTCTTCCTCTTCTTCTTCTTCTTCTTCTTCTTCCTCTTCCTCTTCTTCTTC
>LR738712.1:435768440-435887714 GCA_902687465.1 Secale cereale | reverse complement strand
TTCTTCTTCTTCTTCCTCTTCTTCTTCCTCTTCTTCTTCCTCTTCTTCTTCTTCTTCTTCTTCTTCTTCTTCTTCTTCTTCTTCTTCTTCTTCTTCTTCTTCTTCTTCTTCTTCTTCTTCTTCTTCTTCTTCTTCTTCTTCTTCTTCTTACGTTAGACTGCCCCTTTCCCCATGATGGCTAGGGGGAAGGGCCGGGTGAACGTGCTTGTCACCATGGTGTCTTCTTCTTTTGCCTGCGCCCAACCTCCGGCTTGGGCCGACGGTTCTGCACGGAGCGCCAGCTAGAGAAGTCTTGGACGGGGGAGCGGGCGGCGTGGTGGTTGTGTCGGGGGTAGCGGCGGCGCACTCGTCGCTGTGTTACCCGCTGCTTCAGTCTTGGCGGAATGTTGCGTAGGTGACACCGCGCTGGGGTCCATAGTGGAAACGCAACACTGCAGTCGACTGCAGTCCTTGCGCTCCTTCTTCGTGGAGACGGAGTAACATCTTCCGAACAGCTGTTGGCTGCCTGCGAGCTGTTGCGGCTGTGGTCCATTGTGGGCCACGACAGAGTTCTCCACCCATGGCATCATGTATCCTGCGCAGGGGTGGGAACCTCTTGCCTGTACGTACTTCTTAAAGGTAGCGAGTCTTCCTCGCCTTGGATTGGCGGGGACGACGATGCTATTTGTGAGGCTCTTCAGGAAGCTCGTCGTTCGCCTCGGCTGCCGCATCAAGGGCTCGGACAGCGACGGAGGTGTCCCCTCGAGCGATGGTGATGAGGAAGACATCGACGGCGGTGACTCATGATGCTTCAAGAATGGAGGCGACACCTCAAACGCATCGTGATCGCTAGCATCACCATCATCACCGGCTGCACCTCGATGACACCACCGTCTCCACCCGCCCTCCGTCTTCTTCCTCCATGCCGGCTTCACCCACCCTGCCTGGGGGCAAGGTCCCTCCAATCCCCCAGGGTACGCATCCCGCTGGCCCTGGCGGGGAGGCGCCAAATCCCAGTTGGGCACTCCTTTTGCCTTCTTTGCCTCCCCTGTAGTTCTTAGGAGGAGAGGGACAAGAAAGGCATTACATGGCACTTATCATTTTTCAATCTAAAGTATGTAGGCATTTGCCAAACTTTAGTTCAAATTATATAATCCCCCACCCAAGTTTGTACTTTGTAAGGTTTGTACTTGTTTATCCGCGTATTAATAAAAAAATATGCTTGCCGGACACTTGTGCATGTGTCACTTCCATGCAGAGGAACAATTCCTCTATACCTTCAAGTAATCAAGGTCTACCAGCAAGACATCTTGCCAGTCGCTTCCATTACTGTTGCGAGGCTCAGCCTGGCGGGTCAGGAGCATGGAAAGTGTCACACCCTGCGTTTTGTAACATGTTATTTGTATCATTGAAGCATGAAAATGTGGACCAGCAAAATTTTTTAGCATCATTTGGCTTTTATTTGGAATTGTGTTTTCTTCATTTGCTTTTTCATGTGCTCATTATAGTCAACTATGACCTCTTGTAGATTTCATCTCCATACCCAAAACTTCTGCCCAATGATCATGCCAAGTGTTATATGACAATATAGTATTTTCTTACAAAATAATTTGGCCAAAAAGTATTTTTATAAATTTAGTTTTCCAAAAACCCCTGAATTGAGATTTGCACTGCAAGTACTTGATTTAGGGTGAGGAAATTATTTCAAAAGGTTTATTTGAGACCTAGTAGTTATAGGACTTCCAGAAACCACAAAGGTATAATTTTAAAAGTTATTTTCCTATTTTATTTAAAAGCTTTTTCTTAAGGCCAGAAATGGTCTTTAATAGGGTAAAATTATTTAACTGTTTCAAAAATATTTGCCAAAATTCAGAGAGACTCATAGGACATATATTGTCCATATATAAGAGTTTCAACACTTGGTCATGTTCAAAATAATGGGCTAAACCCTCTAAAACCCTTTCTGGATATTTCAAGCTTTTGAAATATTTACAAAGGAAACTTTCTCCAAAAATTCCAGGGAAATTCTATCATGTCATATATGACATATTTGATGATCTTGCCAAGTCCCATGCCTTGGGAAGCAAGAAAACATCCTCAAACCCCTTCATAACCATTCTGTCCATATTTGAAGTTTGAGCAACTTTACATTGCCAAACTTGTCCAAATGCTCTCAAACTTGGTGCACATGCTAGAATGACCTAATAAGGCATCTAGACCAAATGGCACAAGATTTGGAATAGAGCAACTTGATCTGATCACCTCAAAACCCTTTCTGTTCAAATGCAAATTTGAACAACTTTACATTACCAACTTTTTATCTGGAGCTTCAAACATTGTGGGCATGATCAATACCCCAAATGATGATGCTACACCAAGTGGTGCATCAAGGGGAGATGATTAGCTTGACTCAATCAAGATGAAACTGTTTCTGTTGATTTCTAGGGTTCACCAAAGTTACATTGGCCAGTTTCTCCAAATGGGCCCAAATTTGGTGAAGCACCCTATTTTCTCATGTCTTTCAACCCTGTCAAGTTCCATGTCAAGTGGAATTCATTTACTTGACCAAACACAGATCAAACACCTTTTGCAGAATTTCTAAAACCTCCAACTTGATCACTTTTACTTTTCCCCATGGCCTCAACTTCTTACCACATGCTCATTGAGTTACCAGCTATCTCCAGTAACTCCCCCAGCACCCCAACTCCATGATTGAGGGGTGAAACCCCTGTTTTACCTTGTTGGAAAACCAACTTCCACCATTTCACCAGCCCTCTCCCTCTCTCTCTGCATCTCCAGGGCATCCAAGGCCTCAGGCCCTTTCTTTACTCCTCCCACAACGTGCTAGACACTACTGGACACGTTGGGTTTGACCAGAACGGCGAGAGCGCGGCGATACCAGCCAAACGCGCGCTCTGGAGCGCGCAGCAGTGCAGACCAACACTGTAGCTTCAGCCAATCAACCTCCCCCGACAGCCTCGGGCCTCCCCCTCACGCCAGTCGAGGCCCCTCGACGTCCGCGACCTCCCCGGCACTGTCCCCCCTCCTCCTGCGCCCTCCAGTGGCCGTCGTCGCACGCGCGCTGGCCGCCCGCGGCGGCCACTCCTCTGCCTCACACGCGCGCACTCCTCTGACGCTCCCCCGCTCCTCTTTTCCCCTCAGCTGGACGTGGAGCTAGTCCACGAACCTCCCCGGCGTGATCCCAGGCTCCAGAACCTCTCCAAGCCTCGCCTGCAACCTCGCGGGCGCACGGGTCCACGGTGAACCACGCGCGCGGCTATATAAGCCCCTCCCGAGCCTCTCCAACACCACCACAAGCCTCACACCACTCTACTGATCCCCCCAGCACCTCCAGTTCAACCCCAGGACGTCCCAGTGCTCGGGATCGACCGGAGCTCCGCCGCGTCGGGCCGCCGGCGATCTCGAGGTACGGGCCTCCCCTGCCTCTCCTTCCACCCGTTTCGGAACCGCCGTGCCTCACTGATCATTTCCCCCCTATCTCCCCCTCCGTTTGCAGTCAGAAACGGCCGCAGCAACCACCCTCCGACGAGCTTCCGCCCTCCCACCTCGCCGCCGGTGAACCAGGCCTCCCCGCCGTGCCGCACCACCACCACCGCAACCGCAACACGACGCTGAGTCCATCCCTGGCCTCCGTTGCCATCGCCGTGGCCGGAATCCTCGCCGGTGAGCTCGCCGCCGCCGTGGCCGTGGGGTTAGAGATGACAGGCGGGCCCCGCCTGTCATCCCCTCACCTCTCTCCCCCTCCTCTGTGCCACTGACCCACGGGCCCCGCCCGTCAGGTTTGAAAACCTGACGTGCGCGCGCTGGCTCCCGTGCGGCTGGGCCAGTCCGTCTGGGCCGTGCACTGTGGCCTTCTCTGGCCCAGTGCACAGGACCCTTTTTCCTTTTCTTTTCTCTAAATGCTTTAAACATCTCTACAGAAAAGAATATTGATCCAAATTAAATGATTCCAACTCCTAAAATCTTGTAATATTCCAACCTATTTAATGGTACTACTTTCACTCAAATCCATGAAACTTTGCTGTACTGTTCAAATTTAAATTCAAATTTGGGCAGTAATACTCCTGTTCTAAAATCAATATATTCCATTCTGTTACTCCAAAACTCCAACTAAGATTTTTCCCCATCTTAGAAATCCCTCTAGTATTTTACAAAAATGAGTTGACATTTTTCTGAGCACTTTGATTTTTCTGTTTTGTTTGTATTCTTATTTTTCCGTTATTATTATACGACGTATAGATCCCGTATTTGACGAAGTTGCTATGGAAGAGGAAGGAGAAGGACTTGAAGACTTTGAAGACCAAGCCAATCCAGGCAAGCAGCCCTTTGACCATGATACACTTGTTCCTCGGAACCCGTTTGTTTCCAATGCATGATATTAGGGTTACGATGGTAACCTAGTTGATTCCACCACATGATGCATGCTTGATCTTGATCTTGCTAAGTGCTAGATGACATGCAAATAGTTGTTCATGATGCTTATATGATGCATGTGTGATATGAACCCTCGTAGTTGAAAACTTTGCATGAACCCATCGGGTGCCCCTAATGCCCGAGGGTGATGATGTGTTAGGTCATCACTTGAGAAAGAAGTGATGTGCCGGTAAATCATGTGCATGGTGGAATGATGGATTAGATTTATGTGTGACTACCGTCCCAACCAAACATGTGCAACCACACTACCCCTTATGGGACGGGGCTTTATTGATTACTTAGGTCGATACTAGCATGGTGCCCGCATTACTAGTGACGGGAAGACTTGAGGTCTTTCCCGGGACGGGGTCGTGCTTGGATAGGCGGCCATGACTGTTTTCACAGGGCAATGGACACACCGTTGGTCCTTTCGGGTACGCGTGACATTGAATTTGGGCAAGTCCCGTTATCTATTGTTTGTACCCGAGGGCCGTGTACCAACGAGTGGACTCTATGTTAGTGTCGTCTAAGGAAAGGTAAAGACCGGGTGCTTACCCCGGGTACTTGAGGTACCGCGGGTCGTGGATGACACGGAAGTTCCCCGGATCTTGTGGGTAAAGTGCGCAACCTCTGCAGAGTGTAAAACTATTCGAATAGCCGTGTCCACGGTCATGGACAGTTGGGTGGTGCTACTTAAACTATGTCCAGAATTTTACTTCATCAGTGATAGTATGTGTGTGATAAGTCAAGGATGGTGACTTGACTCGATGAGTTGAATTTTACTCATGTTGATATCGGTAACCTGTCTTCAAGGTTACGCGAGGTTATTGATGCATAAACTTGATAGTAGAATGATTATTCTAGCCTTTGCTAGATCGTTCATTATTGTTCCATTGCATTGTTACTTTGAACCACATCATGGGTTGCTTGTGAGTACATTCAAAGTACTAATTGGCTTGCCACTGGTTATTTAATTGGCCAGGCATGGAAGAACAGGAATATGAGGAAGAGTTCTTTGGAGACGAACATGCGAACTAGGACGCTATCCCAGTCAGAATGCCTGTAGGGTTAAGGCAGATGGCATGGGTTCTACCCGTTTATCGAAGACTTCCGCTACTTGAGTTATTTCCTATTCAGCCCGTGAGGCTCTATCTATGTAAGACTTGACCATAATTCGTGTAAGACTATTTGTATGGATGTAAGACTCTTGTTATTTCAGCTTCTGTGTGTTCAGTGAGCATTGATCTCTGAGATCACTGTACACGTGCATTCGGTGATCTCGACTTCCAAGTCGGGGTCCCCACAGAGCTGGTATCAGAGCCATCCTGACTGTAGGAAGCCTTAGTTAGCATGGGCGTTAGTTAGTTGAGACCCCTTTTTCAAAACCTTCTGAACCTCTCTTATTTTCTAAACCTGAGATTTCCTCAGCTTATTAACCCCTCCTATTCCACCTTTGTAGATGGCCGCTGTACCCGAAGAGCACCTGACCACTGGGTTCCCCCTACTTCTCGAGGATAGCCTCTAGGAGTGTCAGTTCCACCGAGCACCCATCCTCACCTACCTTGAGCATTGGGTGAGCGATACTGAGGTGGAGTACCATGTGGAAGTGATCGTGAAGGCAAACGATCCTCCCACAAGTTGGTTCTTCGAGGGACCCCAGATTGCAACACTACCATTCGCTGTCGAGGCTGCTGCACTCAAGGCACTAACCCGTCTCCGCGAGCTTCTTCCGGAGATGGCAGCCAAGATGGCAACTCGCTTCTTACCTTACCGGAAGGAAGGTGACGAAGAAAGCAGTGCACTAGCCCCTCCACTGAAGGAAGGACTCTCGCTTCGGTTCCAGACCTACTTTAGTCTATGTGCCGACAGCTTGGCACAAGACTTGGCCTCGGAATCAATGAAGCTTCGAGAAGAACTTTACAAGACCAAGGCACTTCTTCGTCGAGCTCAAGAGAAGACAAACAGGATCAAGAAGGAAGGAGCACCTTCTGGACAATCCGCTATCGCATATCGAGGCGGAAGGCCCTCCGAGGATGTATCTTCCAAGGGTGAAGAACCACCTCGGCGACGCCGGATGACGGCAAGGGAATATCGCAAGCTTTTCCGTGCACCACCGTCGAAGCACCGTCGTATCTAACTCCTCCACTCCCCCACTCCCTCAAGCGATAAGGGAGCCCAGACAGATGAAGACAAGGAGGAAGACCCAGAAGAGGCAGAATACGCGACCGAGCATTCCGCCGCTTAGGCATTATTCGCTACTCGGATATGCCAGTTGTAACCCCTACGGTAGGATAGGTCGTGTAACCCCTATGCACAGTCGAGTCCTTGTATGGTTCATATGAAACCACCTAGTGTTTGCTTTTGTTGTGTCTGGATGTAAGTCGTAATCTTCCTTCGGGAATATGTAAACGATTACATCACCCATTTGGATTTTAATGAATGTGTTTTGGCCTTACGGCCCTTGCATAATTTGATTTAGTGTCACACCCACCCCCTTACTAGGCACCCGTCTATCTTGCTTTCCCTCTTCCAAGTCATGAGACCTTTTACCGCTCGAACAGGATGCCTGTTGTAACTCGTACTGGTACCTCTACCCAGCAGCCCGAAGCCGGAGCATCCTCTCAGCCAGAGGAAGGCCACGACCAAACCAACGACCAAGCTCCACCACCACCTCCTCCAAGCATGGACATGGCTCAGCTTCTCCAAGCTTTCCGAGAGGAACGCCAAGCCAACACTGCAGCTCTCCAGCTGATTGCTCAAGCGGTCACCAACAACCGCAAGCCGGCGGGGAATGGCAATGGACGTTCCACGTTGGCAGAGTTCAAGAAGCATGCACCGCCAACTTTCATCGAGACTGCTGAACCCCTGGATGCAGATGACTGGGTCCGTTCCATTGAGGAAATTCTGGAACTAGTCGGATGCACCGAAGATCGCGAGAAGGTGGCTTATGCAGCCCACTGCCTCGGGGGAACTGCTAGAGCTTGGTGGGATGGATTCAAGGTCATGCATGCTGAACAAGACATCACTTGGGTTAACTTCAAGGCAGAATTCCGCAAGGCCCACATTCCTTCCGGAATCATGGCTATCAAAAAGCGTGAGTTCCGAGCCCTGAAGCAAGGAAGTGGCACTGTCAAGGAGTACATGCAGAAGTTCAGTATTCTGTCAAGATATGCCCCTGAAGATGTCAGCACTGATGCTGCCAAAAGGGAGCACTTCATGGAAGGCCTTAATCAGACTCTGCAATACTCGCTTGTCGTGTGCGACTGCCCGTCTTTCCCTGACCTGGTGAACAAGGCACTTATGCTTGAAGACAAGTGGCGTGCTTTGGAAGACACTCGCAAGCGCAAGTTGGTCAGTAAGGGAAGTTCCAGCAACCAGAAGCCTCATCCGTGGCAGTCAGCCCCGGCCAAGCCAACCTATCAGCAGCCAAGAGCTCCTGCACCTCGTGCCAATCCTCAGCCTCAGCAGTATGCCAACCCCAGGCCAGCCTTCAACCCCAATACCAGTGGTGGCAACAAGATCACTCCAAACCAAGTCACTTGCTTTGGATGTGGTCAGCCCGGACACATCTCAAGGGTGTGCCCCAACAAGAAGCCTGATGCCCCGCGCCCCAATGCGCAGAACCAGGGACAAGGCCGTGGAATGCCACCAAGGAACCCAGCTCCTCGTAATCCACCGAACTATGGGAAGGGGCGTGTGAATCACGTCACTGCTGAAGAAGCCCAGGAAGACCCGGACGTCGTGCTGGGTACGTTCCTTGTCAACTCAGCACCTGCAACTGTCTTGTTTGATTCTGGAGCAACACATTCATTTGTCACTCAAAGATTTGCATTAAAAAGTGGCATGACCCCTACACCCCTGAATAACCCTATGGTGGTACAAACCCCCGGAGCCGAGATGAGAGCCAAGATAGGCTGTAAAGGAGTCAGTATTACCATTAACGGTGTAGACTTCCTAGCAGACCTTATCATCCTGAGATCGCAAGGCTTGGATGTGATCTTAGGGATGGATTGGCTCAGTAAGCACCAAGGCTTGTTAGACTGTGCCAATCGGACAGTCACTGTGACCAATGACCAAGGAGTCGAAGTCAAGTTTGCCCCCGACTCCTCTTCCGCTCAAGCCGCTAAAGTCAACTGTCTGTCTGAAGTTGGGCTAGATCAAGTACCGGTGGTATGTGAGTATCCTGATGTCTTTCCGGATGAACTACCGGGAATGCCCCCTGACCGTGACATTGAGTTCATCATCGAGCTCGTGCCCGGAGCAGGACCCATCTATAAGAAGCCTTATAGAATGGGGACGGAAGAATTAGCCGAGTTGAAGAAGCAGCTAGAAGAGCAGCTAAGGAAAGGATTTATCCGCCCTAGTGCCTCCCCTTGGGGATCTCCTGTTCTGTTTGTGGCAAAGAGGGACGGTACCATCCGCTTATGCATTGACTATCGTTCCCTCAATGAAGTTACAATCAAGAACAAGTACCCACTTCCCAAGATCGAAGATCTGTTTGATCAGCTCGGCGGAGCCAAGGTATTCTCCAAGATTGACCTCAGATCTGGGTATTACCAGCTAAAGATCAGACCCCAAGACATTCCGAAGACGGCATTCGTAACCAGATATGGCCTGTACGAGTGCACGGTCATGTCTTTTGGGTTAACCAATGCCCCAGCTTACTTCATGTATCTCATGAATAAAGTCTTCATGGAATATTTGGACAAGTTTGTTGTTGTCTTCATTGATGACATTCTTGTGTTCTCGAAGTCGGAGGAAGAGCACGAGCAGCACCTGAGGATGGTCCTAGACAAGCTTCGTGAGCACCAACTGTATGCCAAATTCAGCAAGTGTGAGTTCTGGCTGCATAAAGTTGGATTCTTAGGTCATGTCTTGACCGAGGAAGGATTATCTGTTGATCCTGCAAAAATCGAAGCCGTGACCCAATGGCAATCTCCAACGATCGTCAAGGAAGTCAGAAGCTTCCTCTGATTAGCGGGCTATTACCGCAAGTTCGTGGAAGGATTCTCTAGCATTGCACGACCAATGACTCAGCTCCTCAAAAAGGACAAGAAGTTCAAATGGACGCCAAAATGCGAAGAGAGCTTCCAAGAGCTCAAGAAGAGATTGACCACCGCCCCAGTTCTGGCAACACCTGATATTCACAAGGAGTTCGTGATATATTGTGATGCCTCTCGAACCGGATTGGGAAGCGTTCTGATGCAAGAAGGCCGCGTCATAGCATACCTCTCCAGGCAGCTACGACCCCATGAGGAGAACTACGCTACTCACGATCTCGAGCTAGCGGCAGTAGTTCATGCCTTGAAGACATGGCGGCATTACCTCCTAGGGAAACGCTGTGAGATTTACACAGACCACAAAAGTCTGAAGTACATTTTCACCCAAAAGGAATTGAACATGAGGCAGCGGAGATGGTTGGAACTCATCAAGGATTATGACCTCAGTGTTCAGTATCACCCTGGGAAGGCTAACGTGGTGGCCGATGCCTTAAGCAGGAAGGCTTGCTCTTTGAATGCCATTATTCAAGAGAGGCAGCCAGCCTTGTTTAAGGAGATCGAACAATTCAGTTTGGAATTGGTCACCCCTGGATTTTTGGATCATTTGGAAGTCAGACCGACCCTGATGGACGACGTCAAGAAGGCTCAAGATGGACATCCAAGCATCGAAGGTATCAAGAAGAAGATGAAGCTGGGCAAGGCCCCAGGATTCTCCGAAGACGAGCACGGGATTGTTTGGTACAAAGGTCGCCTCTGCGTGCCAAACAACACCGAGCTGAAGACGCTGATTCTGCAAGAAGCCCACGATACTCCGTATTCCATCCACCCCGGAGGAACCAAGATGTACCAAGACTTGAAGGCACGATTCTGGTGGTACGGGATGAAAAGAGAGATTGCGACCTATGTTGCAAGGTGTGATGTGTGCCAAAGGGTCAAGGCTGAATATCAGCGACCCGCTGGATTGCTTCAACCACTCAAGGTTCCTGAGTGGAAGTGGGATAAAGTTGGAATGGACTTCATCACTGGATTACCAAGGTCGAATAGAGGACATGACTCTATCTGGGTCATAGTCGATCATTTGACCAAGGTGGCCCACTTCATTCCTGTCAAGACCACTTATGATGGCAACCGGCTGGCAGCTCTCTACATCGACCGAATCGTAAGTCTTCACGGTGTTCCCAAGGAGATTGTGTCAGATCGAGGAACCCAGTTCACCTCAAGGTTCTGGAAGAAGTTCCAAGAAGCCTTGGGAACCAAGTTGTCTTTCAGCACAGCTTTCCACCCACAGACCGGAGGTCAAACTGAGCGAGTCAATCAGATTCTCGAAGACATGCTCCGAGCCTGTGTCCTGGCATATGGAGCCAAGTGGGAAGATTGTCTCCCGTTTGCCGAGTTCTCCTATAACAACAGTTACCAGTCAAGCCTTCAGATGGCACCATTTGAGGTGTTGTACGGTCGCAGATGCCGCACACCCCTCAACTGGTCAGAGACTGGAGAAGGACTTGTCTTTGGACCGGATAATCTCCGCGCAGCAGAATAGCAAGTCCAACTAGTCAGAGAGCGATTAAAGGCAGCCAAGTCAAGGCAGAAGAGTTATGCTGACACTCATCGTCGGAACATGAGTTTCCACGTCGGGGACCATGTGTACCTGCGGGTAACTCCTCTAAAGGGAACCAAGCGTTTCCATGTCAAGGGGAAGCTCGCACCAAGGTTCATTGGACCCTTTGAGATCGCTGCACGACGAGGAGAAGTGGCTTATCAGTTGGAACTACCACCTGAGCTATCCGATGTGCACAATGTGTTCCATGTGTCACAACTCCGGAAATGTCTCCAAGTTCCAGACAAGCCCAATCTCTACAAGGATGTGGATCACCAAGCCATTGATCTGCAGCCTGATTTGACCTACCGCGAGAAGCCCATTCGCATTCTGGACGAAGCAGAACAACGTGCGCGGAGCCGTACCATCAAGCACTTCAAGGTCCAGTGGAGCAACCACACCGAAGCAGAAGCAACCTGGGAACGAGAAGACTATCTTAGATCCGAGTTTCCCGATCTCTTTTAAGCCCTAGTTTAGGAATCTCGGGGACGAGGTTCTTGTAAGGGGGGTAGGTCTGTCACACCCTGCGTTTTGTAACATGTTATTTGTATCTTTGAAGCATGAAAATGTGGACCATCAATTTTTTTTAGCATCATTTGGCTTTTATTTGGAATTGAGTTTTCTTCATTTGCTTTTTCATGTGCTCATTATAGTCAACTATGACCTCTTGTAGATTTCATCTCCATACCCAAAACTTCTGCCCAATGATCATGCCAAGTGTTATATGACAGTATAGTATTTTCTTACAAAATAATTTGGCCAAAAAGTATTTTTATAAATTTAGTTTTCCAAAAACCCCTGAATTGAGATTTGCACTGCAAGTACTTGATTTAGGGTGAGGAAATTATTTCAAAAGGTTTATTTGAGACCTAGTAGTTATAGGACTTCCAGAAACCACAAAGGTATAATTTTAAAAGTTATTTTCCTATTTTATTTAAAAGCTTTTTTTTAAGGCCAGAAATGGTCTTTAATAGGGAAAAATTATTTAACTGTTTCAAAAATATTTGCCAAAATTCAGAGAGACTCATAGGACATATATTGTCCATATATAAGAGTTTCAACACTTGGTCATGTTCAAAATAATGGGCTAAACCCTCTAAAACCCTTTCTGGATATTTCAAGCTTTTGAAATATTTACAAAGGAAACTTTCTCCAAAATTTCCAGGGAAATTCTATCATGTCATATATGACATATTTGATGATCTTGCCAAGTCCCATGCCTTGGGAAGCAAGAAAACATCCTCAAACCCCTTCATAACCATTATGTCCATATTTGAAGTTTGAGCAACTTTACATTGCCAAACTTGTCCAAATGCTCTCAAACTTGGTGCACATGCTAGAATGACCTAATAAGGCATCTAGACCAAATGGCACAAGATTTGTAATAGAGAAACTTGATCTGATCACCTCAAAACCCTTTCTGTTCAAATGCAAATTTGAACAACTTTACATTACCAACTTTTTATCTGGAGCTTCAAACTTTGTGGGCATGATCAATACCCCAAATGATGAAGCTACACCAAGTGGTGCATCAAGGGGAGATGATTAGCTTGACTCAATCAAGATGAAACTGTTTCTGTTTATTTCTAGGGTTCACCAAAGTTACATTGGCCAGTTTCTCCAAATGGGCCCAAATTTGGTGAAGCACCCTATTTTCTCATGTCTTTCAACCCTGTCAAGTGCCATGTCAAGTGGAATTCATTTACTTGACCAAACACAGATCAAACACCTTCTGCAGAATTTCTAAAACCTCCAACTTGATCACTTTTACTTTTCTCCATGGCCTCAACTTCTTACCACATGCTCATTGAGTTACCAGCTATCTCCAGTAACTCCCCCAGCACCCCAGCTCCATGATTGAGGGGTGAAACCCCTGTTTTACCTTGCTGGACAGCCAGCTTCCACCATTTCACCAGCCCTCTCCCTCTCTCTCTGCATCTCCAGGGCATCCAAGGCCTCAGGCCCTTTCTTTACTCCTCCCACAACGTGCTAGACACTACTGGACACGTTGGGTTTGACCAGAACGGCGAGAGCGCGGCGATGCCAGCCAAACGCGCGCTCTGGAGCGCACAACAGTGCAGACCAGCACTGTAGCTTCGGCCAATCAACCTCCCCCGACAGCCTCGGGCCTCCCCCTCGCGCCAGTCGAGGCCCCTCGACGTCCGCGACCTCCCCGGCACTGTCCCCCCTCCTCCTGCGCCCTCCAGTGGCCGTCGTCGCACGCGCGCTGGCCGCCCGCGGCGGCCACTCCTCTGCCTCACACGCGCGCACTCCTCTGACGCTCCCCCGCTCCTCTTTTCCCCTCAGCTGGACGTGGAGCTAGTCCACGAACCTCCCCGGCGTGATCCCAGGCTCCAGAACCTCTCCAAGCCTCGCCTGCAAACTCGCCGGCGCACGGGTCCACGGTGAACCACGGGCGCGGCTATATAATCCCCTCCCGAGCCTCTCCAACACCACCACAAGCCTCACACCACTCCACTGATCCCCCCAGCACCTCCAGTTCAACCCCAGGACGTCCCAGTGCTCGGGATCGACCGGAGCTCCGCCGCGTCGGGCCGCCGGCGATCTCGACGTACGGGCCTCCCCTGCCTCTGCTTCCACCCGTTTCGGAACCGCCGTGCCTCACTGATCATTTCCCCCCTATTTCCCCCTCCGTTTGCAGTCGGAAACGGCCGCAGCAACCACCCTCCGACGAGCTTCCGCCGTCCCACCTCGCCGCCGGTGAACCAGACCTCCCCGCCGTGCCGCACCACCACCACAGCAACCGCAACACGACGCTGAGTCCATCCCTGGCCTCCGTTGCCATCGCCGTGGCCGGAATCCTCGCCGGTGAGCTCGCCGCCACCGTGGCCGTGGGGTTAGAGATGACAGGCGGGCCCCGCCTGTCATCCCCTCACCTCTCTCCCCCTCCTCTGTGCCACTGACCCACGGGCCCCGCCCGTCAGGTTTGAAAACCTGACATGCGCGCGCTGGCTCCCGTGCGGCTGGGCCAGTCCGTCTGGGCCGTGCACTGTGGCCTTCTCTGGCCCAGTGCACAGGACCCTTTTTCCTTTTCTTTTCTGTAAATGCTTTAAACATCTCTACAGAAAAGAATATTGATCCAAATTAAATGATTCCAACTCCTAAAATCTTGTAATATTCGAACATATTTAATGGTACTACTTTCACTCAAATCCATGAAACTTTGCTGTACTGTTCAAATTTAAATTCAAATTTTGGGCAGTAATACTCCTGTTCTAAAATCAATATATTCCATTCTGTTACTCCAAAACTCCAACTAAGATTTTTCCCCATCTTAGAAATCCCTCTAGTATTTTACAAAAATGAGTTGACATTTTTCTGAGCACTTTGATTTTTCTGTTTTGTTTGTATTCTTATTTTTCTGTTATTATTATACGACGTATAGATCCCGTATTTGACGAAGTTGCTGTGGAAGAGGAAGGAGAAGGACTTGAAGACTTTGAAGACCAAGCCAATCCAGGCAAGCAGCCCTTTGACCATGATACACTTGTTCCTCGGAACCCGTTTGTTTCCAATGCATGATTTTAGGGTTACGATGGTAACCTAGTTGATTCCACCACATGACGCATGCTTGATCTTGATCTTGCTAAGTGCTAGATGACATGCAAATAGTTGGTCATGATGCTTATATGATGCATGTGTGATATGAACCCTAGTAGTTGAAAACTTTGCATGAACCCATCGGGTGCCCCTAATGCCCGAGGGTGATGATGTGTTAGGTTATCACTTGAGAAAGAAGTGATGTGCCGGTAAATCATGTGCATGGTGGAATGATGGATTATATTTATGTGTGACTACCGTCCCAACCAAACATGTGCAACCACACTACCCCTTATGGGACGGGGCTTTATTGATTACTTAGGTCGATACTAGCATGGTGCCCGCATTACTAGTGACGGGAAGACTTGAGGTCTTTCCCGGGACGGGGTCGTGCTTGGATAGGCGGCCATGACTGTTTTCACAGGGCACCGGACACACCGTTGGTCCCTTCGGGTACGCGTGACATTGAATTTGGGCAAGTCCCGTGATCTATTGTTTGTACCCGAGGGCCGTGTACCAACGAGTGGACTCTATGTTAGTGTCGTCTAAGGAAAGGTAAAGACCGGGTGCTTACCCCGGGTACTTGAGGTACCGCGGGTCGTGGATGACACGGAAGTTCCCCGGATCTTGTGGGTAAAGTGCGCAACCTCTGCAGAGTGTAAAACTATTCGAATAGCCGTGTCCACGGTCATGGACAGTTGGGTGGTGCTACTTAAACTATGTCCAGAATTTTACTTCATTAGTGATAGTATGTGTGTCATAAGTCAAGGATGGTGACTTGACCCGATGAGTTGAATTTTACTCATGTTGATATCGGTAACCTGTCTTCAAGGTTACGCGAGGTTATTGATGCATAAACTTGATAGTAGAATGATTATTCTAGCCTTTGCTAGATCGTTCATTATTGTTCCATTGCATTGTTACTTTGAACCACATCATGGGTTGCTTGCGAGTACATTCAAAGTACTCATTGGCTTGCCACTGGTTATTTAATTGGCCAGGCATGGAAGAACAGGAATATGAGGAAGAGTTCTTTGGAGACGAACATGCGAACTAGGACGCTATCCCAGTCAGAATGCCTGTAGGGTTAAGGCACATGGCATGGGTTCTACCCGTTTATCGAAGACTTCCGCTACTTGAGTTATTTCCTATTCAGCCCGTGAGGCTCTATCTATGTAAGACTTGGCCATAATGGCCATAATTCGTGTAAGACTATTTGTATGGATGTAAGACTCTTGTTATTTCAGCTTCTGTCTGTTCAGTGAGCATTGATCTCTGGGATCACTGTACACGTGCATTCGGTGATCTCGACTTCCAAGTCGGGGTCCCCACAGAAAGGAACCGTCCCCTGGACACCCCTTTGCTTGAAATGTCACTACGACCATCCTGATCGAGGTAATACTTGGATCGAAGGATGGGATCACAAATGTTGGAGGGTGCAAGGTTTTTCATCACACAAGTCTACCATACAAGAGTACAATATGGATGGATAAAAAGGGACTTATCTGTCGCCGTGGAGGGCTGATATGCGAGCTTGTTCTCACTCCTCCTTTTTGGGATTGCACCCACGACAAGGGGCCCTTTGCACAGGGTCTGCGCCTAGCTTAGTATAAAGGGTTACATGCACATCGGCAAGGCTTGTACAAAAGGTGGCTGTCGGGGCTGAGCCCGGCAGCCACGCCTTAGGGGTAGAACTTGTGAAGATGCTCAATATTCCATGAGTTTTGCACCTTAATGCCATCTTCGATCTCCAGACAGACCGCGCTAGGTCTAGTGACTCGTACTACCCGGTAAGGGCATTCCCACGTCGGCATAAACTTGTTGGAACCCTTGGTGGATTGAACGCGCCTAAGGACAAGGTCGCCTTGCTAAAAGCTCTGGGCATGAATCCTACGGTTATGATAGCGACGCAAGGCTTGCTGGTAGCATGCAACACGTACAGCGGCCCGTAGACGATCTTCCTCAAGGAGCACGACATCATCATGCCAGAGCTGCTCCTGCTCTACTTCATCGTAGGAAAGTACTCGAGGTGACCCGCATATGAGTTCCATTGGGAGCACTACCTCTGCCCCATACACTAGGGAGAAGGGAGTCTGGCCAGTGGCTCGACTCAGTGTCGTACGGAGGGATCAAAGAACCACCGCCAGCTCATCGATCCAGCGCGTGCCGCACTTCTGAAGCTTATCGAATGTTCTTGTCTTGAGTCCATGCAACACTTCATCGTTCATCCTCTCAGCTTGTCCATTGCTTCGAGGATGGACAACAAAGGAAAGGGAAACCTTGCTTCCGAGGGTTTGTGTGGGGACCCCGACCCATAAGTCAAGATCACAAAATGCACGCGTACAGTGATCCCAGAGATTAATGCTCACTTAACACACAGAAGCTGAATAACAAGAGTCTTACATCCATACATACCATTTTACACAAGTAGGACCATTATGGTCAAGTCTTGAGTATATCATCGTAGCGGAAATCTTCAATAACAACTTGGACCCATGCCATCTGCCTTAACCCTTCAGGCATTCTGACTGGGAAGCGTTCTAGCTCGCATGTTCGTCACCAAAGAAATCTTCATCTTACACCTATTCTTTCATGCATGGCCAATAAAATCACAAGTGGCAAGCCAATGAGTACTTTGAATGTACTCGCAAGCAACCCATGTTTTGGAACAAGTATGACAAGGCATGATATAGCACTAAATAGGAAGTGTATGCAGAAATCAAATTTTTTAGTGCAATGTCATGACCTACCTACTTGTAAAGCATGCATCATAAGAGTCTAGTTATCCTTGTAAACATGTTACATATATCAACATAACCAGGTTTAGATCATCTTTTACTTAGTCAACACGTCAATTCTCTTGACTTGACTCAATCAGTTCTTTCCACACACACACACAAGGTTTCGCAAACATTGCACGTAGCCCAAGAGCGGTTACCCAACTGTCCTTGACCATGGACACGGCTATTTGAATAGTTTTACACTCTACAGAGGTTGCACACTTTAATAACAAGATCTGGGGAACTTCCGTGTCATCCATGACCCGCGATACCTCAAGTACCCGGTGTAAGCACCCGATCACTATCTTTCCCTAAACGACATTAACATAGAGTCCAGTCGATTGGTAGTAACCCCCGTGCCCAACATTTCACATCTTAAAATTTTGGAGCCATGCTCCCATATTCATCACATACCACAAGAACAGGGTACCAATGGTGTGTCCGGTGCCCTGTAAAAACATTCATGGCCGCCTATCCAAGAGCAACCCCGTCCCAAGAGTGACCTCGTGTCACCCCCGTCACTAGTAACGCGGGCACCATGCTAGTATCGGCCTAGGTAGTCAATAATGCACTTTCCCATATAAGGGTAGAGTGGTTGCCCATGTAAGATTGGAATAATGGTCGCAACTTAAACCAATCCGTTTTAAAACCCACATACACACTTGCCTCGGTACATCACTTTGTCATCAAGTGTTTACCCAACTCATCATCTCCCTCGGGCATAAGTGGCACCCGACGGGGTTTTCGAAAATTCTTTTAAAAGTACTCTGCCTTAGTCACCATGCATATTCCCATCCCATTTGCGTAGCCACTACTATAGCAACCTATCTACTCCACCCGCATAACCCTCATAGGAAGGTAGGGTCATGCTTGATGCAAGTTTCAATAGGAAAGTAACAAAGGCAACCAACCAAAGTGGACACCTATCTCAACATGATTCCAATGCATCGATAATAAGGTGCTATATGACATGCATAAAAAGGGTTTCTTAAACATGGTCAAAGGGCTGCTTGCCTTGTTCATCAGAGTCTTCAAAGCTTCTGGTCCATCCCAAGTACTTCGTATACTTCATCAACTAACGTCGGAAACAATCACATTAAGCAAAACAACAAGGCAAAAATAAAAAGTGCTCTAAAAATAGGAGTTGGACTTTTCTAGGATACCTCTGGTCATATGAGGAATGACCAAAGTGATTTCAATGGAATTGGATAAGTGGATATTTTGGAACATTTAAATATGAAGGATATAAGGGATTTAATGGATATGCAAGAAGTGTATAGAAGAATTATTTTGAAAAATGAGCAAAGACACCCATTTAACAAGTAATGAGTTTAGAAGCATCTAGGAGTTGGTTTCACTGGATTTGGATTTAAAATGAATTTCCCACGGATTTGCAAAGTTGGCTATACTTGGATAAATAGATTAATATTTGAGGTGGTATAGAAAGCATTGGGAAAAATGTTCAAAAACTAAGTTATGAACATATAAGTATCTAGGAATTTGAAGCATTGTATTTGGATAAAAAATGGGCTGTCTGTGATTTTCTAAAGTTTATCACATAAATGAAAAAAATGAGATTTCATAAATATTTGTGAAGGAAAGTTGTCTGAAAAAATGTGCAAATAGCATCATGTGATAGATCATGAATTTAGGAACTACTAGAAACTTGAATCATCTAATTTGGAGATAATATGAATATTCGGGAGATTTTACAAATCTCTGGAAAAAGAAAAAGACATAGTGGAAGAGGGGGAAAGTTCCACCATGGCTAGTGGGTCCGCCTAGTGGAAGAAGGAGGGGAGGAGGAGGCTTTTTTCACGAGAATTTGAGAGGAGGCCGACGGCGGCATCTCGGCCATGGACGTGCGAGGAGGCACGGGAGTGAGAGCGGGGTTGTCTGGGGGATACACAAGAGAGAGAGAGAGAGAGGGATCAACATAGGTGACAGGGAGCTTGGGGGGGCTCTATATAGGGGAAGCGGCGGTGCACCATGAGCACGGTCCAGGCCGCGCCTGCACAATCTCGCAGAGGGGAGAGGAGAGAGGGTCAGGAGGGGCCCGACAGCGTGCCATGTCCGGGACGCCGAGGCGGCCTCGGGAGACATGATGGGGGAGGCCCTTGGTCGTCGGAGGCGCGGGAATGGGCGCCGCTACAGTGCGAGGGTGCACTGTAGCGTGCTCTGGAGCGCGAACTCTGCCGGCATGGCTTTGTTTAAGGGCATGGGCTTGTCCTCTTGCTACTGGATAGTCTCTGAGATTCCCTTGGATGCTGAGAGGCTGGATGTGAGGTGAGGAAAAAGAAATGGGGGAGAAAGGGTGCTGCCATGGGCAACCAGAGGTAGAAAAAGGAGGTTCTACTCCCCCAACCATAGAGTTGTAGACATGAAAATGTTACTGGGGGTAGAATATGATCAGGGGCAGCTTGGGTAATTTTTTAGCCAAAGGGGATTAATGGAAGTGATCCAAATGGTGATTTTGCCCAAATGACTGAACGTGTTTGATGCAAAGTTGGGCAAGCAAAAGAAGTCCAATTGACATGAGAATTAACATGATCAAATGGAACATAGAAATAGGGTGTTCCACCAAGTTTGAGCTCATTTGGGAAAAGTTGCCAATGTAACTTTGGTAAACCCTAGAAATCAACAAAAATGGATTTTCCAAGATTTAGTCATGCAAATCATTCCTCTTTGATGCACCACTTGGTGTAGTGTCATCATTTGGAGTTGTGAGCATGTCCAAATTTTTTGAGGTCACAAGTAAAAAGTTGTCAATGTAGAGTTGTTCAATTTTGATTATGTATAGAGAGGGTTTTGAGGCACTTTGACCAAGGTATATTCCTCTCCAACTTGTGCAATTTGATCTAGATGCATGATTACATCATTTGAGCATGTGCACCAAGTTTGAGAGCATTTGGACAAGTTTGACAATGTAAAGTTGCTCAAACTTCAAAATGGACAGGAATGGTTTTGAGGGGGTTTGATGATGTTTTCTTGATCTTCAAGGCATGAGACTTGGCAAGATTATCAAATATGTCAAATTTGACATGCTAGAATTTCATTGGAATTTTTAGGGAATATTTCCTTTGTAAATATTTCAAAAGCTTGAAATATCCAGAAAGGGGTTTCAGGGATTTGACCAATATTTTGAACATGACCATGTGTTGAAACTATTATATAGGGATAATATATGTCCTATGAGTTTACCTATATATTTTTGAAATAGTTAAATAATTTTAACCTATTAAAGACCTTTTCTGGCCTAAAGAAAAATCCTTTAAATAAAATGAGAAAATAACTTATAAAATTATATTTTTGTGATTTATGGGATTCCTATACCTAATAGGAGTGAAATATACTTTTTGAAAGATTTTTCACACCCCAAATCAAGTACTTGCAGTGCAAACCTAAATTCATTGGTTTTTGGAAAACTAAATTTAGAAAATACTTTTTGGCCAAAATATTTTTTGTAAGAAAATACTATTAAGTCCTATACACATGGCATGATCATTGGGCAAAGTTTTGGACCAAGGAGGAGTATAAGAGTTGGAGGATTTATTTGATTTTTAGAGCACTTGCAAGCAACAAAACAAAAAGAAAATCAAGCAAAGTCCAGAACACTCAAAAGTTTTTGCCAAACCACATTTTAACATGATTTATTAAGTTGAGTGTTGTGGCATGAAAATCTGCGTGTGACAGTTTGAACATAGTGCATGAAGGCGCAGCTTGTAAATTGGGTGCCATTATCAATGATCACCCGGGCGGGTACTCCAAGAACTTGATAACTGACTGTGCAGTTACCTTCCTCACTGGCTCCACTTCTGGCAACTTTGTAAACTTGTCGATTGCTACGTACAAGAATTTAAAGCCCCCGGCAGCACAGGGGAAGGGGCCCAAGATGTCGAGCCGCCAGACCGAAAAGGCCCAGGATAATGGAATTGTCTGGAGAGCTTGAGCTGGCCGATGGATGTTCTTGGAGTGGAACTGGCAGGCTTCACATCTAGTGACTAGCTCAATTGTGTCTTGGAGGGCTATGGGCTAGTAGAAACCCCGCCGGAAAGCTTTTCCAACCAGGGCTCTTGATCCAATGTGGGAGCCGCACATGCCCTTATGTATTTCTGCTAGTAGCCCATGTCCATCTTCCTAGCAAATGCACTTCAGCTTCACACCATTAGGCCTTTTTTGTATAGTGTGTTATTGACAAACTGATACATACTGGTCTGCCGGGCTACTCTTTCGGCTTATTCTTGCTCTTCGAGAAGTTCTTGCTCGCTAGTTTCTTCCTCATCTCCTTCATCACTTTCATCATCACCTTCTTTCTTATCACGGCCTCTGGTAGGTTTCATCATCACCTACTTAAATCACCTATGAAGGTTAGAAAATAACAATACCCGCCGCATGCTTCAACACTCATCATACCGTATACATCGGTATATATTATTTCCAATAAGTCATTAGCTCACTCCATTGTTCCGGAGAATGGAGTTTTAGTCATCTTACCCACGAGGCATGGTTCACAAGTATCAAATGATTCATAATCAAGTGATTCCAAAAAGTCCATTCGCATGGAGTTTCTTCATGCGCTTTACACCAATATGACCTAAATGGCAGTACCACAAGTATGTTGCACTATCATTATCAACTTTGCATCTTTTGGCATCAATATTATGAATATGTGTATCACTAGGATCGAGATTCAACAAGAATAGACCATTCACTAAGGATGCATGGCCATAAAAGATGTTACTCATATAAATAGAACAACCATTATTATCTGACTTAATTTAATAACTGTCTCGCAATAAACAATATCTGGATATAATGTTCATGCTCAACGCAGGCACCAAATAACAATTATTGAGGTCTAAAACTAATCTCGATGGTAGATGTAGAGGTAGTGCACCAACGGTGATCACATCAACTTTGGAACCATTCCCGACGCGCATCGTCACCTCGTCCTTAGCCAATCCTGGTTTATTCCGCAACTCTTGTTTCGAGTTACATATATGAGCAACCGAACCAGTATCAAATACCCTGGCACTACTATGAGCATTGGTAAGGAACACATCAATAACATGTATATCAAATATACCTTTGTTCACTTTGCCATCCTTCTTATTTGCCAAGTATTTGGGACAGTTCCGCTTCTAGTGACCATTTCCCTTGAAGTAGAAGCACCCAGTTTTAGGCTTGGGTCCTGTCGTGGAGTTTTCACGGCAGATGTCCTAGGGTAAGGACTTAATTGCGGGGCCATAATGACGTGGTTAGCTTAAAGGGCTTAAGACGGGACAAGAGATACAGGAAGTTTATACTAGTTCGTCCCCTTGCGGTGAGGGTAAAACCTAATCCAGTTTGAGGTGGAATTGCTGGGGTGTTGATTGCTAGGGAGCGAATATGCTTTCCTAGCCCTCGATATGTTGTTTCTTGCCCTAAGCCGCTGCCGGGTCGTCCCCTTATATACACGGGTTGACGCCCTGCGGCCTACGGAGTGTCGGCCGGCTCATACAGTCGTGTCCGGCCTGGCGACTCTTGTTACATGCCTTACAATACAAGTCACATATATGGCGGTTGTTACTTACAGGCCTTAAGCCGCCTCGGGCCTTGGGCCCTCATTTAAACCGCCATCTTCAACATGCTTCTGGCTTGGCCCACGAACCGCCATTGGGTAACTCGGCCCCTTCGGCGGGTCATATCAAATACTTATATCCCTAACATTAGGCCCCGGGTTGATTTGAACTTGTTCATGTCAATCTTCCTTCATCTTCTCACAAGGAATTATGACCCACCATAATGTCAGCCCTTGAAATGGTGGTAACCCGCCATGATGTGACTTGTCACTTACCTTTGAACTATCCAGATCTTAATAAATCTTCCACATTTATTGGGATTCCGATAATCGAGGCGTCTGCGCTGTTACTTACCTGCTTTTTCACCTCCTCGATTCTCGTGCATGACCCTTATCCACTCTGCTTATAAATAGGGCCAAGAGTCCTTTCCATTCTGACCCCTTGCCTCTTCCTCTTCATCTTCTTCCTCGCGACGCTCCTGCATCTGAGCTCCGCCGGTGCCGTCGTCTTCTGCCTTGTCTTCAACAGCAGTCGTTGCATCCACCTGACGCGACCAGACTTCTTCCATGCGCCGCCGCCGTGCACTCATCTAGGTTTGCTCTTCTCTTTCCTCCCTTCTTAGATCTATTAGGGTTCCCGCAAAACTTGCCGGAGTTCATCATCTTCTTCTTCTGCAACTATGACTTTCTTCTCGAACTTGATATTCCTCCGTATGCTAGTGTTGATAGCGTCTCTTCAGCAAATACTGTAATTCCTCATCTAGTTGAAAAGACTGATTCATCTCTACGAACTGTGTCATACTGATCTTAGGTCTGCCTGTTCGTCGTTTTCAGCTTTATTTTTTGAACCGCTGTAGATCCAAAATTACAACTTCATTCTGTGAAAACTGTTTGTCCCCATATTTAGTAAAATCTGCTTTCCTGAATATTCGCACTGATTATGGCGGCTTAACTTTCCGGATTATAATTATTCTCATGTCATTAGGCCCCATTTAAGCCGCCATTCTGAACTTATACTGTAACTTGCTCTTCCGGTTTAATGAATCAATTTTGAGCTGGCAATAATTTTTTCCTTCTTTAGGTTTGTTTGTTCATAATGCCGCCGAAGACAATCACCACATGCAACTGGGTCCCTTCCATTGTTACTGAGGCTACGCTTGCTGATTTTTTCAAGATTGGGTACCTGCCAAAGAAATCAGTTATGCACTACCGCGCCCCTAAACCGGGCGAAGAGAAGCCTACTCCAAAAGATGACGAAGTTATTGTCTTCACTGATCACACGAACCGGGGTTTTTCACCACCCGACTCTAAGTTCTTCCGGGATGTTCTGCGCTTCTTCCAACTCCATCCCCAAGACATCACACCCAATTCCGTGTCAAATATCCATAACTTCCAGGTCTTCTGTGAAGTGTATCTTCAAGAGGAACCCAACCTTTCGCTCTTCACACAGTTTTTTATTTAAACCACCAGAATGAGTATACCAACGGACCCAGTTTGGAACTTGGAGCCGTTTCAATTCAAAGAAGGAGAGATTCTATTTTCCCTTATGCATGCCTGCCGAGTCACCCCAAAGACCGGAATCAAACCTGGTTTTACTGTAAAGACACGTCTCCGGCTGTTGAGCATCCAATGTCGGGTTATCGTGTCCAGCGTTTAGACACTAAACATCCTCTTGCAGAGAATCTTACTACCGTAGAACATAAGAAAATTGCTCCCACTCTTGCAAAGGTCAAAGCCCTACTTGGAAACGGGCTGACTGGAACTGACTTGGCCCGGTGCTGGCTCGCTTGGCGGATGATTCCTTGAGCCGCAGGACCGGCTTAATGTGCGATTATACTGGAGAAACCAATGATCCATTATGTCACAGTCCTGAGGACTTGGAGGAGGATGTAATCACATATATGACCAAGACTGTCTTAAACGAGAGCCTGGGAGACTGCAGCAAAGTGGGTTTGAGGCTTTTCTGTAAACTTAACCCGGCACCAGAGGTGAGCCTTAACTTTAACTGTCCCTTATCTATCATTCTGACTCTCCTGTCAATCTCAAAATTACTTTTCCTCACAGGCTAAGTTGGCTTTCTGGAAGAAAGCCTACGACCATGAATTCTTCCAATTCAAACTATCAGGAGCTCTCCCGCTCTTCATTTGGCAATTCATCTCAAAGTCAACTTCCATCTTTCAAGACTGCCCCTGGGTAAACAATTTCCTCCCTGTTCATCTTGTCCTTGAGTCTTTGTAACTTTGCACTAACTCACTTTAACCAGTGCAAAGGCCAAGCCAAGCCCATTAAGAGAGCCAAGGCAAGTAAGCTGATGGCTGATCCAAAGGTCATTGAGCCGGAGCAGCAATCTTTAGCAACAGATGTTCAGAGGCCAACAGAGGA
Source organism: Secale cereale (assembly GCA_902687465.1). Classification (NCBI taxonomy): domain Eukaryota; kingdom Viridiplantae; phylum Streptophyta; class Magnoliopsida; order Poales; family Poaceae; genus Secale; species Secale cereale. The sequence goes on along the minus strand of LR738712.1, from coordinate 435,862,421 downwards.
ATCTACTCATGATGCTCCTCTTGAAATTCCTGACGCCTCTATTGATCCTCCCAAGGCCGACTCTGCAACTGCTGAACCGCCAGCCCGTCCGAGCCGGCAGAGAACCGAACTGGAGATGTTACAATCACTGGTACTGCTTTCAGAGAGCCGGGCAATTCAACTGTGCTGGCCAAACATACTGCCAATCAAGAACTTGTTGAGAAACAGAGAGTGAGGTTTGACATGGCTCAATACGCACAGATGAGCACTGGCGAAGTCCTTTCTGGATATCTCAGTCAGGTCCACAGTAGCCGTGACCTTGAGATTGATATGGTGAAGCAGATGCACAAGAAGTTTGAGGTAAGACTCTTGACCAAACTATATACATCCTTCCAGCCCCCAAGTCTATTGGATATTATAGGAGTGAATATGTTATAGACTTAGAAATAACTAACTGCTTTATGAATCGACACACCTCTTGATAGGAAATCTATCTTTTGATGAACGTTGCGTGTGTAGCCCCCAAGGGCCGGCTTAATCAACATGAATGAGTCGGTCCTATTCTTCATTGTATAGAACTTGCCTGTATACCTCTCATAAGCCGGTGGTAATGACTATTTGGCCACCCGGTTAGTATAAATGAATGCTAACAAAGAAGCAATACGCATTAGCCCCCAAGTGCCAAGTACTCTTGCTTGCAAAGTGCTTGGGACTTTATTGGTATGAACCGTTAATTTAAAAAACACTGCTGCGTCCAATAGGCCCCAAGGGTCAAGTGCTCTTGCTTGCAAAGTGCTTGAGACTTTATTGATATGAGCCGGCATGGAAAGAAAACTTCAGCATCCATTAGCCCCCAAGTTGTCAGGCCCAAGATGCGATTCTATCCCGATCACGTGACACTTACGTGATTGGGGCACAACCGCATTTCGGGCGCTTAGCAAGATGGATATCATTACATCGTACCATTACATACATACATGGGGGATACAACAATACATACAAGTCACATGAAAACAACAACATCAAAACAAGGCATCCGACTACGGATGCAAACATGAAAAGCAAAAGACATCCATCTGCTATCCCAGGTTGCCGACTCGGAACCAAACCCAAGACTGAAGAAGAAGAGAGAACTCCAACACAACGATCATCGCTCTCACGTTAAGACATCGGAAACCTGCACCTGCAACTGTTGTTGTAGTATCTGTGAGCCACGAGGACTCAGCAATCCCATAACCATGGGTAACAAGACTATCAAAGCTTAATAGGTAGGAAGAGGTAAAGTGGTGAGGTTGCAGCAGCGGCTAAGCAATATATGGTGGCCAACTTACGAGTACAAGAATAAGATGAGCATCTACGCAAACGGTCGCAACTAGTAGTGATCACTAAAGATCCTGAACTACCTACGAGTCAAACATAACCCCACCGTGTTCTCTTCTCAAAGTGAAAAGAGACAATCACGGTTACTCACGCAATTGTGTGTTTTACTTCGGATCCCCTGTCAAGTTTTCTACAATCGGACATTAACAGATTCCAATCTGCCACATAACCGCGGGCACGGCTTTCGAAAGATCATAACCCTACAGGGGTATCCCAACTTAGCCCATCACAAGCTCTCACGATCAGCAGAAGTAATAATAATATTACCCCTTATCTTAGGGAAGGCCCGATCAGACTCAAAATTCCCGGTGCACAAGACATTTCGACAATGGTAAAACAAGTCCAGCAAGACCTCCCGGTGTGCCGACACCCTGATAGTAGCCGCACGTATCTCATCTCAGGCCACAACCGGATAGGTGAGCCTACTGGAGCCAATCCTCGAGTTTCCCCGTGGTGGCCCTGCAGTCTCCCTGTTTGGGACCAACACCATCAGCACTGGACCCCCTGCTATGTAGAAAGAATACTCGGGGGCGCGACCTCCTATGCAATTTTAATAAATTAATTAAGTTGTTATTATGAGCAAATTAAAACCAATGTTGGGCCTTGCTAGAGGAGTTTTATTCAAAGACGAAGTGTCAAGGGGTCCCCATATACCCAACCGTGTAATGAACGCAAAATCAAGGAACATAATGCCGGTTTATCGGCGCCTATGGTGGCATGAGTGGAACAAAACACTGAGCAAAAGGCCAAGCCTTCCACCCACGCCCAGTATATAGGTGTGTTAATAATAATAATAGATATTGTGTTATTCCAACAACAAGTTCCCACCTGGAACGATCTTCATCTTCACCTGCAACTAACAACGCTATAAGAGGGGCTGAGCAGGCGGGTAACATAGCCAAGCAACGGTTTGCTAGGAAGGTTTCAAAGGTTAGAGGTTTCATGGCAACAAGGAGAGGGGCTGACAATAATGATGGGTAGCGTGACATATAACGATAGCATCGAGACAACTAAGCATGGCAATGATAGAAAAGGTATCCAAGGTGATGGTCATCTTGCCTGAGATCCCGCAAGGAAGAAGAACAGGTCCATGAAGAAGACGAAGAAGAAGCCTTGAAGACGAACCACGGGTAGACGAACGAATCCTCACGGTCGCAACGGAACAAGCACTAATGAGAAGAAGCAAGCAATATGGTAAACACACAACACAAGAACAACACAAGGCTATATATGATGCAATACATGGCAAGGTATGATGCAAGACAAGTCTATATATGATGCAATACATGGCAAGGTAGGAAGCACATAAAAACAACACAAGAACATGACAATATGCTCAAGCAAGTAGGATGCAAGACAAGTCTATATAGGAAGCAATACATGGCAAGGTAGGAAGCACAAAAGAACAACACAAGTCTATATATGATGCAATACATGGCAAGGTATGATGCAAGACAAGTCTATATAGGAAGCAATACATGGCAAGGTAGGAAGCACATAAAAACAACACAAGAACATGACAATATGCTCAACCAAGTAGGATGCAAGACAAGTCTATATATGATGCAAAACATGGCAAGGCAGGAAGCACTCAAAAATAACACAAGTCAACAATTTTAAATGAGGCCGGAATCTACATATAACAACTCCGGTAAGTCCTCATATGCATAGTTTGAAATTAGTCCAGATCTGAACAAACCTTAAGTTAAAGTTGTTAAACAACAGATTAACATGCACCATGATGATCTACATGAAAATCTAGTCAAGTTTCATATAAAGTTTGTTTAATTCGGAGCTACGGCCTAGAAGATATGAGCAAAACAAGACAAGCATGGCAACGGTGCAAGATGCACCCAAACATCAAGCAAACACACTCCAAACATGAAAACAACATGATATTATTATTCTACATGCAAAATCACACAAGTTTCATATAGGACACACTCAAAACGGAGCAACGGGCTAAAAGATACACATGAAACAAGATATAACAACAAGTTGAAGTTAACAGCCACATAACAACTTTGGGGCAAGGTAAATATATGCTACAGCACCCAAACATCATAACAACAAGCATGGATCTGAAGTAGACATATCTTACAACAAACAACTCCATTGGAGCAACTCCATAGGAGGCATGGATCAATAGCAACAAGCTACACCAAATTGAACATGCTAATAAAAACCTAACAATTATATTTTATAGCAACTTGAGAGCAAGAAATAAATAAGCTACAACAGGTCATATGAGCAAGTAAGGGAATTAATGGATAGACAATAACATGGACAACAAGACATGATCATTAGCCACTCCGAAACAAGCATGGATTTTCCTAGGGCATCAAGCAAACATAGCATCAGGATATAACAGATTCCAGACTTAGCAGAAATTTCACTAAGTATAAAACAACAATAACAACATGGCATGTTTACAAGCATGTTTAAGTCAACACAAGGCATATCATGGAAAGTTAAATGCACCACAACAAAGACCATATTATTGTGCTTCTAAAACATCTAGACATGTGGCAAGAGGACAAACACATCAATAGCAAAGAGCAATTGAAATCAACATCTCATAAGAAGTTTCAGCACTTAACAGTCAAATGCACTTTTGCAACAGAGATTAACATGGCAATATGGACTCAAACAAGCATGCTACAACCACCATCATGTAGTACACTTCACAAGGAACATTTTGACATATCATTTGCGTCATTTGGATAAACATGCTCCAAGTTATCATATCTCAAACATGGCAACAAAATAACATGTAGCAGCAGTTTATAACAAGTAGCACTCTTGCAACAGATATTAGAGCATCTAGGTGAAGTCAAACAAGCATGGCACAATGGAACAAAGTGTAGAGCATATCACCACGATCATTTTGACATATCATTTGCATTATTTGGATAAGCACACAAATAGTTACCAGCATGCAAAGTATGCAACATAATACTGACAGAAAAGGACTTAGTAGTTTTTTAGACAAGGGAAAAAAACGGGCGTCATATAATAAAATGCGCACGGGGCGGGGAATAATGGTGGCTCACCCAGATGGGCCTGGCCCAGAAGAAGAGGAAGAAGCAGCAGGCCTCGGCGCTGGCCAGGGCGCGGCTGGGCCTAGCGCCTTTGCCCTCGGCTGGGCCGTGGGGAAGAAGGCCGGCCCATGCGCTGGGAGGAGGCCCAGGCACTGCCTGGAGCGGTCGGGCCTTGGCGGCTCTGGCCCAGCTTGCGAGCGCTGCCGACCGGATCATCGTCCTCGCCCGACCGAACGAGGCCGAGCGAGGCCATGGCATGCGGCGGCGGAACTTGCCGGTCTCCCGCGAGGAGACCTCGAGGGCGGCGGGGCGAGGCAGATCCGGTCGCCAGGCCCGGATCCGGCCGGAGGGAGCGGGCGCCGGCTGGGGAAGCTTCGGCGACGGTCCTCGGAGAGACGGCGGCGGCGGACGGGAGCATTGGTGGAAGACCGGCGGCGAGCGGCGGCTGCCGGCGGTGAACGGGGCGCGGCGGAGCGGACGAATGGCGGCGGGGTCGCGCGCCGGCGACGGAGGCGAGGCGCTGGCGCCTGCGGGCGGCGGCGCACTGGAATTGGGCCTGAAGGGCCGGCGGTGGGCTCACGGGCCCGCGGGTGGTGGGATGGCGGCGGGGACAAGTGGCGCTGCGAGAGAGGCTGAGAGCGGTGGCGCGGCTGATGTGGCAGGCCGTGATTGGCCCTAGCGACGTGGAGGCGGTTGGACATGTCCGGCGGCGAGCGAACATGTCCGACTGCGCGGAGGAGGACGGGGTAGGGTTTGATCTGCGAGAAATTTTGGGAGGAGCCACATATTTATAGGTAGAGGGAGCTAGGAGTGTCCAAATGAGGAGTCGTTCGCGGCCACGCGATCGTGATCGAACGGCCAAGAGCATGGAGGGGTTAGAATGGGCTAGGCGGGCTTTCAGAAAGGGGTGCTAGGACAAAAGAGAAAAGGCCTTCGGCGGTTAACACGGTTAACCGTTGGGCTATCAAACGAGCTCCGAACGCGACGAAACATGACAGGCGGTCTACCTATGCTATAATAAGACCACACGCCAAGTTTCAACCCATTCCGAGAACGTTTTCCAACCACTCATAAAATAAATACTTGGAGTCGCCGCGGGCGCGTGTGAGTGTATTTGGGCTCAGAACGGACAACGGAAAGGACGAGGGGACTCGGGCGGATGCAAGTTTTGAAAACATGCTGATGCAACACACATGATGACATGGCAAAATGCAGCACGCAAGCCGATGACAAGGCAACGTCTACGAATAACTGGCTGACACCTGGCGCACCTGTCTCGGGGTGTCACAACACTCGCCTACTAACAAGAGATCTCGTCCCGAGATCTTAGGAACGAGACGGAAAAAAAGAAGGAAGAACAAAGTTCTTCGAGAACAAAAGGGTGAAACCAAAGAATATCGAGAGGTTGAGCCACTCGAAAAGAAGAATGCAACGGAGAAGAATGAAGTTGCAAGGACTTCATTAAACAAGATGAGCAAAGAATACAACGAGAATCAAGTAGGTTGAAAGGCAACGAGAATGAATTCGAAACCACTCCGGTTAATAAGAGAAAGAAAGGAGTTTGAACGAAGTAATTCGGGCAGCACTCCGACTGAAACTGAAAGAAATAACACTCCGGTTGAATATGAATTGAAAGAAGAATAACTTGAGAGATGGAATAATATTTGACGATATGAACCACAATGCCTCCGGGAGAATTGAAATAATGGAATTAAAAGAATGGAGAAGAAGATGACAACTTTCACGACGAGTGAATTCAAAGCAACCTTGCGAAGAAAGGATGAACGGAGTTGTTGAAAATCAATAACGAAAAGAATAAGCTTGTTGTGGACTTATGGAAATCATCTCAACATTATGAGGTGACAACCGTCCACTAACAGGAAACGATAGATTGGATTGAGATCAACGAAGATGTGAAAACTCATTCACCGAGAGGTAAATGAAGAATTTGGGTCGTTGATAAGCACCACAATAGCAACAATCCTTAGGGAAAGCTTTTAGGTGAGACACAACCCAAGATAAATCCAACAAAGAAAATTGACGGGATTAAATATCTCATTCTTGATAACTTGTGAATCATGAAACATGAAGGGAAATTGTCAAAAATGGCATACCACCATCTCAAACAATAAGGTAGAAGAAATGCACTTGGAAAGCATGATGAAGAATGCTTGAGCTCCAACAAGAATCTTGATGAAGACTTCGAGGATGAATTAAATCTTGATGAACCACCATGAGAACTCCGGTAATGAAAGCATGAGAAGTGAAAGATGAAAAGAATAGGATTCAAGGCCTGCGATGAATTAGATGGAGCTTTGAAATGATATAATTGAAATAACTTGGAGCTCCGGAAAACAAGATGAACAACTTAGAACCGAGAATATATACCTTCTGAACAAACTCCGAAGGAAGGGATTAACCTCTTGGAAGAAACTAGAATAAGATTTATGTTATGCATATCCTTCACCAATTTAAATTGGCGACAAGCAACGGATTTGGCCTACTACTTATTCTTCTTGAAAAAGGATTGGAGGGAGATATATAGCCAACCTTGAGAATAATCTTGAACGACTCACCGATAGGATTATGAAAAGAACAAATGAATTAATATGATAACAAGGGAAGAGTAATCTTGAATGAACCGCCGTAAGAATTGAAACCGGGTGATGAAAGAGAATAACCACCGGGAAGAATAAGCACTTGAGGAAATTTAGATACAAGAGAACGAAGAGATCACGAACCGATTAAAGAATACTTGAACAAAGCACCGGTAGAATATGGAGACGAACGAAGAGGCATCAATGAAGGACACTTGAAGGACAAAGTTGAAAACTAAGAACGAAGAAATCTTCTGAAATGATGGCCTTCGGAGGAACACAATGAAAAAGAATTAATGAAAGTACTCCAGAAGAATGAAAATAAGAAAGGTTGAACCACTGCTGAAAAGAATTGAAAGCGATCTTGGAGAAGGCATATGACTGATGGGATCCATACTTACGTCACACTTGAAAAGAATTTCGGAACACTCCGTGAAATATTCGAAGAGTCAGGTAAGATCCTGGGAAAAGACCTGTGGGTTATGAGCCCACTGAAGAGAAAACACCGTTGAAAAGGATCGAAAGGAGATGATGCACCGAAACGATAAAAAAAACTCGAATGAGGTGACAACCTCGAATTAATTGGAACACGTATAAATCTCGTGAGATGTCTTGGGACTCCGGAATAATTAAATGGCGAGAGGCGAGCAAGACAGGGGAAATCACTTGAGCCGATGAAAGAAGAAGAACAACACTGAGATATTAGAATTGAATCCACCGGAAAAGAAGAAGAGGTGAAGAATGACGAACTATACGAGAATTCACCGTAGAAGAAAAGAGATGAAGGGTGATGAATTAGACGAGAATCCACCAGTTAAAACAATTGATGAAAGAAAGCAAGGAATTCACACGAGGGATGGATACTCGATTACGGACTCCGGCTCCGAGAAACAAAAGGGGGGGTGGGTGGGAAAAAAGAAAGACAACTTCAAAAGGTGAAACAACACCGGCTGTAAGAACTGAGGTTGCACTTGCAAAGAAGAAGAGGGTTGAATCCACTTGACGAGAGATGCACCAGATGACAAGAACTAACAATGTAACGAATGAAAACTAACCACGTGATCTTAAAAAAAATTGAAGGGGAAGAGGAGTAATTCAAAACACCTACGTCAAGATTCCTCACCAGAGCGATGAAGGGGCAGGGGAGTAAAAAGAATTCCTACTCTTCGATATAACTAGACTCCGAAAAAGATTTTCTGCTAGACTCGACAACGGCCATACTGCGATCAATCAAGGGGGCTCCTATGGTCGGTCGAGGCTCAGATACCAACTTGTTAGGCCCAAGATGCGATTCTATCCCGATCACGTGACACTTACGTGATTGGGGCACAACCGCATTTGGGGCGCTTAGCAAGATGGATATCATTACATCGTACCATTACATACATACATGGGTGATACAACAATATATACAAGTCACATGAAAACAACAACATCAAAACAAGGCATCCGACTACGGATGCAAACATGAAAATCAAAAGACATCCATCTGCTATCCCAGGCTGCCGACCTGGAACCAAACCCAAGACTGAAGAAGAAGAAAGAACTCCAACACAACGATCATCGCTCTCACGTCAAGACATCGGAAACCTGCACCTGCAACTGTTGTTGTAGTATCTGTGAGCCACGAGGACTCAACAATCCCATAACCATGGGTAACGAGACTATCAAAGCTTAATAGGTAGGAAGAGGTAAAGTGGTGAGGTTGCAGCAGCGGCTAAGCAATATATGGTGGCCAACTTACGAGTACAAGAATAAGATGAGCATCTACACAAACGGTCGCAACTAGTAGTGATCGCTAAAGATCCTGAACTACCTACGAGTCAAACATAACCCCACCGTGTTCTCTTCTCAAAGTGAAAAGAGACAGTCACGGTTACTCACGCAATTGTGTGTTTTACTTCGTATCCTCTGTCAAGTTTTCTACAACCGGACATCAACAAATTCCAATCTGCCACATAACCACGAGCACGGCTTTTGAAAGATCATAAACCTGCAGGGGTGTCCCAACTTAGCCCATCACAAGCTCTCACGATAAGCAGAAGTAATAATAATATTACCCCTTATCTTAGGGAAGGCCTGATCAGACTCAGAATTCCCGGTGCACAAGACATTTCGACAATGGTAAAACAAGTCCAATAAGACCTCCCGGTGTGACGACACCCTGATAGTAGCCGCGCGTATCTCGTCTCAGGCAACAACCGGATAGGTGAGCCTACCGGAGCCAATCCTCGAGTTTCCCCGTGGTGGCCCCGCAGTCTCCCCGTTTGGGACCAACACCATCAGCACTAGCCCCCCTGCTATGTAGAAAGAATACTCGGGGACACGACCCCCTATGCAATTTTAATAAATTAATTAAGTTGTTATTATGAGCAAATTAAAACCAATGTTGGGCCTTGCTGGAGGAGTTTTATTCAAAGACGAAGTGTCAAGGGGTCCCCATATACCCAACCGTGTAAGGAACGCAAAATCAAGGAACATAATGTCGGTTTATCGGCGCCTAAGGTGGCATGAGTGGAACAAAACACCGAGCAAAAGGCCAAACCTTCCACCCATGCCTAGTATATAGGTGTGTTAATAATAATAATAGATATTGTGTTATTCCAAAAACAAGTTCCCACCTGGAACGATCTTCATCTTCACCTGCAACTAACAACGCTATAAGAGGGGCCGAGCAGGCGGGTAACATAGCCAAACAACGGTTTGCTAGGAAGGTTTCAAAGGTTAGAGGTTTCATGGCAACAAGGAGACGGGCTGACAATAATGCTGGGTAGCGCGACATATAACGATAGCATCGAGACAACTAAGCATGGCAATGATAGAAAAGGTATCCAAGGTGATGGTCATCTTGCCTGAGATCCCGCAAGGAAGAAGAACGGGTCCATGAAGAAGACGAAGAAGAAGCCTTGAAGACGGACCACAGGTAGACGAACGAATCCTCACGATCACAACGGAACAAGCACTAATGAGAAGAAGCAAGCAATACGGTAAACACACAACACAAGAAAAACACAAGACTATATATGATGCAATACATGGCAAGGTATGATGCAAGACAAGTCTATATATGATGCAATACATGGCAAGGTAGGAAGCACAGAAAAACAACACAAGAACATGACAATATGCTCAAGCAAGTAGGATGCAAGACAAGTCTATATAGGAAGCAATACATGGCAAGGTAGGAAGCACACAAGAACAATACAAGTCTATATATCATGCAATACATGGCAAGGTATGATGCAAGACAAGTCTATATAGGAAGCAATACATGGCAAGGTAGGAAGCACAGAAAAACAACACAAGAACATGACAATATGCTCAACCAAGTAGGATGCAAGACAAGTCTATATATGATGCAAAACATGGCAAGGCAGGAAGCACTCAAAAACAAAACAAGTCAACAAGTTTAAATGAGGCCGGAATCTACATATAACAACTCCGGTAAGTCCTCATATGCATAGTTTGAAATTAGTCCAGATCTGAACAAACCTTAAGTTAAAGTTGTTAAACAGCAGGTTAACATGCACCATGATGATCTAAACGAAAATCTAGTCAAGTTTCATATAAAGTTTGTTTAATTCGGAGCTACGGCCTAGAAGATATGAGCAAAACAAGACAAGCATGGCAACGGTGCAAGATGCACCCAAACATCAAGCAAACACACTCCAAACATGAAAACAATATTATATTATGATTCTACATGCAAAATCACACAAGTTTCATATAGAACACACTCAAAACGGAGCAACGGGCTAAAAGATACATATAAAACTAGATATAACAACAAGCTGAAGTTAACAGCCACATAGCAACTTTGGGGCAAGGTAAATATATGCTACAACACCCAAACATCATAACAAGAAGCATGGATCTGAAGTAGACATATCCTACAACAAACAACTCCATTGGAGCAACTCCATAGGAGGCATGGATCAATAGCAACAAGCAACACCAAATTGAACATGCTAATAAAAACCTGACAGTTATATTTTATAGCAACTTGAGAGCATGAAATAAATAAGCTACAGCAGGTCATATGAGCAAGTAAGGGCATGAATGGATAGAAAATAACATGGAAAACAAGACATGATCATTAGCCACTCCAAAACAAGCATGGATTTGCCTAGGGCATCAAGCAAACATAGCATCAGGACATAACAGATTCCAAACTTAGCAGAAATTTCAATAAGTATAAAACAACAATAACAACATGGCATGTTTACAAGCATGTTTAAGCAAGGTTGTCAGAATCGCGATTTTGAATCGGATCGGAGCTTCGATGGTAGGATCGCAAATCGTAGAATCTTCACTATCAGAATCGTAGAAACGTAGATTTTAAGAACTAAAATCGTAGAATCATAGGGGTTAGTTTGGATCGTAAAGTCGTAGAATCGTATAACAGAATCGCGATTCTGACAACCTTGTGTTTAAGTCAACACAAGACATATCATGGAAAGTTAAATGCACCACAACAAAGACCATATTATTGTGCTTCTAAAACATCTAGACATGTGGCAAGAGGACAAACACATCAATAGCAAAGAGCAATTGAAATCAGCATCTCATAACAAGTTTCAGCACTTGACAGTCAAATGCACTTTTGCAACAGAGATTAACATGTCAATATGGACTCAAACAAGCATGCTACAGCCACCATCATGTAGTACACTTCAGAAGGAACATTTTGACATATCATTTGCTTCATTTGGATAAACATGCACCAAGTTATCATATCTCAAACATGGCAACAAAATAACATGTAGCGGCAGTTTATAACAAGTAGCACTCTTGCAACAGATAATAGAGCATCTAGATGAAGTCAAACAAGCATGGCACAATGGAACAAAGTGTAGAGCATATCACCACGATCATTTTGACATATCATTTGCATTATTTGGATAAGCACTCAAATAGTTACCAGCATGCAAAGTATGCAACATAATACTGACAGAAAAGGACTTGGCACTTTTTTAGACAAGGGAAAAAAACGGGTGTCATATAATAAAATGCGCATGGGGCGGGGAATAACGGTGGCTCACCCAGATGGGCCTGGCCCAGAAGAAGAGGAAGAAGCAGCAGGACTCAGCGCTGGCCAGGGCGCGGCTGGGCCTAGCGCCTTTGCCCTCGGCGGGGCCGTGGGGAAGGAGGCCGGCCGGCCCAGGCACTAGGAGGAGGCCCAGGCGCTGCCTGGAGCGGTCGGCCCTTGGCAGGCGGCTCTGGCCCAGCTCGCGAGCGCTGGCGACCGCATCGTCGTCCTCGCCCGACCGAACGAGGCCGAGCGAGGCCATGGCAGGCGGCGGCGGAACTTGCCGGTCTCCGGCGAGGAGACCTTGAGGGCGGCGGGGCGAGGCAGATCCGGTTGCCAGGCCCGGATCCGGCCGGAGGGAGCGGGCGCCGGCTGGGGAAGCTCCGGCGGCGGTCCTCGGAGAGACGGCGGCGGCGGACAGGAGCACTGGTGGAAGACCGGCGGCAAGCGGCGGCTGCCGGCGGTGAACGGGGCGCGGCGGAGCGGACGAATGGCGGCGGGGTCGCGCGCCGGCGATGGAGGCGAGGCGCTGGGCGCCTGCGGGCGGCGGCGCACGGGAATCGGGCCCGAAGGGCCGGCGGTGGGCTCACGGGCCCGCGGGTGGTGGGATGGCGGCGGGGACAAGTGGCGCTGCGGGAGAGGCTGATAGTGGCGGCGCGACTGATGTGGCATGCCGTGATTGGCCCGAGCGACGTGGAGGCGGCTCGACATGTCCAGCGGCGAGCGGACATGTCCGGCTGCACGGAGGAGGACGGGGTAGGGTTTGTTCTGCGAGAATTTTCGGGAGGAGCCACATATTTATAGGTAGAGGGAGCTAGGAGTGTCCAAATGAGGAGCCTTGTGCGGCCACGCGATCGTGATCGAACGACCGAGAGCATGGAGGGGTTAGAATGGGCTAGGTGGGCTGTCAGAAAGGGGTGCTGGGCCAAAATAGAAAAGGCCTCCAGCGGTTAACACGGTTAACCGTCGGGCTATCAAACGAGCTCCGAACGCGGCGAAACTTGACACGCGGTCTACCTATGTAAAATAAGACGACACGCCAAGTTTCAACCCATTCCGAGAACGTTTTCCGACCACTCATAAAATAAATACTCGGAGGCGCCGCGGGCGCGTGTGAGTGTGTCTGGGCTCAGAACGGACAACGGAAAGGACGAGGGGACTCGGGCGGATGCGAGTTTTGAAAACATGCTGATGCAACACACATGATGACATGGCAAAATGCAGCACGCAAGCCGATGACAAGGCAACGTCTACAAATAACTGGCTGACACCTGGCGCACCGGTCTCGGGGTGTCACACAAGTGCCAAGTGTTGTTGCTTGCAAAAGGCTTGGGACTTCAATTCTTGTAAACTGGAAACTAATTTTTTCATGTTCTCTTTTCCGTACAGGATACTACTGCTGAATTGCAAGTGCAATTGGATGATGCAAAGAACCGGCTTAAGCATCAAGACTCTGAGACCCAGACGGCTGAATCAAAATTTCCATTTAGTATGTCTGAAACAAATAAGCTGAAGGTTGAATTTGAGACGGAGAAGTCTGCTTGGGCTAAAGAGAGAAACGCCTTGGTGCAGAGAGCTGAAAAAGCTGAATCAACCCTTGAAAATGTGACAGCTGAACTCATCGGGTTAAAGGATCGTGTCTCTGAAATGACTTCATCTATCTTCGGTAAGCCGCCATGTTGCAAATTTGAAATTTCCTTTAAGTAACATAAACCGCCACTGACCAATTTACGACTCATGTAGGTAGCAGAAGCAATAATCTCGGCAGAGAGCCGCTTGTAAAACTTAAAGCCATTTACACCCTTGTGGAGCAGTTATACACGGGAGCTCAGTGCGCATTAGCTACTGTCTCTCTGTCCAACCAGGTACCAATTTTTTTTTTGTAGATGTGTTGAGGAGGCTGTCTGTACTGCCTGCCAGGTTTGATGAGATGAAGCGGTCATGTGCGAGATCCGGTGCTGTAACAACTTTGAGCCGGGCCAAGGCATGGATACCAGAGTTAGATCCATCCGACTTGGCTACTGGCTATCCAAGCTTGAAGGAAGATGGTACGGCCTTCGACCAAAAGGATTTTGCTGCCTGTGTTAAAGACATCCGCCCTTTGGCCAGCCTGATTGCCAGTGAGGCAGATTTGTCGAGATACCAGGCGGCTTACAACCTTGAAAACCAAAAGATGCCCACTCCGGCTTACAAAGTGATGTTGCTAATCCCTCCAATCAGTAAGCATACTTTTGCCCCTGAAATTGATCCGTCTGATCTTATCGATGAAGAGACTGAATTTGAAGCTTTGGTTGGCGTCGATTGGCTGTCTCAAAACTTTCAGATAGAGGAGGCCGAAGAACCAGAGAAGGATAAACCAGAGTCTTCAAAGCAGCAAGGACAAGGAGAATGAGTCGCCGGGTGGTTCACATGCTTGATCCTGTTTAGGAAAACACTTATTTTGATTGGCTCATTGAATCTTGTAATAGGGTAGTTGAACTTGAATCTGGTGTGCCATCGTGCACGGCTCTGCGTCTGTATGCTACTATTAATCCGCCAGGCATCGAAGTATGACTTTATACACTTGTGACAATATTGACTTGTGTAGATCAGTATAACCCTTATCCTGCACATAAACATAAAACATATGCCCCGGCGGCTTACCGCCGGGCGGGTCATTATGCCCAACCGGTGCCGCAGGGGACAGATGTCCATAACCAGGGCCGACTTAATTATAATAGAAAATAGTCATACCTGAGGATACGATTTAGACTACTGGCTTTATCAGTCTTCATGAAGTTATAACCTTGTAGACGTATTGCTCCAGAAATAAGATTGCTATTTTCTGGCGGCTTAGAGCTGTTCAATAGGTTGGGTTGCAGAGACCCGGAGAGGCTTCAAATATGAGCCATAAGAAGAGGCAGCTTGGCCGAACTTGCAAAGAATGCAAACAAAATCGAAGAACTCACCAAAAGTAAAAGAAAACAGAGAAAAGAGATCAAAAAACATCCGAGGCTTTTGCAGGCCGCCAACCCAAAGGTTCTTCTTCAATGAAACTAGCCTTGGTGGCCACTGGAAGGTACGTGCGTGCTATGAGCCGACACTCACAGTACCCAATCGATATTTGAACCTAGACAAGTAAAGGTCTTTGTTTTAAAGATACGCTTGCCTAGAGTATGCGGGGTCAGAGTTGCATCTTGCATCATAGGCCAAATTATCCAAGTTTCAAGGAAGGCAGCATATTGAGCCTGGATCTATCCTGACTATCTGTAAGCCGTGCTCTTGCATGACAACCGGCGTTTGAACCTCAGCAAGATGAGGTCTTGCTCGAATACGCCATATAAGACTGATTGCCAAGAGTTCGTCGGGTCAATCAGGATGACCTGATGGAGTTGAAGCAGCTGGGTACAAGTAGGATGACCCACAGGTTATGTCCTCTTTGGTCGAATACGCCCATGTTTGAACATAACCCGGTCAAATGGGTAGTAATGTTGTGTTCTCTTCGGTCGAATACGCCTATGTTTGAACAGGAAGCCCCCAAGTGACATACTTACAAATTATTCTCATCAAAGGCTTATGCTTGAGCTGTGCTATGCATCCAACTCTCTGTGGTCCCTGTAATTTGGGTATCAAGCCTCTTGAGTAAACATGTATGATGATTACAAGGACTCAGCTTTGAAGAAAACGGCAGAGGCCCCGAATTATCAGGGATGCCGGCTTTATTATACTGTTCTAATATTTACATCATAGAACTATATACATCATGAGCGCCGGAGGCTTAGGTATAGTAAGGCCAGAGATGAGCAATATTCCACGGCCGATTAGTCTCCTCCTCTAATGTGCGTGAATCCTTGTGCTCTCGAACGTCAATCAGATAGTATGCCATGTTGTGCAGATTCTTGTTGACGACAAAAGGTCCCTCCCAAGGCGGTGAAAGTTTATGCATACCAGTCTGATCTTGGATGAGCCGGAGAACTAAGTCACCTTCTTGAAAGGTTCTGGTCTTGACCCACCGGCTGTGATATCACTTGGAAGAACCGCCTCAGCTCCATAGACCATGAAGAAGGGTGTGTAACCTGTAGATCTGTTGGGCATTGTATTGATGCTCCATAACACAGAAGGTAACTCTTCCACCCAACAACTTGGCGTTCTCGTTACAGGAACCATAAGCCGGGGCTTGATCCCTCACAGAATCTCTTGATTAGCTCGCTCTGCCTGACCATTGGACTGGGGGTGAGCCATAGAAGAAACATCAAGTCGGATATGCTCACGCTGACAAAACTCCCTCATAGCACCCTTGGACAGATTAGTGCCATTGTCTGTTATGATACTATGGGGAAAACCAAAACGGAAAATCATTTTCTTGATGAATTGAACCGTTGTTTCCGCATCACACTTGTTGACTGGTTCCGCCTCAATCCACTTGGTAACCTTGTCCACTGCCACCTAAAGGTGGGTTTTCTTATACTTGGACCTCTTGAAAGGCCCAACCATATCAAGCCCCCAAGTCGCAAACGGCCAGGTTATTGGGATCATCCTCAACTCTTGAGCCGGAACATGAGCGCGTCGTGAAAATTTCTAACAACCGTCACATCTGCTGACCAAGTCTTCAGCATCAGCATGAGCCATTGCTACTTCTCGAGCCTGCGTTGTATTCCCTCGAAGAGGAAAGGGTGATGCAGCCCAGTAGCGTAAGTATTTCCCTCAGTTTTTGAGAACCAAGGTATCAATCCAGTAGGAGACCACGCGTGAGTCCCTCGCACCTGCACAAACAAATAAGAACTTCGCAGCCAACGCGATAAGGGGTTGTCAATCCCTTTACGGTCACTTACGAAAGTGAGATCTGATAGATAGGATAATTTGATATTTTTGGTATTTTTGGATATAAGAACAGAAAGTAAATAACACAAAGTAAAGTAGATATGAGAGTAATATGTTGAGAATAGACCCGGGGGCCATAGGTTTCACTAGTGGCTTATCTCACGGTAGCAAAATTCTACGGTGGGTGAACAAATTACTGTCGAGCAATTGATAGAAAAGTGCATAGTTATGAGAATATCTCGGCATGATCACTATATATAGGCATCACGTCCATGAAAAGTAGACCGAAACAATTCTGCATCTACTACTATTACTCCACACATCAACCGCTATCCAGCATGCATCTAGAGAATTAAGTTCATAAGAACAGAGTAATGCTTTAAGCAAGATGACATGATGTAGAGGGATAAACTCAAGCAATATGATATAAACCCCATCTTCTTATCCTCGATGGCAACAATACGATACGTGCCTTGATGCCCCTACTGTCACTGGGAAAGGACACCGCAAGATTGAACCCAAAGCCAAGCACTTCTCCCATTGCAAGAACTATAGATCTAGTAGGCCAAACCAAACCGATAATTCGAAGAGACTTGCAAGGATATTATAATCATACATAAAAGATTTTAGAAAAGAATCAAATATTTCTCATAGATAATCTTGATCATAAACCCACAATTCATCGGATCTCGACAAACACACCGCAAAAAGATTACATCGAATAGATCTCCTCGAAGATCAAGGAGAACTTGGTATTGAGATCCAAAAAGAGAGAAGAAGCCATCTAGCTAATATCTATGGACCCGAAGGTTTGTGGTAAACTACTCACAACTCATGGTGAGGCAATGGTGTTGACGTAGAAGCACTCCGTGGAAGATCCTCCCTCCGTCGGAGCTTCGGAACAGGCCCCAAGATGGGATCTCACAGGAACAGAAGGTTGCGGCGGTGGAATTAGGGTTTTCTCTGTTGCCTCGATGTTTTCAGGGTATATGGGTATATATAGGAGGAAGGAGGGCATCGGGGGAGCCAGAGGGGGCCCACGAGGGTGGGGGCGCGCCCTGTAGGAGGGGGCGCGCCCTGGTCCCTCATGGCCGCCTCCTTCGTTCCCTCGCGTGTACTCCAAGTCTTCTGTGTTGATACCGTTCCCAAAATAACTCTCGCGAAGGTTTCATTCCGTTTGGACTCCGTTTGATATTCCTTTTCTGCAAAACCCTGAAATAGGCAAAAAAATAGCAATCTGCACTGGGCCTTGGGTTAATAGGTTAGTCCCAAAAATAATATAAAAGTTTATAATAAAGCCCATTAAACATCCAAAACATATAATATAATAGCATGGAACAATCAAAAATTATAGATACGTTGGAGACGTATCAAGCATCCCCAAGCTTAATTCCTGCTCGTCCTCGAGTAGGTAAATGATAAAAACAATTTTTTTGATGTGGAATGCTAACCAACATAATTATCAATGTAATTCTCTTTGTTGTGGCATGAATGTTCAGATCCGAAAGATTCAAGACAAAAGTTCATATTGACATAAGAATAATAATACTTCAAGCATACTAACAAAGAAATCATGTCTTCTCAAAATAACATGGCCAAAGAAAGTTCATCCCTACGAAATCATATAGTTAGGCTATGCTCCATCTTCGTCACACAAATTATTCCAATCATGCACAACCCCGATTTCAGCGAAGCACTTGTTTCATACTTTAAAATTTTCAAACTCTTTCAACTTTCACGCAATATATGAGCATGAGCCATGGGCATAGCACTATGGGTGTAATAGGGTGGTGGTTGTGGAGAAGACAAAAAGAGGAAGATGGTCTCACATCAACTAGGCGTATCAATGGGCTATGGAGATGCCCATCGATAGATATCAATGTGAGTGAGTAGGGACTGCCCTGCAACGGATGCACTAGAGCTACAACTGTATGAAAGCTCAACAAAAGAAACTAAGTGGGTGTGCATCCAACTTGCTTGCTCACGAAGACCTAGGGCATTTGAGGAAGCCCATCGTTGGAAAATACAAGCCAAGTTCTATAATGAAAATTCCCACCAGTATATGAAAGTGACTAAACATGAGACTCTCTATCATGAAGAACATGGTGCTACTTTGAAGCACAAGTGTGGAAAAAGATAGTAGCATTGTCCCTTTTTTTCTTTTTCTTTTTCTTTTTTGGGGCCTTTCTTTTTTTTTCTTTGGCCTTTCCTTCTTTTTTTTCCTTTGGGACAATGCTCTAATAATGATGATCATCACACTTATATTGATTTACAACTCGATATTACAACTCGATACTAGAACAAAGTATGACTCTATATGAATGCCTCTGGCGGTGTACCGGGATGTGCAATGAATCAAGAGTGACATGTACGAAAAATTATGCATGGTGGCCTAGCCATAAATATGATGTCAACTACATGATCATGCATGGAAATATGACAATGATGAAGTGTGTTATAACAAACAGAACGGTGGAAAGTTGCATGGCTATATATCTCGGAATGGCTATGGAAATGCCATGATAGGTAAGTATGGTGGCTGTTTTGAGGAAGGTATATGGTGGGTGTATGGTACCGGCGAAGGTTGTGCGGTACAAGAGAGGCTAGCAATGGTGGAAGGGTGAGAGTGCGTATGATCCATGGACTCAACATTAGTCATAAAGAACTCACATACTTATTGCAAAAATCTACAAGTCATCAAAACAAAGTACTACACGCATGCTCCTAGGGGGGAGGTTTGTAGGAGTTAACCATCACGTGCCCCCGACCTCCACACAAAGGATGACACTCAATGAAATACTTCATGCTTCAAATTTGTCACACAACGGTTAACATACGTGCATGCTACGGGACTTGCAAACCTCAAAACAAGTATTTCTCAAGTTCACAATTATTCTACTAGCATGACTCTAATATCACCATCCTCATATCTCAAAACAATCATCAAGTATCAAACTTCTCTTAGTATTCAATGCACTTTATATGAAAGTTTTTACTATACTCATCTTGGATGCCTATCATATTAGGACTAGTTTCATAACCAAAGCACATTACCGTGCTGTTCTAAAAGACTCTCAACAGGATATAAGTGAAGCATGAGAGATCAACAATTTCTACAACATAAAACCACCACCATGCTCTAAAAGATATAAGTGAAGCACCAGAGCAAAACTATCTAGCTCAAAAGATATAACTGAAGCACATAGAGTATTCTAATAAATTCTAAACCATATTTATCTCTCTCAACGGGTGTGTCCAGCAAGGATGAGTGTGGCAAACTAAGAAGCAAAGACTCAAATCATACAAGATGCTCCAAGCAAAACACATATCATGTGGTGAATAAAAATATAGTCCCGAGTATAGTTACCGATAGATGAAGATGAAAGAGGGGATGCCTTCCCGCGGCATCCCCAAGCTTAGGCTTTTGGTTGTACTTGAATTTTACCTTGGGGTCCCTTGGGCATCCCCAAGCTTAGGCTCTTGCCACTCTTGTTTCCGTAGTTCATCAAAGCCATACTCAAAACTTGAAAACTTCACAACACAAAACTTAGCCAAACATCTCGTGAGCTCTGTTAGTATAAGAAAACAAACCACCACTCAAAGGTACTGTAATGAACTCATTCTTTGTTTATATTGGTGTTAAACCTACTGTATTACAACTTCTCTATGATTCATACTCCCCAATACTACTCATAGATGCATCAAAATAAGCAAACAACACCCGAAAAACAGAATCTGTCAAAAACAGAACAGTCTGTAGTAATCTGTAACTTTCAGATACTTTTGTAACTCCAAAAAATTGAAATAAATTGCTAAACGTGAGGAATTTTTCTATTAATCATATGCAAAAAGAATCAACTAAATAGCACTCTCCAGTAAAATCTGGTGACTAATCTCGTGAGCGCTAACATTTCTATTTTTTACAGCATGATTATATAAACTTCACACAAGTCTTCCCAAAGGTTCTACTTAACACAAACACTAATTAAAACACAAAACCACATCTAAACAGAAGCTAGATGCAATATTTATTCCTAAACAGAAGCAAAAACAAAGAAAATAAAATTGGGTTGCCTCCCAACAAGCGCTATCGTTTAACGCCCCTAGCTAGGCACGATACAAGGATAGATCTAGGTATTACCATCTTTGGTAGGCAATCCATAAGTGGCTCTCATAATATATTCATAAGGTAATTTGATTTTTTCTAGGAAAGTGTTCCATGCCTTTCCTTAACGGAAATTGGAATCTAATATTTCCTTCCTTCATGTCAATAATTGCACCAATCGTTTAAAGGAAAGGTCTACCAAGAATAATAGGGCATGAAGGATTGCAATCTATGTCAAGAACAATGAAATCTATGGGCACATAATTCCTATTGGCAACAATAAGAACATCATTAATCCTTCCCATAGGTTTCTTAATGGTAGAATCCGTAAGATGCAAATTTAAAGAACAATCATCAAGATCATGGAAACCTAACAAATCACACAAAGTTTTTGGGATTTTAGAAACAGTTGCACCCAAATCACACAAAGCAAAGCATTCATGATCTTTAATTTTAATTTTAATAGTAGGTTCCCACTCATCATAAAGCTTTCTAGGGATAGAAACTTCTAATTCAAGTGTTTCTTCATAAGATTGCATCAAAGCATGAACTATGTGTTTGGTAAAGGCCTTATTTTAACTATAAGCATGCGGAGAATTTAGTACATATTGCAACAAGGAAATACAATCTATCAAAGAGCAATTATCATAATTGAATTCCTTGAAGTCCAAAATAGTGGGTTCATCACTATGCAAAGTTTTAAACTCGTCAATCCCACTTTTAACAATTTTAGCATCAAGATCTAAAAACTCCGAATCATTGGGACGCCTTTTAACTAAAGTAGACTCATCTCCAGTCCCATCTTTGTCAAGATTCATACTAGAAAACAAGGATCTAATAGGAGACACATCAATAACTTTCAGATCTTCATCTTTATTTTCATGATAACTAGAGGAACACACTTTCATAAAGCAATCCTTTTTAGCACGCATCCTAGCGGTTCTTTCTTTGCATTCATTAATGGAAATTCTCATGGATTTGAGATACTCATTGATATCATTCTTGGGTGGAATAGATCTAAGTTTCAAAGAATCAAAATCAAGAGTAATTCTATCCACATTTCTAGCCAACTCATCAATCTTAAGCAATTTTTCTTCAAGCAAAGCATTAAAATTCTTTTGCGAATTCATAAACTCCTTAACACTAGTTTCAAATTCAAAAGGCATCTTACCAAAATTTCCATAAGAGTTATTGTAGGAATTACCATAATTATTAGAGGAATTACTAGGAAAAGGCCTAGGATTAAAGTTTCCTCTATAAGCATTGTTACCAAAATTATTCCTACCAACAAAATTCACATCCAAAGATTCATTGTTATTTTCAATCAACATGGATAAAGGCATATCATTAGGATCAGAAGAAGCACTCTTAGTAGCAAATAATTTCATAAGTTCATCCATCCTTCTACTCAAAACACTAATCTCTTCAATAGCATGCACTTTTTTACTAGTTGATCTTTCGGTGTGCCATTGAGAGTAGTTAACCATAATATTATCTAGGAGTTTGGTAGCTTCTCCTAAGGTAATTTCCATGAAAGTGCCTCCTGCGGCCGAATCTAAAAGATTTTTAGAAGAAAAATTCAAGCCTGCATAAAAGTTTTGTATAATCATCCATAAGTTCAAACCATGTGTAGGACAATTACATATCATTAATTTCATTCTCTCCCAAGCTTGCGCAACATGCTCATTATCTATTTGCTTAAAATTCATAATATTGTTTCTAAGAGAGATAATCTTAGCGGGAGGAAAATACTTACAGATAAAAGCATCTTTGCACTTATTCCATGAATCAATACTATTTCTAGGCAAAGAGGAAAACCAAGTTTTAGCATGATCTCTAAGTGAAAATGGAAATAGCTTCAATTTAACAATATCATTATCCGTATCCCTCTTCTTTTTCATATCACACAAATCAACAAAGTTGTTCATATGGGTAGCGGCATCTTCACTGGGAAGGCCGGAAAATTGATCTTTCATGACATGATTCAACAAGGCAACATTGATCTCACATGATTCATCATTGGTAATAGGAGCAATCAGAGTGCTAATAAAATCATTATTGTTGGTATTGGAGAAGTCACACAATTTGGTATTGTTTTGAGCCATAGTGACAAGACACACAAGCAAACAAGAAGCAAGCGAATGGTAAACACACGGCAAAAGAAGGGCAAATAAAACGGCAATGGTGAAGTGGGGGAGAGAAATGCAAGAGCAAAAAATGTAATGCGAAGGATAAGGGTTTGTGATAGGTACTTCGTATATGACTTTTGCGTAAGCCTCCCTGGCAACGGCGCTAGAAATTCTTCTTGCTACTTCTCGAGCTTGCATTGTATTCCCTCGAAGAGGAAATGGTGATGCAGCACAGTAGCGTAAGTATTTACCTCAATTTTTGAGAACCAAGGTATCAATCTAGTAGGAGACCACATGCGAGTCCCTTGCACATGCACAAACAAATAAGAACTTCACAGCCAACGCGATAAGGGGTTGTCTATCCCTTTACGGTCACTTACGAAAGTGAGGTCTGATAGATAGGATAATATGATATTTTTGTTATTTTTGGATATAAGAACAGAAAGTAAATAACACCAAGTAAAGTAGATAGGAGATTAATATGTTGAGAATTTACTCGGGGGCCATAAGTTTCACTAGTGGCTTCTCTCATGATAGCAGAATTCTACAGTGGGTGAACAAATTACTGTCGAGCAATTGATAGAAAAGTGTATAGTTATGAGAATATATAGGCATGATCATTATATATAGGCATCGCGTCCGTGACAAGTAGACCGAAACGATTCTGCATCTACTACTATTACTCCACACATTGACCGCTATCCAGCATGCATCTAGAGTATTAAGTTCATAGGAACAGAGTAATGCTTTAAGGAAGATGACATGATGTAGAGGGATAAACTCAAGCAATATGATATAAACCCCATCTTTTTATCCTCGATGGCAACAAGACAGTACGTGCCTTGCTGCCTCTACTGTCGCTGGGAAAGGACAACGCAAGATTGAACCCAAAGCCAAGCACTTCTCCCATTGCAAGAACTATAGATCTAGTGGGCCAAACCAAACCGATAATTCGAAGAGACTTGCAAGGATATTATAATCATACATATAAGATTTCAGAAAAGAATCAAATATTTTTCATAGATAATCTTGATCATAAACGCACAATTCATCGGATCTCGACAAACACACCACAAAAAGATTACATCGAATAGATCTCCTCGAAGATCGAGGAGAACTTGGTATTGAGATCCAAAAAGAGAGAAGAAGCCATCTAGCTAACAACTACGGACCCGAAGGTCTGTGGTAAACTACTCACAACTCATGGTGAGGCAATGGTGTTGATGTAGAAGCACTCCGTGGAAGATCCCCCCTCCGGCGGAGCTCCGGAACAGGCCCCAAGATGGGATCTCACGGGAACAGAAGGTTGTGGCGGTGGAATTAGGGTTTTCTCTGTTGCCTCGATGTTTTTAGGGTATATGGGTATATATAGGAGGAAGAAGGGCATCGGGGGAGCCAGAGGGGCCCCACGAGGGTGGGGGCGCGCCCTGTAGGAGGGGGCACGCCCTGGACCCTCGTGGCCGCCTCCTTCATTCCCTCACATGTACTCCAAGTCTTCTATGTTGATATCGTTCCAAAAATAACTCTCACGAAGGTTTCATTCCGTTTGGACTCCGTTTGATATTCCTTTTCTGCAAAACCCTGAAATAGGCAAAAAAATAGCAATCTGCACTGGGCCTTGAGTTAATAGGTTAGTCCCAAAAATAATATAAAAGTGTATAATAAAGCCCATTAAACATCCAAAACATATAATATAATAGCATGGAACAATAAAAAATTATAGATACGTTGGAGATGTATCAGCCGTCAACCAATAGAACCCGTGACGAAAAGCTTTTGCCACAAGAGATTTAGAGCCGGCGTGATGACCACAATCTCCCTCGTGGATCTCTTGCAGGATCTCACACCCTTCCTCACGCGATACGCAAAGTTGAAACGCCCATGTAACACCGCGATGGTGCAACTCTCCGTTGACAATCGTCATCGACTTAGACCGCCAGGTTATCTGTCTGCCCAAGATTTCATCCTCAGGTAACTCACCCCGGGTCATGTAAACAAAATACGCAATCGTCCAGTCAGGTATAACATGAAGAGCCGCCACCAGCTGTGCCTCCGGGTCAGGAATACCAAGGTCCTCCTCTGTAGGCAACTTGACGGACGGGTGAAGCAAAACATCCAAAAAGGTGTTGGGCGGCACCGGCTTACGTTGAGATCCTAACCGGCTTAAGGCATCAGCCGCCTCGTTCTTCCTTTGATCAATATGCTCAACTTGGTAACCCTTGAAGTGACCCACAATAGCATCAACCTCTCGACGATAAGCCGCCATGAGTGGGTCCTTGGAATCCCAGGTGCCAGAAACCTGCTGAGCTACCAGATCTGAATCGCCAAAGCATCTTACCAGGCTAAAGTTCATCTCCTTGGCCATCTGAAGATCATGGAGCAAGGCCTCATACTCAGCTGCATTATTAGTACATTGGAACATTAACCGGAGAACATAAGAAATTTTTTCACCTCGCGGGGAAGTTAAGACAACTCCAGCCCCCGAGCCTTCTAACTGTCTGGATCCATCAAAGTGAATTGTCCAATATGTGCTATCCGGTTTTTCCTCACGCCTGTGCAGTTTTGTCTAGTCATTGATAAAATCCACGAGCGCTTGCGATTTGATAGCCGTTCGAGGCACATATTTTAAATCATGAGGCCCAAGATCAATGGCCCACTTGGCCACTCGTCCTGTGGCTTCTCTATTTTGGATGAAATCCCCTAAGGGAGCAGAACTCACCACCGTAATAGGGTGACCCAAAAAATACTACTTGAACTTTCGGCTCGCCATGAAAACCCCATATACTAGCTTATGCCAATGTGGATATCTCCGTTTGGACTCAATGAGCACCTCACTGATATAATAAACCGGCCTTTGGACCGAATATTCTTTGCCAGCCTCTTTCCTTTCCGCCACAATTGCCACATTGACAGCCCTGCTATTTGCAGCGACGTATAATAACAATGGCTCCTTGTCAATGGGGGCCGCAAGAACCGGTGGCTCAACCAATTATTTCTTGAGTGCCTTGAACGCCTTGTCAGCAGCTTCACTCCAGACAAAGTCATCTGTCTTTTTCATCATCTGATATAGAGGGATAGCCTTTTCACCTAAGCGGCTTATGAACCGGCTCAACGCTGCTATCCGTCCTGCCAAGCGCTGGACATCATTGACACACTTCTGTCTTGCCAAGGAGGTGATGGCCTTGATTTTCTCCGGGTTAGCCTCGATGCCTCACTTAGAGACCAAAAAACCCAAGAGCTTGCCTGCTAGAACACCAAAGACACACTTGGCCAGGTTAAGCATCATCTTGTACACCCAGAGATTGTCAAACGTTTCCTTCAAGTCGTCAATCATGGTCTCCTTCTTTCTGGATTTGACCATAATGTCATCCACATAAGCATGAACATTATGTCCAATCTGGCCGTGCAGGCAATTCTGTATGCACCGCTAGTAAGTCGCCTGGGCACTCTTGAGCCCGAAAGGCATAGACACATAGCAGAAGGCTCCAAACGGAGTGATGAAAGCCGTCTTCTCCTGGTCCTTAACTGCCATCTTGATCTGATGATACCTAGAATAAGCATCCATAAAACTCAAGCGCTCACAACTCGCCGTAGCATCAATGATCTGATCAATACGAGGGGGGCGAACGGGTCAGCTGGGCAAGCCTTGTTTAAGTGTGTGTAGTCCACACACATTCGCCAAGTACCGTTCTTTTTAAGCACCAAAACCGGGTTAGCCAACCACTCAGGATGAAAAACTTCCACGATGAACCCGGCCGCTAAGAGCTGGGCCACCTCTTCACCAATGGCCTTTCGTCTCTCTTCGTTAAAACGGTGAAGAAACTGTCTGACCAGCTTATACTTCGGATCAATATTGAGAGTGTGCTCAGCGAGTTCTCTCGGTACACCCGGCATGTCTGAAGGCTTCCATGCAAAGATGTCCCGGTTCTCACGGATGAACTCGATGAGCGGGCTTTCCTATTTCGGATCTAGATTAGCGCTGATGATGAACTGCTTAGATGAGTCGCCAGGAACAAAGTCAACTAGCTTGGTGTCGTCCGCCGATTTAAACTTCAGCAACGGGTCATGCTCTGTGGTTGGCTTCTTCAAAGACGTCATATCTGCCGGGTCAACTTATCTTTATAAAACTTAAGCTCCTCTATGGCACAAACTGACTTTGCGTAAGCCGCATCGCCTTCTTCACATTCCAGGGCTATCATGCGACTCCCATGCACTGTAATGGTCCCCTTGTGACCCGACATCTTAAGCTGCAAATAAACATAACACGGCCTTGCCATGAACTTAGCATAAGCCGACCTCCCAAAGAGAGCATGGTATGGGCTGTGGATCCTAACAACCTCAAACATTAAAGTCTCCATCCTGGCATCATATTCATTCCCAAAGGTTACCTGCAAATTAATTTTGCCCACCGGGTACGCCGACTTACCAGGCACAACTCCATGAAAGACAGTGTTGGACGACCTAAGTTTCTTGTCAGTTAATCCCATACGACGGAAGGTATTGTAGTAAAGGATATTGATGCTGCTGCCTCCGTCCATGAGTACCTTGGTGAACTTGTATCCTCCGACCTGAGGCGCTACCACCAAAGCCAGCTGACCCGGATTATCAACTCGGGGTGGGTGATCTTCGCGACTCCACACGATGGGCTGCTCAGACCATCGCAAGAAACGGGGAACTGCCGGCTCAACTGCATTCACCGCCCTTTTATGAAGCTTCTGGTCCCGCTTGCACAGACTTGTGGTGAAGACGTGGTACTGCCCACTGATCAACTGCTTCGGGTTACTTTGATAACCGGACTGATGCTGATTCCCTTGATTGTTCTGCTGGTTGTTGCCGCCTTGATTTCCTTGGCCCTGAAAACCGGAGTTTGAGCCGCCGCCTCCATGACCCGAACCATGAAAACCGGACCCTGAGCCGCCATTTGGTCCATAATTGTTCTGGATAGACACCCTGTAAGACCTCATGATGCTGCAATCTTTCCACATATGGGTGGCCGGCTTTTCGTCCGTTCCATGCTTTGGACATGGCTGATTCATCACCTCATCAATGTTATATCTTGGAGGCGGCTTCCCCTTACGATGCTGGTTAAAATTCCGTGCCCTAGTGTTAGCTACAAAAGTGTCAGCCTTGCATTTATTGCCACTGTTTTGATTGGCCGGGTTAAACTGATGTCCTCCTGGGTCATTACTCTTCTTTCCCTTTCCCGGTCTTTCAGCCTCAGACTCGGGGTCCTTGGTACTATCAGAGTCGGCATATTTGACGAGAGCCGCCATGAGCTCCTCCATATCACCACCATGACGCTTAAGACGCCCCAACTTCAGCTTGAGCGGAATGAACCAGAAATTTTTCTCCAACATTAATATCGCGGATTCGGCGTTGATCTTATCTGAAGAATGCATGATGGTTGAGACCCGGCGCACCCAACTGGTCGTTGATTCGCCCTCGTTCTGAACTCAAGAATCTAGATCCACAATTGACATTGGTTGCTTGCATATATCCTTGAAATGCTTGATAAACTTGGCCTTCAGCTCGGCACATGACCCAATGGAATTGACGACCAATCCTTTCAACCAGTTACGAGCTGTGCCTTCCAGCATCATGGTGAAATACTTAGCACATGCGGCTTCACTAACATCCAGCATCTCCATAGCCATCTCGTAACTCTCTATCCAAGCCTCGGGGAGCTGATCTGCTGTGTAGTTAGGCACCTTACGAGGGCCCTTGAAATCCTTGGGCAATCGCTCATTCCGTATAGCCGCCGTTAAACACGGTACGCCCCAAGCTCTAGAAGTCATGCCTGTCTCCACTGAAGTTGCCGGGTAATATGGCGCCGACTGACGATCAGCCGCCTGAGCCGCCAGCTCAGCCTCTCGGCGCATCCTACCCCGATCCACAAAATCATGCGCATTAGCGTCATGCCGCGCCGGGTTATGCCCACGAGGCAAGTTACGGCGTCGCTCTGTGCTTGAAACCTCTGGCGAGTCAACTGACTTTAAGAGTAAGCGTGTTGCTGCTGCAGCGCCGTCTGAAGCAGTTCCTGGGCCCTCCGGGTCTCCACTTCCACTGGAGTTTCGCCCTCAACTGGCAAAGCCGCCAATCTCATCGCCGCTGCTATCATGTTATCTAGAGGGTTGGAATAGTGACCCGCCGACATCGCCGGGTAATGTGGTGTCGGGCGGTTTTGATTTGCATAGAGAGAGCCTGTCTTACGCGGTTGAACTGGCCCTCCGGCCCTAGGGGCTTCAGCCGTCCGGTTTGCCCCCGGCGGGTTACTGCCCCCTGCTCCAGATGTGTTGAAAAGATTCCTCGGCTCATAAACGAAAGGCAGACGACTCCTTTGCTTCCACCTCATGACCTCATTAGCAACGTTCTGATCCACCGAGAATCGGTAAGAATCCACTTGAATCCACTGAGCCTGGGTATCCAAGACAGCCCGTTCTGCAGTCATCCTGGCGTTCTCTGCCGCCAGGTCTATCTTGGCTTATGCTATCTCCTGTCGCAGCTTATCCATATGCGCCTTGTGTTGGTCCTGGTTCTCTGGGGTTACCTCCTTTCCCATCAGAGTCGCCAGAGCCTCCGACAGATCTATCAAGACTTGAGCCGGCGGGCGCGTTGATTCGCCCACGCCTGCTGCGGTTGTGGTCGCCTCGGGCATTATAGCCCCGACGACTGTCGATCCAAGAGCCGGCTAGGTGCTAGTCATGAAAATTGCTACCTTGCTCGACGGCTCACAAGGGTCCGGAATACTGCTACCGTCGGACAAGCCCCCAAGCCGTCTGCACAACATCTGATACATTGAATTAGTCTCACCTGTGGACGACTCACCATCGAAGAGAGCGGCCATCTCACCGCGAGATCCAGAGCCTCCAACGCCCTGGATGTATCCAACAAAGGCACGCTTCATGGCGGGCTGAACCCGGACAGGTCACGCACGCTGAGCCGTCTCGAAGATGTCGGTGCAGGTGTCCGGCTCAGGGCCCGGTTCGCCGATCTTGCCGATGAAGACATGGATTCCGCCGAAGGGGACCCGATACCCGTACTCAATTGAGCCGGCCTCGGGACCCCAGCCTTCATGATCGTTGTAAAGCTTACCGCGACGACTCTTGGTCATCCGGCCCAGAGCGTATCCCTTGAGCCCTTCGAAGTTGCCCTTCAAGAACTCGAAACCACAGGCCGCAGGCCCCACGGTGGGCGCCAACTGTCGTGGAGTTGTCACGGCAGATGTCCTAGGGTAAGGACTTAATTGCGGAGCCATAGTGACGTGGTTAGCTTAAAGGGGTTAACACGGGACAAGATACACGGGAAGTTTATACTGGTTCGGCCCCTTGCGGTGAGGGTAAAACCTAATCCAATTTGAGGTCGAATTGCTGGGGTGTCGATTGATAGGGAGCGAATACGCTTTCCTAGCCCTCGATCTGTTGTTTCTTGCCCTAAGCTGCTGCTGGGTCGTCCCCTTATATACACGGGTTGATGCCCCGCGGCCTACGGAGTCCCGGCCGGCTCATACAATCGTGTCCGGCCTGGTGACTCTTGTTACATGCCTTACAATACAAGTCACATATATGGCGGTTGATACTTACAGGCCTTAAGCTGCCTTGGGCCTCGGGCCCTCATTTAAACCGCCATCTTCAACATGCTTCTGGGCTGGGCCCATGAGCCGCCATTGGGTAACCCGGCCCCTCTGGAGGGTCATATCAAATACTTAGGGTATGTTTGGATTTCTCCCACGATGGCCCTGCCAAATCAGGGCGAGCCAATATTTTGGCGGACAAATCCGCCGCCCTAGTTTCGCCAGCGCATGGGCGCAAAACCAGAACTAGCGACCAAAATATTGGCGTGGAAAGGAAAGTTGCACTTCAAACCAAACGCTGGCCCATGTAATCAGTCAACGCCAAATTTTTGGTATGGTAAGCGTCGACAGTGATCCAAACAACCTCTTATATCCCCAACAGGCCCAGTTTTGGGTTTCTTCATGGGAGCGACAACTTGCTTGCCATTCTTCTTGAAGTTCCATTTCTTTCACTTGCCCTTTTTCTTGAAACTAGTGGTCTTGTTAACCATCAACACTTGATTCTCGTTCTTGATTTCTATCTTCGACGATTTCAGCATCGCGAAGAGCTCAAGAATCATTTTCGTCATCCCTTGCATATTATAGTTCATCACGAAGCCTTTGTAGCTATGGCAGTGATTGAAGAACTTTATCAATAACACACTCATCTGGGAGCTCAATTCCCAACTGAGTCAAGTGGTTGTGGTACCCAAACATTCTGAGTATGAGTTCACTGCGAGAACTGTTCTCCTCCATTTTAGAGATAAAGAACTTGTTGGAGACTTCATATCTCTCAACCTGGGCATTTGCTTGAAATATTAACTTCAGCTCTTGGAACATCTCATATGCTCCGTGGTGTTCAAAACGCTTTTGAAATCCTGGTTCTAAGCCGTAAAGCATGGCACACTGAACTACACAGTAGTCATCAGATCGAGCTTCCAAGACGTTCATAACATCTACATCCGTTCCTGCAGCAGGTCCCTCACCTAGCGGTGCATCAAGGACATAATTCTTCTGTGCAACAATGAGGATAATCCTCAAGTTACGGGCCTAGTCTGTGTAGTTGCTACCATCATCTTTCAACTTAGCTTTCTCCAGGAACGCATTAAAATTCAAGGGAATGGTAGCATATGCCATTGATCGACAACATAGATATGCAAAATACTATTAAGACTAAGTTCATGATAAATTTAAGTTCAATTAATCAAATTACTCAAGAACTCCCACTTAAATCAACATCCCTCAAGTTGTCTAAGTGATACATGATCCCAATAAACTAACCCATGTTCGATCATCACGTGAGATGGGGTAGTCATCGATGGTGAACATCTCCATGTTGATCATATCTACTATATGACTCATGTTCGACCTTTCGGTCTCCAGTGTTCCGAGACCATGTCTGTACATGCTAGGCTCATCAAGTTTAACCTAAGTATTCTGCATGTGCAAAACTGGCTTACACCCGTTGTATGTGAACGTAAAGTCTATCACACCCGATCATCGCGTGGTGCTACGAAACGATGAACTTTAGCAACGGTGCATACTCGGGGAGAACTCTTCTATCTTGAAATTAGGTGAAGGGATCATCTTATAATGCTACCGTCGTTCTAAGCAAAATAAGATGCAAAAAGGATAAACATCACATGCATTCAAAATATGTGACATGATATGGCCATCATCGTCTTGTGCTTTTGATCTCCATCTTAAAAGCATCGGTATGATCTCCATCGTCACCGACACGACACCTTGATCTCCATCATTGAATCGGGGGCGTCTTGCCAACTATTACATCTCCAACTATTGCAAAGACATAGTGATAAAGTAAAACAATTCCATGTCCCTTAAGTGATTGGAACGTAGGTCATACAATAATTAAACACAACCGTAAGGCTCCTGCCTGTTGTCATACTCATCGACATGCAAGCCGTGAACTTATTAAAAACATGATCATCTCATACATCAACATATATCAAATCATATCTTGACCATATCACATCACGACATGCCCTCCAAAACAAGCTAGACGTCCTCTACTTTGCTGTTGCAAGTTATATGTGGATGCTACGAGCAACTAGTAAGAACCGTTCTTACCTACGCAAAACCACAACGGTGATTATCAAGTTTGCTATTTTAACCTTCTGCAAGGACCGGCTGTAGTCAAGTCCAATTCGACTAAAGTAGGAGAAACAGACACACACCAACCACCTTTATGCCAAACAAGTTGCATGGCAGTCGGTGGAACTGGTCTCATGTACGTGGACATGTAAGGTTTGTCCGGGCCACTTCATCCCACAATGCCACCGAATCAAAATAAGACGTTGGTGGTAAGCAGTATGAACATCACCGCCCACAACTTCTTTGTGTTCTACTCGTGCATACCATCTACGCATAGACCTTCCTCATGATGCCACTGTTGGGAAACGTGCATAGAAAACAAAAAATTCTACGCACATGCAAGATCTATCCATGGAGATGCATAGCGCTACGAGAGGAGGAGAGCTTCTAAATACCCTTTTAGATCGCTAAGAGGAAGCGTTTATCAACGCGGTTGATGTAGTCGTACACCTTCACGATCCGTCCCGATCAAGTACCGAACATACGGCACCTCCGCGTTCAGCACACGTTCAGCTCGATGACGTCCTCACCTTCTCGATCCAGCAAGAGAGGTGAAGTAGTAAATGAGTTCCAACAGCATGACGACAAGGTAAAACTATCCGCAGGGCTTCGCCAAGCACAATAGACATGGATGGATGAGGAACTAGAACTAGAGGGAAAGGGGCACCACACATGGCTTGGGGATCATGATGTGTCTTTCCCCTCTCCCTGCTCTCTGGGGGAGGGGAGGCAGCCCTAGGGCGCCCCCAAGGGGCCGTTGGCCAGCCGTAGCCTCCTGCCATGGGCGCGCCACCTTCCTTATTTGGCGCGTGAGAGAACGACAGGAGGGAGGTGCCCCCCTTTCCTTTCCTTGAGCGAGGAGAAAGGCAGGAGTGGCTAGCCCTTCTTCTTTACTTCCCCTAGGGCTGCGGCTAGGATGGGGGCGCGCCAACCCCATTTTGGGCTAGTGTGCTCCCTCCCCTTGGCCCGTTTCGGCCCATTAACTCCCGTGGCCTCCCGGGACCCCTTTCGGTGATCGGATAAATACCTAGTGCATTCCGAAACCTTTCCGGTGACCAAATAGTATCATCCTATATATCAATATTTACCTCCGGACCATTACGAAGATCCTCGTCATGTCCGTGATCTCATCAGGGACTACGAACAACATTCGGTCACCAATTCACATAACTCATATAATACTACATCGGCAACTAACGTTAAGCATGCGGACCCTACGAGTCTGAGAATGATGTAGACATGACCGAGACGACTCTCTGATCAATTACCAATTGCGGAACCTGAATGCCCATATAGGTTCCTATATATTCTATGAACATCTTTATCGATCGAACCTTTATGACAACACACGTAGTTCCCTTTGTCTATCGGTATGTTACTCACCTGAGATTCGATCGTCGATATCTCCATAGCTAGTTCAATCTCGTCACCGGCAAGTATCTTTACTCGTTCTGTCATACATCTTCTTGCAACTAACTCCTTAGTCACTTTGCTAGCAAGCTGCTTGTGATGTTGTATTACCGAGAGGGCCTAGAGATACCTCTTTGTCACATAGAGTGACAAATCCCAGTCTCGATCCATGCCAACACAACAGACACCTTCGGAGATACCTCTAGAGCATTTGTATGACCACCCAGTTATGTTGTGATGGTTGATAGCACACAAGGTATTCCTATGAGTCCGGGAGTTACATGATCTCATGGTCGAAGAAACATGTATTTGACATTTAGAAAGCAGTAGCAGTAAACTGAACAATCAAATGTTATGCTAACAGATGAGTCTTGTCCATCACATCATTCTCCTAATGATGTGACCCCATTATCAAATGAAAGCTCATGTCTATGGTTAGGAAACCCTAACCATGTTTGATCAATGAGCTAGTATAGTAGAGGCTCAGTAGGACATGGTATGCGTTTATGCAATCACACATGTATTGAAGTTTTCGGTGAATACAATTCTAGCATGAATAATAAACCTTTATCATGAATAAGGAAATATAATAATAACAACTTTATTATTGCCTCTAGGGCATATTTCCATCATTCTTTCCTCCTCCTCCGGATCTCTCTCATCTCTCTGATCCTTCTCGTAGATGGCCGCCACCCTGCCTCCACTTGTCTTCTGCCACCTCCGGCTTGGATCCCGGGGGATCCGGCCGAGGCCCACTCTGCGCCGCCGTCCCCGGTCTCCTGATGCCCCCCTCGCCGGCGTCCCCTACATCCTCACCACCGCGTCGGCCATATCCCCGGTGAGGATCGTCCTCGCCATCGCCCGCGTGCCCCCACTGGGTGGGCCCCGTTGTCGGCCGCTGTAGACCGCCTCGACCCAGCTGGATCGCCCGATTCAGCTGAACCGGACCGACCCATGGAAAACCCCCTAACTGCCACCAGACTACTTCATGCAGTCAGCCGGACCAACGGGCCCTAGGTGAGCGGCCCACTGCTATTCCCCACCTGCATGTTGTATACTATCCATCACTCGCATCATTTTTTCACTATTTTGACTGCCAATAATCACAATATAGGCATTTTGTAACTGCTACAACTATGTGCATGTTGATACTCTCGGGATGATTTATGTATGAAAGTTGATCTACTCTCTATGCTCTACATGCTTGTTGCATTCGCATTAATGTTATGGTTAATCTACATGTTCTAGTCTTAGTTGGAAAAGTGCATCCTGATATTAATTGTAGAAACAATTAAAACATTCAAACTTGCCATGATGTTTGCCACTAATCCAGAAGTCATATGCATATGTTTCCTTCATGAGTTTTGCTCCATGTGATGTGTACTTTGATGTCATGCGCTTGGTTTCCAGGTAAACTTGATGTAGCATGTCTCTTTGTTGCTCTCAAGTTTCCATCATGATAAAACTGTCAACTTGTTAACAACATGATCCATTTTGAAAAAAATCATACTAATTAATGTATACATCATATGAATTTGGCCTAGTGAAGTAAGTTGGAGATTTCCATGTTTTCTGTATGCTCATGTCATTTTCATAAATATTAAAATCGATATGCTTGCTATTATGTGAATACCAAGTTAAAGAACATGCGGTGCCCCCATGTTTGGTTTTGGTAACTGAGGATAATCTCTATAGACTAAGGGTTGCCTTGAGTTATATTTGAAGGATTGTTCATAGGCTTTTCTTGGAGTTCATTTGTTGGTTTCGAGGAGAGTTGGTAATGACCAAGGTGATATTCAAGGAATTACCTAAAGATTGGTCATGTGAGAGGTTGATCAATACTAAGTCAAAGAGTGAATCAAGTTGGTCAACACACAAAGCGTAGAAGATGTACCGAGAGGGATCAAGCAATCCCATGGTATGGTAAGCATTGTCAATCATGCTTTGTGCACTAACCCATGGTCTTCGTGAGAGTTCTTTGTGGGGTTAGGTTGCGTTGTGCAAGTTCAAGTGGATCTTCACGAAGACATCATATGCTTGAAGCTTTTCGTCCATTATGGTGGCAATGGACTTGTGAAGATGTGCCAAAGAGTGGCTCACCCATAGTGGAGTATGGGGGAGCAATCAACTAGTCTTCACCGAGCCAACGCAATCAAGAAAGGTGGTCCAACTTGAGGAACTCAAGATCGTCATCATCTAGCTCAAGTGGACTTCCTGCAATGCAAAGGTTTGCCCCTGATAGGTTTTCTATTTTACCGGTCTCATGGTGGTAGTTGGGAGACCGGGTTATAGGATCGATTGTCGTACTATCAAGTGGGGCTCTTAATGAGTAGCTTGATTGTATCGTTCGTAGAGAGCTCAAACAGTTTCATCCTTGCATCATCTTTATTCGTTCTTGTTTGGTTTTTCTCCTTGTGAGATTTGGATCTTATGGTCATCTTAATGACAAGCTCGAGTTCATCGAAAATGGAGTTCACTCTTGCATCTTCTATGATGTTTTCGATGTTGGAGGTGATGTCGGTTCTTCTCTATTGGAGGTTTTACTCTTCTATATCTTAGGCATACCTCCCCTGCCTCTTCTTATTGGAGGTGATGTTGGAGGTGATGTCGGTTCTTCTCTATTGGAGGTGATGTCGTTGTTGGCTACTACTCGTCGTCATCTATCCAACAAGCTTGAGTTTGCTCAATTCGGAGCTCATCTGCAGAAGTTATGGCAGTTCTGGGCTTTCTTGTTGGTCCTGCGGTAGTACCGCTGGACCGGAGCGGCAGTACCGCTTATAGCAACAAGCGGTAGTACCGCCCATGGCTACATGTGATAGTACGGCTCTGGTTCTGCGTTAGTACCGCCTCAATTCGATACCGTCGCTTCTCATGTCGGGTTGGGCGGCAGTAGGAGCGGCAGTGGGAGCGGCAATACCGCTTATAAGCGGTAGTACCGCCCTACCACCGCTACTAGTTCCGCTCAGGGGCTTTCTCTCATGTTCCTTCTCCCGTTGGCGCCGTGCGAGGTCCCAGCGATAGTACCACTGGGCTGAGCGGCAGTACCGCTGCGGCCAGAAGTGGTACTGCTCCCTAAGCGGTAGTATCACTTGCCGCGGGCTGAGAATGGGGATAACGGTTGGATTTCCCCCCTCCTACAAAAGGGGGTCCTCTTCCCCATTGAGACTTATCCTTTGAGATCATGTTCTTCCCCCATTGTTGACCTTCTTCGAGCTTACTATCTCTTAATCGCTCCATGGATTCTTGCTAGTCTTTGGGGGAAAAGAGAGAGGAGATCTAGATCTACGTTTCCACCAATCACTTTCTCCTCTATGTGAGGGGAACCCTTTGGATCTAGATCTTGGATTTCTTCATGTTCTCTTCTTCATTCTTCCTCTCATTTCCTCCCTAGCATTTGTTGCTTTGGTGGGATTTGGGAGAGAAGGACTTGGGCACTCCGTGTCCCCTTGCCATTGCATTTGGTGCATCGGTTTGAGTTCTCCACGGTGATGCGTGGAAGTGAAGTTCAGAAGCTTTTTAATCTTGGGTGCTTGGTACCCTTGAGCTTGTTCCTCTTGGGTGCTTGCGCACCCTAGACGGTTGAGTTCACCTCGGAGCCATATTCCATTATCGTGAAGCTTCGTGGTGCTGTTGGGAGCCTCCAATTAAGTTGTGGAGATAGCCCCAACCTTGGCGGTGTTCGGAGCTCAATCATTATGGTGTAATGCTCCGGGCAAGCGTCAGGGTCTCCAATTAGGTTGTGGAGATCACCCCGAGCAATTTGACGGGTTCCGGTGACCGCCCCCAAGTGTTGCCAAAGTGTACGGGTTCAGTGACCACCTCAAGGGTCCCTTAGTGGAATCACACAATCTTGCATTGTGCGAGGGCGTGAGGAGATTACGGTGGCCCTAGTGGCTTCTAGTGACACCCCGAGACCAGCGCGCCAGATGTCTTCCTCTTATTTTTCATCATTGCCATGTCATTCGCTTGCGTGTTGCACTTTTCCATGTCATCATTTACATGTCATCAGCATGTTTTCAAAACTTGCATTCGTTCGGGTCCCCCAGTTCTCTCTGTTGTCCGTTCTGAGCCCATACACACTCACACGGGCCCGCGACACCTCCGAGATATTATTTTGTAGGTGGCTGAAAAACATTCGCGGAATGGGCTGAGAGTTGACAAGCGGTCTTGGTATATCACCGGTAGACCGCCTGTCAAATTTCGTTCCATTTGGAGGTCGTTTGATGCCCCATTAGTTAACAGCGTTAACCGCAGGAACCCCTTTCTCTTTGTGCCGAACACCCCTCTACAACAGCCCACTAGCCCATCTAAACCCCCTCCATGCTCTTCACCGTTGGATCACGATCGCGGGGACAAAAACTGCTATGAAAAACACCTCTCCTAGCTCCCTCTACCTATAAAACAACCCCGTGCACCGAAATCTCGGCAAACCCTAGCTCACCTCATTTTCTGTGCGCCCCCAACCCCCAGCCGCCACCTCACTGCCTCCACTCTCTGCCTCCTGCGCCACCGGCCGCTCAGGCCCGTGCGGGGTCCGCCGAGCCCATCGGGGCCTGAACGCCGCTGCCCGGCCTCCCACGCCCGACCCCGCGCCGCCGCTCCACTATCGCGCCACCGCGCCACAGCTAGCGCGTCACCGCCGCCTCGCCGCTGCTCCGCCGCCGGCCTCCTCCACTCGCCACCCCACGTCTCCCCGCCGCCAGCGCGTCACCACCGCCGCCGGACTCCGCCCACCGCCATTGTCCGCCTGCACCGCTGCCGCCCGGCCTCCCGCGCACCGCCGCCACCGTTCCGCCCGAGCACCGAGCTCCTCCCGCGAACCACCACCACCGCCGCTGCCGCCGGAGCTCCGGGCTTGGATCCGCCCTGATCCAGCCGGGAGGCGCCATTTCCGGCCCCAACCGGTCCTCCTCGCCCCTCCGCCAGCCCCGCCGTTGACCTGCTCGAGGTGGAGGAAGACCCAGCCACGCCGGACATGTCCGCACGCTGCCGAACGTGTCCGCCCGAACTACCCCTCGAGGTCGTTTTTTTCTAAGTCCCTGTAAACAGTTTCATGTATGCATGTTTGGATGATCATACCTTTGTGAATGTTGGTCAAAATTGAGTGTACGATATGTCAAAATGTTCATCTCTTGATGCTCTACATGCTAGTTGCATTTGCATGCATATTAATGTTCATTTTGATGCTTTAATCCTCGTTGCAAAAGTGCTAAGTGTTGTTAGTGCAGAAAACTTATATAACTTGCTCTTTTGTCTTTTACATAGCATTTTGTGTGATTTTTCTTTTGAGCATCATGTCAACATGTTTTAGAAGCATAATTATGTTAGCTTTGCAATGGTGTAATTCATTTGTCATGATATGCCCTGTGTTGAGTGGAACAAGCTTGCAAACATGACATGTCATTGTTGTTGTTTTTGCACTTAGTTGAAATCTGCTAAGTCTGGAATATGTTATAATGTATTGCCATGTTATCTTGATTCTGCCAACAAATTTGTGCACATTTGGAGATGTCCAGTGCGCATGTTTTGAAGAACATATTATTCTCTATCCATCCATGCCCTTGTTTGCAATTATAAGTTGTTGTATCATGTCTCTTTATTGCTCTCAATTTGTCATCATGATAAATCTGTCAGCCTGTCGACAGCATGTTCCATTTGACAAAGCTCATTGTAATTAATCTATGCAACATATGGAGTTGTGCAAATGGAGTTATTTGGAGTATGCCATGCCTAATACATGTTCATGACCAATGCATGCTTATTAGAATTGCTATTATTGCTGTTGTGTGCCTCCGAAGTCAGCATCATAATGTTGTGTTTGCGTTCCCAGATTTTCACTAAGTCTGAGAATCTGCTATTTCATGTTTGCATCTTGTTTTGATGAATGCCATGAACCTGTTGCTCCCATGTATATACCATCTTGTGTTAATTGAGCTCCATGTTATGGACAAGCATGCCATGCTTTTGTTTGACATGTTCTTGTGCTGTAGCATCTTTGTTTCATGCCTCCAACATGTCATCATGTTAATTCTGCTAATGTGTAGGTCCAGTTTTCACTAAGTCATAATCTGTGTTATAAAGTTGCTTGTTGTTGTAACACCCTGGATGTAACAATCCATTTATGGCAATATATGCATCATTGACTTAATCAATTCCATTCTGGGCTCTTCCTTCATTTCAGGTTTCTTCATTTTTACCATGTGCATGTGTGCATATCATCCATGCCATGTCATCATGTGCATTGCATTGCATTCGTGTTGTCACTTGCACCCGGTCATGCTCGTCTCTTTCTGTTGTCTGTTTCGAGTTCCGACACTCACACACATGCCCGTGGCACCTCCAAGTCCTTCTTTCGTATGTGGCCGTAGAACGTTCCCGGAATGAAGTGAGACTTGTCGTACGTTATTGTTTTAGTACGTGGAGACCGCCTGTCAAGTTTCGTCGCGTTTGGAGGTCGTTTGATACTCCAACGGTTAACTTCGTGGGCTAAAAGCTCCTCTTTCTATTGGCCCAACATCCCTCCACAACAGCCCACTAACCCAACACAACCACAACCATCCTCTCGGTCGTCGGATCGTGATCGTGCGGGCGAAAACCGCACCTCATTTGGACTCTCCTAGCTCCCAGAATCTATAAATAGGCCCTCTCCCCCGAAATCCGGATCAACCCTAAAAAATTTCGTCCTCCGCGCTGCCGGACACGTCCGGATCGCACCGGACGCGTCCAGCCGCCGCCCTGCGCCCAATCCCGCAGCTCCACGTGGCCTCCGCCGCCTCCCTCCCTCTCCACTCCGCCGCCGGCCCGTGCGGCCCACGCTCGACCCGCCGCCGCCGCCAACTCGGGCCACTCCGCGCCTGACCCCGCGGTTCTCCGCGGCTCCGGCCGCCGGCGCGCCCCGCCGCCGCTGCGCCCCTCCTCCGCCGCGCCACCACCACCGCCGGCCGCCACCGACCGCCGCCGGCCGCGCCGCCTCCTCCGCGCCCGCCGGTCGTCCCCGTCGTCAACTCCGGCGACTCTCCGGCGAGCCACCGGGCCCGCTCCGGTCAGATCCAGATTCACCGGGGGTGGATCAGATCCACCACCCCCGCGAACCTAACGCCTCCATCCGTCCCGGATCCCTCCGTCCTGCGTTGACTTTCGCAGAGGTATAATTTTCACTAAGTTCCAGATCCATGTAAATTTGTTGCCTCCTTTGGCATGTGGTAACTTTGTGCTCGTAGCTCCGTTTTGCGCATATGATATATCGAAATGTTCGTCTCGACATGCTCTACACGCTAGCATAAATTTCATGCATGATAGGGATCATCTAGAGGTCTTAATCCTCGTGACAAGAGTGCTTCGTGATGATACTGTTTCAACACTCGTGGTCTGTGTAAATTTGTTGGCATGTTAGCGAGCTAGTAACTTTGTGCATGTTGGTCCGAATGGAGTGCATGATATGTCCAGATGTTCGTGTTGTGATGTTCTTCCAGATGGTGGTATTTTCTTGCATGATATGATGCATTATGCCATGTTTATCTCTGTTGCAAAAGTGCATTTAGCTGATAAGTTTCTGAACTTGTTATGAGATGATGTTTTGTCTTGCTTGTGTATATTAATCCATGTGTCATATGAGCTAGGTGTCAACATGAGTTTTGCTCTTGGGAATGTGCCCTACATGATACATTCATTTTCACGCCATGATATGTCTTGAGATGAGTGCATCAAGCTTCTTAACATGTCATCATGATGTTAAATTTCTGCTAAGTGTGAATCTGTTAATTTTTTATGCCATGTTTCCATGATGCCACCGTCATTGTTGTGCATGTTTAGAGTTGTCCAGAGGGTGTTCCTTGAAGTATATGTTATGTTCGAGCTATCCATGCACTTGTTTGCCATGAGGAGTGGTTGTAGCTTGTTGTTTTCATGCTCTCAAGATGCTATAAAATGTTTCTGTTAGCATGTTATCAACAAGTTCAGTTTTGCCACGAGTATAGCTAGTGTTCTATGCATCCTATGAGCATGTTCTTGCCATGAGTAGCTTCTCAAATATGTCTTCTTGCTGTTGGTTATATTGACATGCCATGCTATGCTTTGAGTTGAGTTGCACAAGCTTGCCAACATGCCTACATGTTGTAATTTCTTCAATGCCCAGTTTTTCTCCATGTATGGATAAACTTATTGCAACTTGCCATGCTTGTTTAATTCTGTTCTAGTAAGTTTTTGGGTGTGCTCTAAGTCTATGCTTGTTAAGTATCATGTCTATTTCACATCCATGCCTTTTGTCTTCATGTTTGGGTGTTGTAGCATATTTATTTCTTGCTCCAAAGATGCCATGTTGCTGAAAACTGCAGTTTTGCATTGCATATTGTTTTGCTTGTAATTTGCAAACCGTGCATCCATTTCCAGTGATCCTTATATCGACTTCAATTGAAATCTTCCAATCTATCCAGTGGCTTGCTTGTACGGATGTAAGTGGCATATAAATGGTGTCCGCAAGTCCCGTTTAATTGGCTTTTCCTAACTCTATAGTTCATTTTTCCAGAAAAATAAATAAACGTTTGAACTGTTTGATTATATAGTGGGTTTAAACGGGATTAAATGGGACCCGATTGACATCCCTACTTGCTCGGTTACCCAAGATGAGGCCATTTCCTTCATCTTCTCCTTAGGCTCGAGAGCATCCTCATGCATACGCACATCATACTCGCATCCCATGACATGTCTTGTATCACGTTGATTGTGCATTGCATCTTGTTTGATATTGTGCCGTTGTTGTGCTCTTGTGTTGGGTAGAGCCGAGAGCCGATACCGAGTTCGAGGATCTTGTCGAGACTGAGTTCGAGGAGCCGTCTTACCATCCCATCGACGACTTACCAGGCAAGATGACCGTTCCCCGATATCACCTCTATCTTTGCCTATGCTAGTTGTCTGGCTCTTTAGATTGCCTCGATGCCTATTCCTGTTTGTCAGCCTCCTATTGTTGCCATGAAACACTGTAACCACCTTCCTAGCAAAACCGTTGATTGGCTAAGTACGCTTGCTCAACCCCTCTTATAGCGTTGCTAGTTACAGGTGAAGATTGAAGATTGCTCAGTGATGAACTTTTTATTGGGATAACACAATATATATCTATGTTAATCAATGCATATATATATTGGCTATGGGTGCAAGGCTTGGCCTTTTGCTTGGTGTTTTGTTCCACTCATGCCACCTTAGGACCCGATAAACCGGTGTTATGTTCCTTGATTTTGCGTTCCTAACACGGTTGGGGTTTATGCCCCCCCCCCCTTGATAATTTGCACTACTTAAGGCTTTTCCAGCAAGGCCCAACCTTGGTTTTACCATTTGCCATAACTAAATAACTTGCATAGGGACTTTCCGGACCCCGAGGACTTCATTTTACAACCCGGGCCAGTGCTCCTCAAGAGTGTTGGTCCAAACCTGTCAACCGCCGGTGGCTGCCAGGGGCAACTCTGGTATTTTGGCCTACCGGAAGTTTGGACAATCCGATCGTGGCCTGAGACGAGATACGCGCGGCTCTTATCAGTGTGTCGGCACGTCGGGAGGCTTTGCTGGATTAGTTTAACCTTTGTCGAAATATCTTGAGCACGGGATTCCGAGAATACTCGAGTCTTCCCACTTTGGAGTTGCGACTCCGCAGATAGTGAGCTTGTGATGGGCTAAGTTGGGACACCCCTGTAGGGTTTGATCTTTCGAAAGCCGTGCCTGCGGTTATGTGGCAGATGGGAATTTGTTAATATCCGGTTGTAGATAACTTGACACCATATCCTTAAGAATACACTACCTGTGTGAGTAACCGTGATGGTCTTTTTCCGAAGGGCTTAGGGAAGTGAACACGGTGGGGTTGTGTTTGAACGTGAGTAGCTAGGATCACTCCTTGATCAACTTGGCAATCATTGGCACATATTCTCATCTCGCTCCGAACTCGTAAGCTAGTTGCTTAGCGCTACAGCAAAAACTTTAATAACCTTTCCACACCAAAGGCTTTGTTAGTTTTGATACCCGGGAATGGGATTGCTGAGTCCTTGTGGCTCACAGGTTCAACACACAAC
The DNA here is from genome assembly GCA_902687465.1 of Secale cereale. Lineage (NCBI taxonomy): Eukaryota > Viridiplantae > Streptophyta > Magnoliopsida > Poales > Poaceae > Secale > Secale cereale. The sequence goes on along the minus strand of LR738712.1, from coordinate 435,818,232 downwards.
AGATGCAGGTACAGCCGAGTACGATGCAGGAGATGGATCAGAACTTCAGTGGGAGTTCGATGAAGAGCGTGGTCGTTACTATGTTTCGTATCCTGATGATCAGTAGTGGTTCCTACTAGGGGCGATCAGGCCTTGTGTTTATGGTATCTTTCTCGTTTGGATTTCGTCCATAGATGGACCCTGTGTTATTTGGATGGTTGTATGTTATTGTATTCATTGGTGACATGGCGAGTGTAAGCCAACTATCTTTTACAATTTCATCCGTGAACTTTTACATGAGAAGTGCAAAGATACCATACTTGAGATCATTCCAGAATGCGCTTATGTCTCTATGTCGTGCTTCGACACGTAGGAGACATATTCGCATCCTGGGTATTACAAGTTGGTATTCAGAGCCTTCTCCGACCTAGGAGCCCCCTGATTAATCGAACCGCTGACGGTTGAGTCTAGGCACACACACAAAAATGTTTTGAGTCCTATATATATATATATATATATATATATATATATATATATATATATATATATATATCGGAGAGTAGGATTTATTTTTACTCCTCATCCCTTCATCGCTCTGGTGAGGACTCCTGAAGTTGTTCTATCTCCTCTACTCTCAAAATTTCACAATTTTTTTAGGATCACGCGGGTATTGTTTGGATTGTTCCGATATCTTTGTGAAGAGAACATTGTTCTCGACGCCTCCTGTCATTTAGGGGTTGTGGTAGTGTCCCGGGGAGTTGAGCTCCGAGGTGTTGTCGTCACAAATGTATCGTAGCGTTCAAGAATACCAGAGGCGGCTGACATCGAAAACTCTTCTATGCATGTCTGGTGGTGAGATAACCCCAACGTCACCCAGTACTGGGGAGGTAGCTCAGGAGTATTGCCACATCTAGTATAGCGGATGCGTTTCGAAGGTCCGAGGTAAACAGTTTCCGAAGATGACTTGTTATGTGTTGACAGATGGATACAACTGGATGTAGGTTTAGAGTGAGTGCGCGGTGCTTCCCCTGTATCCCCAACACCAGATTGCATAATCGGAAAGCTTCGGGAATTAATAGGTGGGTTTCAAGTAGCTCGTAGGTAATCTTCCAATGAGTGCATGGTATGAGGTTTGGGGTTCAACATCTAGTGAAGAGGTTTCATGGGCGCTTTTACAATTGGGAGTTGCATCTTAAAGGATCCTTGGCTATGCTGATCCGGGGATTGCAAGACCCTTTGTAACACGTGCCATGGGGCATTCAGCACGAACATGTGGGACAAAACTTCTATCATGTATTTGTTCCATCTGTACCTTGTTGTTTTTATTCTATCGTTTTGTTCTCCCAAGTGGCTTCTCGACAAGTATGGTACCATTAAACTGTGGAATTCATTCGTTCATTTTGTTCGAATGTTCATTGTGAATACTATTTGTTGCAAATATCTAGCCGTTGATTCATCTTATCTGTTTTGCATCAATGGCTAACGGTTGTCATCATATTCAGGATGGCTCCTAAGAAGGTTCCCAACCCAAACCAAGAGGGTGAAGAAGAGCATCCTCCTGAACGTCCTCCTTCCCCTCCTCCTCCGTCCGAGACATGTAGAGCGATTACGCAAGCAACCAACCAGAACACTCAGATGCTTATGCAAATGGTGCAGAATTTCCAAGCCAATCAAGCAAATCAAGGCAATCAAGGGAACCAAGGCCAAGGCAATCTGCTCAGTCAACCTCACTTTGCGACACTGAACCAATTCCTGGCAAACCAACCAAAGTCTTTTAGTTACTATGTGGACCCGCTAGATGCTGAAGATTGGATCACAGACATCAAGAAGCACTTTGAATGCAGTAACGTAAGACCAGAGGATTATGTCAAGTTTGCCACTTTCCAACTCAAAGATCAAGCTGCTGATTGGTGGAAATAGTACAAAGACTCCAGAGGTGGTCGTGAGATCCCGTGGACTGATTTCTGCCACGATTTTCGTTCTCATCACATTCCAACCAGTGTCATTGAAGGTAGTGTGAGCAATTCCGCAACCTAAAGCAAGGCACCATGTCCGTCTATCAATACAATGTCAAGTTCCAGAATCTTGCATGTTATGCGAAGCAAGACATCCCCGATGCCAAGAGCAAAATCTACCAATTCCGAGGTGGTCTGAAAGATGAAAACTCCAACTTGCTCTCACCTTGTTCAAGTCGTATTAATTTGGTCAATTCTACAATATGGATCTCAAGCAAGAGGCATCTCAGCTCAAGTGTGAAGCTTCCAAAAAGAGGATAAGAGATGCTATTCACTCCTCCTCTTCCTCTCAAGTGGTTGCCATGCAGCAGAAGTTCTGGCTACCGCCTCCTCCAGTGCTCCGTCCTCCAAGCAACAACAAGCACTCAGGTGTTCATGGATTCTCCCACCCACCCAACCCAAGCAACCAGTCCAAGCCTCAGTTCCAAGCTCCAAGACCAAGTGGTCCTTATCATCGGCCTCTTTCAGAAGTTACTTGCAACAAGTGTGGCCAAAAGGCTCACTATGCAAACAAGTGTACTCAAAGGCGCCTTCTGCCTCCTCCACCTGTAAGCAATGCTATTGTCAAGCACAATCCCAACTATGCAAGAGTGAATCTGATGAATGCAGCTCAAGCAGAGAATTTTTCTGATGTGATAATTGGTAATCTTATAGTTAACTCAATTCCTGCAAAAGTTTTGTTTGATTCTGGTGCATCGATGTCCTTCATTTCAAAACCTTTGCATCCAAGCATGAAGTTCCACTCCAAGAGCTTCCAACGTCTCTAACTGTGGTCTCACCGGGAATACAAATGAGTTCTCGCTACATGGCTCCGGACATACCCATTCACATGGGTGATTACAGTTTTCTGGTTTCCCCGGTTGTTCTTGTTAACTCTGACATTGATCTTATTCTTAGGATGGATTGGATCTCCAAGCATGATGCAAATATTGATTGTGCAAACAAGGAGGTCAAGCTAACTCATCCAGACAAAGACGTGATTATCTTCGTAGCTCGAGATAACACAATCAGGCTATTTTCTCTCAATGACAAGGGCGAGATTAATGCCATTTCTCAGATTGCGGTGGTTTGTGAATATGAGGATGTATTCCCTGAAGAACTTCCAGGCATGCCTCCCAACCGTCCAGTTGAATTCGTTATTGAACTTGAACCTGGTACCGAGCCAGCCTGTCGGCGTCCGTACAAGCTTTCTCCTGATGAGTTGAAGGAATTGAAGAAACAACTTGATGAGCAAGAACGAATGGGTCTAATCAGACCAAGTACTTCTCCTTGGGGCTGTGGTGTTCTATTTGTCAAGAAGAAGGATGGCACGGAACGCCTTTGCGTTGATTACCGGCCATTGAACAAGAATACAATAAAGAATAAGTACTCGCTCCCCAACATCAATGAATTGTTCGAGCAGCTCAAAGGAGCCAATGTTTTCTGGAAGCTCGAACTCCGGATGGGTTACCACCAGATTCGTATCCGTGAAGAGGATATTCCCAAGACCGCATTCAGGACAAGATATGGCTCCTATGAATACATGGTCATGTCTTTCGGGCTTGCAAATTCTCCACCCACCTTCTCTCGGATGATGCACTTCATATTCCACCCTTACACCAATGAATTTGTGCTCGTGTACCTCGATAATATCTTTGTATTCTCCAAGACTGAAGAAGACCACGCCAAGCACCTCTGTTTGGTCCTTGACAGGCTCCGTGCGCACCGGTTCTATGCGAAGTTCTCCAAATGTGAATTCTGGCTTGATAAAGTCCTCTATCTTGGCCATATTATCTTTGTCGAGAGCATTTCTGTTAACCCCAAGAAGGTTGAAGCTATTGTCAACTGGGAACCTCCGCAGTATGTCAACCAACTCCGAAGTTTCCTCGGTCTCGCAAGTTATTGCAGAAGGTTCGTTGAGAACTTCTCCAAGATTGCCAAGCCTCTTTCCAACCTATTTGCAGAAGAATGTCAAGTACTCGTGGACTCCTGATTGTGATGTGGCATTCAATACCCTCAAACAGAAGCTCATTTCTACTCCGGTTCTTACTCCTCCGGATGAGTCCAAGCCTTATGAAGTCTTTTGTGATGCTTCATTGCAAGGCCTTGGTGGTGTTCTCATGCAAGACAAGAAGATCGTTGCATACACTTCATGTCAGCTTAAACTAAATGAGAAGAATTACCCCACACATGATCTTGAGCTAGTAGCAGTTGTTCATGACTTGATCACGTGGAGACACCTTCTGTTGGGCAGAAAAGTAGACATCTTCACTGATCACAAGAGCCTGAAGTAAATCTTCACCCAGCCAAACCTTAACCTTCGCCAGACTCGTTGGGTTGAAATGATTCAGGAGTACGATCCAAGCATTGAGTATACTCATGGCAAGGCCAATGTCATTGCAGATGCCTTGAGCAGAAAGGCGTATTGCAACAGTCTCCTTCTCAAACCGTTCCAACCTGAGCTTTGTGAATCATTCCGGAAGCTCAACCTCCAAGTTGTTCCGCAAGGATTTCTTGCCAACCTTCAAGTTGCTCCTACCTTGGAAGATCAAATCCATGAGACCCAACTCAGTGATGCTATGATGCAGAAGGTGAAACATGGTACTGCAAAGGGTACTCCCAAGTACAAGTGATATCGCATTGATGACAGAGACACTTTGTTCTTTGAAGATAGGATCGTGGTTCCCACAGGTGATCTCAGGAAGCTCATAATGAACGAAGCACATGACTCACTCCTCTCGATATATCCAGGAAGCTCCAAGATGTACCATGACCTCAAGCAATCATATTGGTGGACTCGCATGAAAAGGGAGATTGCCCAATTCGTGAACGAGTGTGATGTCTGCAGAAGAGTGAAGGCAGAGCATCAACGTCCAGCCGGACTCCTTCAACCTCTACCTATTTCCGAGTGGAAATTCGATCACATTGAGATGGATTTCGTCACCGGTTTTCCAAAGTCCAAGAAAGGGAATGATGTTATCTTTGTGGTGATTGACAAGCTAACTAAAGTGGCTCATTTTCTTCCCGTCAAAGAATCCATCAACGCAGCTCAGCTGGCAGAGCTGTACACCTCCAGAATTGTCTTTTTGCATAGCATTCCTCAAGTGATCTCCTCATACCATGGAAGTTTGTTCACTTCCAAGTTCTCGGATTCTTTTCAGTCAGCCAGGGGCACCAAGATTCGCTTCAGCACTGTGTTTCAGCCTCAGACTAGTGGTCAAGTCGAAAGAGTGAACCAAATCCTTGAAGATATGCTCAGAGCTTGTGTCATATCCTTCGGTATGAAATGGGAATATTGGCTTCCATTTGCCGAATTCTCCTACAACAACAGCTTCCAAGCAAGCGCAAGCAAATCACCATTTGAAATCCTCTATGGCAGAAAGTGTCGTACCCCTCTCAACTAGTCCGAGACTGGTGAACGTCAACTCCTTGGAAATGATTTGATCTCATAAGCCGAAGAAATGTGCAAAGTCATACGTGAGAATCTCAAAGCCGCGCAATCGCGCCAAAAGAGGTACTATGACGGCAAGCATCGTGACTTGGCTTTCGACATTGGTGATCATGTTTATCTTCGTGTTTCTCCCATGAAGGGCACTCAGAGGTTCGGTATCAAGGGCAAGCTTGCTCCAAGATACGTGGGCCCTTTCAAGATTCTTGACAAGAGAGGCGATCTAGCCTACCAACTCGAGCTTCCCTCCAACTTTGCAAATGTGCACGATGTGTTTCACGTGTCACAACTCCGCAAGTGCTTCAAGACGCCTGAACGCACCATTCCTTTCGAAGAGATTGATCTTCAACAAGACTTGTCTTATCGTGAGCACCCCGTTTCTATCCTTGAAGAAACTGAGCGCAAGACCCGCAACAAGTCCATCAAATTCTTGAAAGTGAAGTGGTCACACCATACCGACCGAGAAGCTACATGGGAACGAGAAGATCATCTCTGTTCTGAGTATCCTGCCTTCTTTCAGTCCTAGATCTCGGGACGAGATCTTTTTGTAGAGGAGGAGAGTTTGTAACACCCCGGATGTAACAATTCCATTTATGGCAATATATGCATCGTTGACTTAATTAATTCCATTCTGGGCTCTTCCTTCATTTTGGGTTTTTCGTTTTTGCCATGTGTGTGTGTGCATATCATCCACGCCATGTTATCATGTGCATTGCATTGCATTCGTGTTGTCACTTGCACCCGGTCATGCTCGTCTCTTCCCATTGTCCGTTTCGAGTTCCGACACTCACACACGTGCCCGTGGCACCTCCGAGTCCTTCTTTCGTATGTGGCCTTAGAACGTTCTCGGAATGAGTTGAGACTTGTCGTACGTTGTTGTTTTAGTACGTGGAGACCGCCTGTCAAGTTTCGTCGCGTTTGGAGGTCGTTTGATACTCCAACGGTTAACTTCGTGGGCTAAAAGCTCCTCTTTATTTTGGCCCAACACCCCTCCACAACAGCCCACTAACCCAACACAACCACCTCCATCGTCTCGATCGTCGGATCGTGATCGTGTGGGCAAAAACCGCACCTCATTTGGACTCTCCTAGCTCCCATAATCTATAAATAGGCCTTCTCCCCCGAAATCCGGATCAACCCTAAAAAAAATCGTCGTCCGCGCTGCCGGACACGTCCGGATCGCGCCGGACGCGTCCAGCCGCCGCCACGCGCCCAATCCCGCAGCGCCACGTGGCCTCTGCAGCCTCGCTCTCTCTCCACTCCGCCGCCGGCCCGTGCGGCCCACACTCGGCCCGCCGCCGCCGCCGACCCAGACCACTCCGCGCCCGACCCCGCGGTTCTGCACCGCCACCGTCCTCCGCGGCTCCGGCCGCCGGCGCGCCCCGCCGCCGCCGCGCCCCGCCACCACCGCAGGCGCGCCACGCCGATGTCACGCCATCGTGCCCCGCTACCATCGCCGGTCGCCGCCGCGACACCGACCGCCGTCGCGGCGCCGGGCCTCCACGCCGCCGGCCGCGCCGCCTCCTCCGCGCCCGCCGGTCGTCCCTGTCATCAACTCCGGCGACTCTCCGGTGAGCCGTCGGGCCCGCTCCGGTCAGATCCAGATCCACCGGGGGTGGATCAGATCCACCACCCCCGCGAACCAAACGCCTCCGTCCATCCCGGATCTCTCCATCCCGGATCCCTCCATCCCGCGTAGAGTTTCGCGGAGGTATAATTTTCACTAAGTTCCAGATCCGCGTAAATTTGTTGCCTCCTTTGGCATGTGGTAACTTTGTGCTCGTAGCTCCGTTTTGCGCATATGATATATCGAAATGTTCGTCTCGACATGCTCTACACGCTAGCATCAGTTTCATGCATGATAGGGATCATCTAGAGGTCTTAATCCTTGTGACAAGAGTGCTTCGTGATGAAACTGTTTAAGAACTCGTGGTCTGTGTAAATTTGTTGGCATGTTCATGAGCTAGTAACTTTGTGCATGTTGGTCCGAATGGAGTGCATGATATGTCCAGATGTTTGTCTTGTGATGTTCTTCAAGATTGTGGTATTTGCTTGCATGATACGATGCATTATGCCATGTTTATCTCTGTTGCAAAAGTGCATTTGGCTGATAAGTTTCTGAACTTGTTATTAGATGATGTTTTGTCTTGCTTGTGCATATTAATCCATGTGTCATATGAGCTAGGTGTCAACATGAGTTGTGCTCTTGGGAATGTGCTCTGCATGATATATTCATTTTCATGCCATGATATGTCTTGAGATGAGTGCATCAAGCTTGTTAACATGTCATCGTGATGTTAAATTTCTGTTAAGTGTGAATCTGTTAATTTTTTATGTCATGTTTCCATGATGACACCGTCATTGTTGTGCATGTTTAGATTTGTCCAGAGGGTGTTCCTTGAAGTATATGTTATGTTCTGGCTATCCATGCACTTGTTTGCCATGAGGAGTGGCTGTAGCTTGTTGTTTTCATTCTCTCAAGATGCTATAAAATGTTTCTGTCAGCATGTTATCAACAAATTCAGTTTTGTCACGAGTATAACTAGTGTTCTATGCATCCTATGAGCTTGTTATTGCCATGAATAGCTTCTCAAATATGTCTTCTTGTTGTTGGTTATATTGACATGCCATGCTATGCTTTGAGTTGAGTTGCACAAGCTTGCAAACATGCCTACATGTTGTAATTTCTGGCATGCCCAGTTTTTCTCTAAGTCTGGATAAACTTATTGCAACTTGCCATGCTTGTTTAATTGTGTTCTAGTAAGTTTTTGGGTGTGATCTAAGTTCATGCTTATTAATTATCATGTATATTTCACATCCATGCCTTTTGTCTTCATGTTTGGGTGCTGTAGCATATTTATTTCTTGCTCCGAAGATGTCATGTTGCTGAAAACCGCAGTTTTGCATTTCATATTGTTTTGCTTGTCATTTGCAAACCGTGCATCCATTTCCGGTGATCCTTATATCGATTTCGACCGAAATCTTTCAACCTATCCAGTGGATTGCTTGGTTACCCAAGATGAGGACATTTCCTTCATCTTCTCCTTAGGCTCGAGAGCATCCTCATGCATACACACATCATACTCGCATCCCATGACATGTATTGCATCATGTTGATTGTGCATTGCATCGTGTTTGATATTGTGCCGTTATTGTGCTCTTGTTTTGGGTGGAGTCGGGAGCCGATAACGAGTTCGAGGATCTTGTCGAGACTGAGTTCGAGGAGCCATCTTACCATCCCACCGACGACTTACCAGGCAAGATGCCCGTTCCCCGATATCACCTCTATCTTTGCCTGTGCTAGTTGTCTCGCTCTTTAGATTGCCTGGATGCCTATTCATGTTTTCCAGCCTCCTATTGTTTCCATGAAACACTCTAACGGCCTTCCTAGCAAAACCGTTGATTGGCTAGGTACGCTTGCTCAGCCCCTCCTATAGCGTTGCTGGTTGCAGGCAAAGATTGAAGATCGCTTAGTGATGAACTTGTTTATTGGGATAACACAATATATATCTATGTTAATCAATGCACATATATATTGGCAATGGGTGGAAGGCTTGGCCTTCTGCTTGGTGTATTGTTCTACTCATGCCACCTTAGGACCCGATAAACCGGTGTTATGTTCCTTGATTTTGCATTCCTAAAACGGTTGCGGTTTATGGGCCCCCCCTTGATAATTCACACTGCTTAAAGCTTTTCCAGCAAGGCCCAACCTTGGATTTACCATTTGCCATAACTAAATAACTTGCATAGGGACTTTCCGGACCCCGAGGACTTAATTTTACAACCCGGGCAGTGCTCCTCATGAGTGTTGGTCCAAACCTATCAACCGCCGATGGCCGCCAGGGGCAACTCTGGTATTTTGGCCTACCAAAGTTTGGAAAATCTTATCATGGCCTCAGACGAGATACGCGCAGCTCTTATCAGGGTGTCGGCACGTCGGGAGGCTTTGCTGGATTAATTTTACCTTTGTCGAAATATCTTGAGCACGGGATTCCGAGAATACTCGGGTCTTCCCACTTTGGAGTTGCGACTCCGCGGAGCGTGAGCTTGTGATGGGCTAAGTTGGGACACCCCTGCAGGGTTTGATCTTTCGAAAGCCGTGCCCGCGGTTATGTGGCTTCGGGAAGTGAACACGGTGGGGTTATGTTTGAACGTGAGTAGCTAGGATCACTCCTTGATCAACTTGGCGATCGTTGGCACATATTGTCATCTCGTTCTGAACTCGTAAGCTAGTTGCTTAGCGCTGCTGCAAACACTTTAATAACCTTTCCACACCAAAGGCTTTGTTAGTTTTGATACCTGGGAATGGGATTGCTGAGTCCTTATGGCTCATAGATTCAACACACACCAGATGCAGGTACAACCGAGTACGATGCAGGAGATGGATCAGAACTTCAGTGGGAGTTCGATGAAGAGCGTGGTCGTTACTATGTTCCGTATCCCGGCGATCAGTAGTGGTTCCTACTTGGGGCGATCAGGCCTTGTGTTTATGGTATCTTTCTCGTTTGGATTTCGTCTGTAGATGGACCCTGTGTTATTTGGATGATTGTATGTTATTGTATTCATTGGGTGATGTGGCGAGTGTAAGCCAACTATCTTTTACAATTTCATCCCTGAACTTTTACATGAGATGTGTAAAGATACCATACTTGAGATCATTCCAGAATGCGCTTATGTCTCTAAGTCGTGCCTCGACACGTAGGAGACATAGTCGCATCCTGGGCATTACAGTTGCTTGGATCATGTTGGATTAATCTTGATGCCTATGAACCTGAACCTTGATGATATTTGAAGCATGTAATCTCCACTTTGAGTGCATGCCATGTTTGTGCCTATCTTGTTCTTTTAGCATATTGTTAAGATGTTTGTAAGATGCCTAGTTGCTGTTTTGGACAGCTTGTCCTTTACACTTGTTTCATGTGTATGTGTTAAACCGTTGCTCCGTTTTGAGCATGCTCTATATGAAACTTGCTTGGTTTTGCGTGTAGGTGCATCGTGTAATGTTGCATCCATGTTTGGAGTGTGTTTGCTTGATGTTTGAATGCCTTTTGCATCAATGGCATGTGCAACTTGTTTTTCTCATATCTTCTAGGCCGTAGCTCCGAATTAAATGAACTTTATATGTAACTTGACTAGAAAACCGTGTAGATTATCATGGTGCATGTTAACTTGCTGTTTAACAAATCAAACATAAGGTTTGTTCAGTTCTGGACAAATTTCGAAAATTGCATATGAGGACTTACCGGAATTGTTATATGTTGTTTCCGGCCTCATTTAAACTTGCTTGGTTGTGTTGTTCTTGTAGGCATCATCTCTTGCCATGAGTAGTATCATGTAGCCTGGTCATGCATCATACTTGATTGAGCATGATGTTGTGTTTATGTGTTGTGTGTTTACCATGTTGTTTGCTTCTTCTCGGTAGTTCCTGTTTCGTTGCGATCGTGAAGATTCATTCGACTACGCTTAGTTTGTCTACATGGCTTCTTCTTCTTTATGGACTTGTTCTTCTTCCTAGCGGGATCTCAGGCAAGATGACCGTCACCTTGGATCTCACTACTATCATGGCTATGCTAGTTGTATCGATGCTATCGCTATATGTCGCGCTACCCACCACTTGTTTATCAAGCCTCCCATTATGCCATGAAACAACCTCTAACCTTTTCCACCATCTTAGCAAATCGTTGTTTGGCTATGTTACCGCTGGCTCACCCCCTCTTATAGCGTTGTTAGTTGTAGGTGAAGATGAAGTTTGCTCCATGTCGGAACTTGGATGTTGGAATATCACAATATCTCTTACTATAATCAATGCACCTATATACTTGGAAATGGGTGGAAGGCTTGGCCTTTTGCTTGGTGTTTTGTTCCACTCATGCCGCCCTAAGAACCGATAAACCAGTGTTATGTTCCTTGAGTTTGCGTTCCTAAAATGATCGGGGTTTATGGCCCTCCCTCGACAGTTCGCTTTGAATAAAACTCCTCCAGCAAGGCCCAACTTTGGTTTTAATTTTCCAACATAATAAAACTATTACTTAATTAATTTGCATAGGGGGTCGCATCCCCGAGGATTCTTAATTCCACAAAACAGGGGGGCCAATTCTGATGGTGTTGGTCCCAAACTGGGCAGCCTGCAGGGCCCCCTCGGGGAAACTCGAGGTATCTGGTTTTACCCGTAGCTTGACCTATCCGGACATGGCCTGGGATGAGATACACGCGGCTACTATCAGGGTGTCGGCACGCCAGGAGGTCTTGCTGGATTTGTTTTACCATTGTCGAAATGTCTTGTGCACCAGGATTCTGAGTCAGATCGGGTTGTCCCCAAGATGGAGGTTTTTTTACCTCTGCTGGCCGTGAGAGCTTGTGATGGGCTAAGTTGGGACACCCCTGTAGGGTTATGATCTTTCGAAAGCCGTGCCTGCGGTTATGTGGCAGATTGGAATTTGTTAATATCTGGTTGTAGAGAACTTGACAGAGGATTCAAAATAAAATACACCAACCGTGTGAGTAACCGTGATCGTTTCTTTTCGAGTAAGTTCGGGAAGAGAACACAGTGGGGTTATGCTTGACTCGTAGGTAGTTCAGGATTGCTTAGTGATCATTACTATTTTGCGACCGTTTGCGTAGCTTATCGTCTAACTCTGGAAATCCTAAGTTAGCCACCATACAAATGCTTAGCCGCTGCTGCAACCTCACCACTATCATTTCCATACCCATTAAGCTTTGCTAGTCTTGATACCCATGGTTATAGGATTGCTGAGTCCTCGTGGCTCACAGATACTACAACAATAGTTACAGGTACATGTTTCCGATGACTTAACGTGAGAGCAATGTTTACTTGTGTTGGTGTTCTTTCTTATTCTTCTTCGCCAGTCTTGGGATAGGTTCCTGGCCGGCAGCCTGGGATGGCAGGATGGATGTCGTTGTGTTTTACATGTGTTTTAATCCGTAGTAGGATGTCTTGTGTATGATGTGTTGTATTCATGTGGCAATTGTATGACTTGTATGTATCCCCATCTATTTATGTAATGGTATGGTGTAATGATATCCATCTTACTAAGCGCCCGAAATGCGGTTGTGCCCCAATCACGAGTTCATCATGTGATCGGGATAGAATCGCATCTTGGGCGTGACAAGTTGGTATCAGAGCCTCGACAGACCATAGGATCCCCCTTGATTGATCGTAGTTTGGCCGTTGTCCATTCTAGAAAAAACTATTTTGAGTCTAGTTATATCGGAGAGAAGGAATTCTTTTTACTCCTCAGCCCCTTCGTCGCTCTGGTGAGGAATCTTGACATAGGTGTTTTGAATTACCCTCTTCCCCTTCAATTTTTTAGGATCACGCAGTTAGTTTTCCAATCGTTGTGAGGTTAGCTCTTGTCATCCGGTGCAGTTCTCGTCAAGTGTATTCGATCCTCTTCATCTTTGCAAGTTCAATCCTCAGTTATTTCCAACCGGCGTCGTTTTCCCCGTCCGAAGTTCTCTTTCTTTTTTCCACCCGCCCACTCTTGCTGCCCTAGTTTCGGTCATACTGGTGTTATGTTCCTTGACGAGCGCTCCTAACACATGTGGGTATATGGGGACCCCCTGACCAATCGCTTAGGAAAGAACTCTTCTAGCAAGGCCCAACTTGGTTCTATAATTTGCCAACATAATAATACTAATATATATAATTAATTTGCATAGCGAGTTAGTGACGGTGTCCTGGACTAGGGGGTACTCACCACGTCGTCTCCTGACTAGGTGGATTGGGCCGAGGACCCCATTGACGTTTACTCATCGGCCACTTTGGGCAGCAGATGACATACATGAGGAAGATTCCACAAGACTTGGTGCTCAAGACAAGGACTCCTCTCCACCGACGTATTCGACTAGGACTCTTGTTATCCTAGGCCTCTAGTACATTATATACGCCAAGGTCAGGCTAGTCGATAGATCATTATGACATTATTCATCTTACCCTTAGGTTTTAGACCACAACATATGATCTCGAGGTAGATCAACTCTTGTAATATCTATATTCATCAAGATCAATGAAGCAGGAAGTAGGGTATTACCTCCATTAAGAGGGCCCGAACCTGGGTAAACATCGTGTCCCCTGACTCCTGTTACCCATCGATCCATGACACACAGCTTGGGACCTGCTACTTCTCGAGCTTGCATTGTATTCCCTCCAAGATGAAAGGGTGATGCAGCACAGTAGCGTAAGTATCTCCCTTAGATTTTAAGAACCAAGGTATCAATCCAGTAGGAGACCACACACGAGTCCCTCGCACCCGCACAAACAAATAAGAACTTCACAGCCAACGCGATAAGGGGTTGTCAATCCCTTTACGGTCACTTACGAAAGTGAGATCTGATAGATAGGATAGTATAATATTTTTGGTATTTTTGGAATAAGAACAGAAAGTAAATAAAGCAAATAATCAACAGCAGCAGAAATTGAAGTAAAGTAATATGATAACGATAGACCCTGGGGCCATAGGTTTCACTAGTGGCTTCTCTCATGATAGCAGAATTCTACGGTGGGTGAACAAATTACTGTCGAGCAACTGATAGAAAAGCGCATAGTTATGAGAATATCTAGGCATGATCACTATATATAGGCATCACCTCCGTGACAAGTAGACCGAAACGATTCTGAATTACTACTATTACTCCACACATCGACCGCTATCCAGCATGCATCTAGAGTATTAAGTTCATAAGAACAGAGTAATGCTTTAACCAAGATGACATGATGTAGAGGGGTAAACTCAAGCAATATGATATAAACCTCGTCCTTTTATCCTCGATGGCAACAATACAATACGTGCCTTGCTGCCCCTGCTGTCACTGGGAAAGGACACCGCAAGACTGAACCCAAAGCCAAGCACTTCTCCCATTGCAAGAACTATAGATCTAATAGGCCAAACCAAACCAATAATTCGAAGAGACTTCCAAGGATATTATAATCATACATAAAAGATTTCAGAAAATAATCAAATATTGTTCATAGATAATCTTGATCATAAACCCACAATTCATCGGATCTCGACAAACACACCGCAAAAAGATTACATCGAATAGATCTCCTTGAAGATCGAGGAGAACTTAGTATTGAGATCGAAAAAGAGAGAAGAAGCTATCTAGCTAATAACTATGGACCCGAAGTTCTGTGGTAAACTACTCACAACTCATTGGTGAGGCTATGGCGTTGGTGTAGAAGCAATCCGTGGTAGATCCCCCCTCCGGCGGAGCTCCGGAACAAGCCCCAAGATGGGATCTCACGGGAACAGAAGGTTGCAGCGGTGGAATTAGGGGTTTCTCTGTTTTTTCGATGCTTTCAGGGTACATGTATATATATAGGAGGAAGGAGGGCATCGGGGGAGCCAGAGGGGGAGCCAGAGGGGCCCCACGAGGGTGGGGGGCGCGCCCAAGGGGAGGGGGCGCGCTCTGGACCCTCCTGGCCACCTCCGTCGTTCCCTCGCGTGTAGTCCAAGTCTTCTGGGAAGATACAGTTCCAAAAATAACTCTCCCGAAGGTTTCATTCCGTTTGGACTCCGTTTGATATTCCTTTTCTGTGAAACTCTGAAATAGGCAAAAAACAACAATTTTCACTGGGCCTTGGGTTAGTAGGTTAGTCCCAAAAATAATATAAAAGTGTATAATAAAGCCCATTAACCATCCAAAACAGAATATATAATAGCACGGAACAATCAAAAATTATAGATACGTTGGAGACGTATCAAGCATCCCCAAGTTTAATTGCCGCTCGTCCTCGAGTAGGTGAATGATAAAAACAGATTTTTTGATGTGGAATGCTAACTAACATAATTCTCAATGTAATTCTCTTTGTTGTGGCATGCATGTTCAGATCCAAAAGATTCAAGATAAAATTTCATATTGACATAAGAATAATAATACTTCAAGCATACTAACAAAGCAATCATGTCTTCTCAAAATAACATGGCCAAACAAAGTTCATCCCTACAAAATCATATAGTTAGGCTGTGCTCCATCTTCGTCACACAAAATATTCCAATCATGCGCAACCCCGGTTTCAGCCAAGCACTTGTTTCATACTTTAATTTTTTCAAACTCTTTTAACTTTCACGCAATATATGAGCGTCAGCCATGGACATAGCACTATGTGGAATAGAGTGGTGGTTGTGGAGAAGACAAAAGAGGAAGATGGTCTCACATCAACTAGGCGTATTGATTAGCTATGGATATGCCCATCAATAGATATCAATCTGAGTGAGTAGGGATTGCCATGCAACAGATGCACTAGAGCTAAAAATGTATGAAAGCTCAACAAAAGAAACTAAGTGGGTGTGCATCCAACTTGCTTGTTGACGAAGACCTAGGGCATTTCAGGAAGCCCATCGTTGGAATATACAAGCCAAGTTCTATAATGAAAATTCCCACTAGTATATGAAAGTGACTAAACAAGAGACTCTCTATCATGAAGATCATGGTGCTACTTTGAAGCACAAGTGTGGAAAAAGATAGTAGCCTTTTTCTTTTTTCTTTTTTCTTTTATTTATTTTTTTTCTTTTTTGGGGCTTTTTTTCTTTGGCATTTCCTTCTTTTTTTTCTTTTTTTTCTTTTTTTTCTTTGGGACAATGCTCTAATAATGATGATCATCACACTTATAATGATTTACAAGTCGAATATTACAATTCGATACCAGAATAAAGGATGACTCTATATGAATGCCTTCGACGGTGTACCGGGATGTGCAATGAAACAAGAGTGACATGTATGAAAAATTATGCATGTTGGCCTAGCCACAAATACAATGTCAACTTCATGATCATGCATGGCAATATGAAAATGATGAAGCGTGTCATAGCAACGAAATGGTGGAAAGTTGCATGGCAATATAACTCGAAATGGCTATGGAAATGCCATGATAGGTAGGTGTATGGTACCGACGAAAGTTGCGCGGTACAAGAGAGGCTAGCAATGGTGGAAGGGTGAGAGTGCGTATAATCCATGGACTCATAATTAGTCATAAAGAACTCACACACTTATTGCAAAAATCTACAAGTCATCAAAACAAAGTACTACACGCATGCTCCTAGGGGGGAGGTTGGTAGGAGTTAACCATCGCGCGCCCCTGACCTCCACACAAAGGATGACACTCAATGAAATACCTCATGCTTCAAATTTGTCACACAACGGTTACCATACGTGCATGCTACGGGACTTGCAAACCTCAACAAAAGTATTTATCAAATCACAACTACTCTACTAGCATGACTCTAATATCACCATCCTCATATCTCAAAACAATCATCAAGTATCAATCTTCTCATAGTATTCAATGCACTTTATATGAAAGTTTTTACTATACTCATCTTGGATGCCTATCATATTAGGACTAGATTTATAACCAAAGCACATTACCATGCTGTTCTGAAAGACTCTTAAAAGGATATAAGTGAAGCATGAGAGGTCTACAAAATAAAACCACCACCGTGCTCTAAAAGATATAAGTGAAGCATGAGAGCAAAACTATCTAGCTCAAAAGATATAAGTGAAGCACAAAGAGTATTCTAATAAATTCTAAACCATATTTATCTCTCTCGAAAGGTGTGTCCATCAAGGATGATTGTGGCAAACTAAAAAGCAAAGACTCAAATCATACATGATGCTCCAAGCAAAACACATATCATGTGGTGAATAAAAATATAGTCTCAAGTATAGTTACCGATAGATGAAGACGAAAGAGGGGATGCCTTTCCGGGGCAACCCCAAGCTTAGGCTTTTGGTTGTCCTTGAATTTTACCTTGGGGTGCCTTGGTAATCCCCAAGCTTAGGCTCTTTCCACTGTTTGTTCCATAGTCCATCAAAGCCATACTCAAAACTTGAAAACTTCACAACTCAAAACTTAGCCAAAAATCTCGTGAGCTCCGTTAGTATAAGAAAACAAACCACCACTCAAAGGTACTGTAATGAACTAATTATTTGTTTATATTGGTGTTAAACCTACTGTATTCCAACTTCTCTATGATTCATACTCCCCAATACTACTCATAGATTCATCAAAATAAGCAAACAACACACAAAAAACAGAATCCGTCAAAAACAGAACAGTCTGTAGTAATCTATAGCTTTCGAATACTTCTGTAACTCCAAAAAATTGAAATAAATTGGTAAACATGAGGAATTTGTCTATTAATCATATGCAAAAAGAATCGACTAAATAGCACTCTCCAGTAAAATATGGTAGCTAATCTCGTGAGTGCTAAAGTTTCTGTTTTTTATCATGATCATATAAACTTCACACAAGTCTTCCCAAAGGTTCTACTTGGCACAAACACTAATTAAAACACAAAACCACATCTAAACCGAAGCTAGATCCAATATTTGTTCCCAAAAAGAAGGAAAAACAAAGAAAATAAAATTGGGTTGCCTCCCAACAAGCGCTATCATTTAACGCCCCTAGCTAGGCACGATACACGAATAGATCTAGGTATTGCCATCTTTGGTAGGCAATTCTTCAATTAAGCACTTATAATTATTAGGAACTTCTTTATTCCTATTGATAATCAAACTTCTAGGCAAGAAATCAAGAAATTCATTTGTAGCAAAAGGTTCCCTTGCAAAAGTGAGAAAGTTGGGATGAACACTTATAGATTAGAGATCCACAATTTCCTTACCAGATGATTCACCCTTATTTTTAGTAACATACATAAACTTGGCCAATTTAGTGGTAGAGGGATTCGAAGTAGTTTTCATAGCAGAAAGAGCAGACCCTACATTAGTAATAATATCCTCAAGTTTATCAATTCTAGTGGAATATTGATCTATTTTCTCTTTAACTATGGGTTCTTTTTCTTTAAAAAATTCAAAATAACTCCTACCTTGGATCCATATTGGGTAATTTGGTTATGGATCTTCCTATCCAAACTTTCAACCAACTATACAGTAGCAACTGTGTTTTCAATAATTTCAAGCCTTTGCATAACATGTTCCTGAGTTAAAACAATTTCATTAAGCAGAAGAGGTGGTGGCCCAAACAATTCTGTCATAGCATTATAAGAATCAAAAGTATGGCTACCCAAGAAATTACCTGCGGTAATGGTATCAAGAATATATCTATTCCACGGAGTTATGCCAACATAAAAATTGCGAAGAAGCACGGAAGTGGAAAGCTTCCTAGTAGATTTATTTTGAGCATTGCAAATCCTATACCACGCATCTTTTAGATTTTCCTCCCTTTGTTTAAAATTAAGAACCTCACTCTCAGGAGTATTGATAATGATAGGTGTGCTAGCCATGATGACAAAGCAAAAACAAATGATAAACACACAGCAAAAAGAAGGGCAAATAAAACGGCAAAGGTGAAGTGGGGGAGAGGAAAACGAGAGGCAAATAATGTAATGCGAAGGATAACAGTTTGTGGTAGGTACTTGGTATATGACTTTTGCGTAAGCCTCCCTGGCAACGGCGCCAGAAATTCTTCTTGCTACTTCTCGAGCTTGCGTTGTATTCCCTCGAAGAGGAAAGGGTGATGAGGCACAGTAGCGTAAGTATTTCCCTCAGTTTTTGAGAACCAGGGTATCAATCCAGTAGGAGACCACGCGCGAGTCCCTCGTGCCTGCACAAACAAATAAGAACTTCGCAGCCAACGCGATAAGGGGTTGTCAATCCCTTTACGGTCACTCACAAAAGTGAGATCTGATAGATAGGATAGTATAATATTTTTGGTATTTTTGGTATAAGAACAAAAAGTAAATAAAGCAAATAAGCAACGGCAGCAAAAATTGAAGTAAAGTAATATGATAAAGATAGACCCAGGGGCCATAGGTTTCACTAGTGGCTTCTCTCATGATAGCAGAATTCTACGGTGGGTGAACAAATTACTGTCGAGCAATTGATAGAAAAGCGCATAGTTATGAGAATATCTAGGCATGATCATTATATATAGGCATCATGTCCGTGAAAAGTAGACTGAAACGATTCTGCATCTACTACTATTGCTCCACACATCGACCGCTATCCAGCATGCATCTAGAGTACTAAGTTCATAAGAACAGAGTAATGCTTTAAGCAAGATGACATGATGTATAGGGATAAATTCAAGCAATATGATATAAACCCCATCTTTTTATCCTCGATAGCAACAATACAATACGTGCCTTGCTGCCCCTGCTGTCACTAGGAAAGGACACCGCAAGATTGAACCCAAAGCCAAGCTCTTCTCCCATTGCAAGAACTATAGATCTAGTAGGCCAAACCAAACCAATAATTCGAAGAGACTTGCAAGGATATAAAAATCATACATAAAAGATTTCAGAAATGAATCAAATAATGTTCATAGATAATCTTGATCGTAAACCCACAATTCATCAGATCTCGACAAACACACCGCAAAAAGATTACATCGAATAGATCTCCTCGAAGATCGAGGAGAACTTTGTATTGAGATTCAAAAAGAGAGAAGAAGCCATCTAGCTAATAACTATGGACCCGAAGGTCCGTGGTACACTACTCACAACTCATTGGTGAGGCTATGGCGTTGATGTAGAAGCACTCCGTGATAGATCCCCCTTCCGGCGAAGCTCTGGAACATGCCCCAAGATGGGATCTCACGGGAACAGAAGGTTGCGGCGGTGGAATTAGGGGTTTCTTTGTTTTTTTATGTTCTCAGGGTACATGGATATATATATAGGAGGAAGGAGGGCATCGGGGGAGCCAGAGGGGGCCCACGAGGGTGGGGGCGCACCCAAGGGGAGGGGGCGCGCCCTGGACCCACGTGGCCACCTCCTTCGTTCCCTCGCGTGTACTCCAAGTCTTCTAGGTAGATACGATTCCAAAAATAACTCTTCCGAAGGTTTCATTCCGTTTGAACTCCATTTGATATTCTTTTTCTGCGAAACTCTGAAATAGGCAAAAAACAACAATTTGCACTGGGCCTTGGGTTAGTAGGTTAGTCCCAAAAATAATATAAAAGTGTGTAATAAAGCCCATTAAACATCCAAACAGAATATATAATAGCATGGAACAATCAAAAATTATAGATACGTTGGAGACGTATCAGGACCCCCGACCGACGATCTGCAGGTTTTGACACCGATAATGGTGCTTTCATATAGAGGTCCGCTATGAGATCAACGATGGATCAATGGCTCGTCTATAGATTAACTGCGATGTCGGCATATTCGTCGCCGGCTCGATTGGTCACCTTGGCTCGACCAAGGACTGGACTCAGTGTCAGATCGTCATGTTCGAACGACGACCTTCATCAACATGAACTCTGATCTCTCTCAAGATCATGAAGCAATCATCCATGGTCCTCGGGGGCTTAACATCAACATTGCCCTTGAGCGACCGTGCTATTTTTCTGGACAGTGAGTTCTTTATCCACCGTCCCCGCCTCCTCAACCGTCGTCTTGATGAACCCTTCGGTGGAATTGTGCGGAATTAAGTATGTAATAACCCTGTAAAATTTCAGCGTGTTCCGATGGAGAAATCTCCAGCAATCTATAATATACCGAAGGTCTGCCAAATCTGGATGGGAATCTGGACGAGTTTATGACGTGATCTCCATATCCCAGCTCGAAGGTCCTTTGGAAGATCCAACTGTCGATCGGCTGCAGAATTCCTATATCTATCACTCCTCAAAATTGCAGCTCCATCCGACCGTTCATTCTCCGGGAACCTACCGATGAGTGGATAAATCTTCGGATCTGTTTTCTGCACGAATACATATCCGACCTGAGTTCATGTTTCTTCATAAATGAGATATTGGACAACCTTTTTTAAGGAATTTATTTCTAGGGTATTGTGCGTTCTTTTTAAACATGTGCCCATAAAATTCTAAGCCTCCTCTGAGGTAATATTCGCCATCACGCTGGTTTCAAACCAGTCCAGCAATATTGCTCCACGGCTGCAGACCTGCGCTAGGCACGTCGTCGCTTTGTTGGGCCGAGCTCAACTTCTTCGGATCATCATCTCGGTGAGCCGAACAAGAGTTCGTCATCGCAAAGGATAAATTATCAGCAATATCACCGCCTCACGGATTACACGGAGCATGCACACTGACATCACCGCACGGTCACTTCATCAAGCTGGCATTGACCGCGACATAAGTTACGACATGCATCGTCATAGCCGCACTGTTGCTTCTTCAAGCCGATGTCCATCACGCCGAACGGCTTCAACACATCGTTTGGCATGGTGGCTGCAACATCACCTTATCCACATGCTCCGTCACCTCGGCTAGGCTGGGTGCTTCATCCTCAAACTACTTCGGGGACTTCGGAGTCACGAACCATCCAGCTTTATCATGATTAGTTGGACCGGGGCTTCGGCTCACCACATCGACCACGCTGTGTCGCCTCTTCATCAAGCCAAACTCCTTGCCTGGTCACTTCGGGCTCGGGGGCTGTGACCTCGGCCAGGCCAAGGACTACATCTTCATCCCGTCACAAGCCTGAATCTCGTCAACAACACCGAGCACATTAACCAGCTAAGTCGCTTCCATGCTCAGTTAATTTTTTTAATTCTTGTTCGGTTCGACCAAAATTTATATTTATTTGTTTAAAACTTAGTTTGTCAAAAACGTTGTTTGTTAAAAATATTTATTTTACCCAAGTTAACTGGGGGCTCACAAATTTACATGAGCCATTTTATAATAAGTGTTTTCTTCTTAGTCGTTGGAAAGTATTTTTCTATCACTCCTTTATTCGACGTGAGTGTGTGGTCAATAGCTTGGTAGCCTGATTTCTCTCTCAAGCTGCTCGAGTTTAGTTCGCTAGACTGGCCTAACGAGAAGCACTCCACCTTTGGGATAGGTGGTTGCAGCCGTAGACTGACCCTCTTGAAGTCTAGAGACTGGATGTGTCAAAGCACGACAGAAGCACAAATTTATTTCAAGTCCAATTTTTGGATCGGCATCGAAAAACTTGATTTAGTTCGGACGTCAAACTTTTACATCATTTTTTCTTGGCTTTTTCGAGCTTATGGCACTTTTTAGCTATTTGTATGTTTTTTCTTTCAGGAAGCGGGACATCCTCATGACCGAGGTGCCCTACATTATAATTTAGCATAGGAGATCTTTTCTGACCCACATCTCGACATCCTTCCCACCGAACTACAACTCGGCATTGACAAAATACATGCCACATTGGGACTAGTTCCCGAGCAGTACAATGCCAGATGCCTTTAAAGCATTGGCAATATTAACGGGGGGCTGTACTACAGCCGAACCCACCAAAAGCCAAGGTACTCTAAGGAGTCTTCGACAAAACATTCTCGGATATTGCTTTATATGCATCAGTTTTGAATTGCGTTTTTGGTCAATACTTGGATTGCCCGGCTCCCGTGTTTGCCTCCTATGTTTCGCTTTGTTCGGTTAGGTGTGCAAAGGGAGAACCACTGTGATTGTGCTTCCAACTCGCATGGTTAAGCGCCTCAGTGGAGAAAGACAAAAACTGACTGTCACAATAAGCGTAAACTGATCAGCGATCTGATGACTGTGTTAAACTATAAGATCGATGGAGGTCACCCTTTCTTAAAGGACGTGCCATTCATAATGCCGAACACTAACCGGGGGCTATTAACTGACTTCCCAAATTTAAGCTCCTATGACTAAGTGAACGTTATAAATCCCGCATATCTGATTGCCTTGTTTCCGCTAACACAACCGCCTCCGGGCACCGAGACGTCGGCTAAGGGTTGTCTTGTTACTATGGAAACACCCTGCATAGCATCTACAAAGGGGTAGAAGCCGATGATGGGCCACTTTCAAATGATAAACAATCGCAATGGAGTCAAAATAAACATATACCATCAGCGTTTGTATTCATTATACAAGCGTTGTATAAAGCCATAAATATGCATGAATTTCACTTAAGATTTCGGCCAAGATGGGTTGCCTGGCTCTTGTGATTACCCCTATGTTCCCGATTGTTCGGCTAGGAGGTAAAGGGAGCACCTCTGTGATTGTTACTTCCGGGTCATCCATGTTAGTACCTCAGACTGGGAGAAGCCGGAAGCTAGCCATCTTAAAGAATATAATTGGTCGGCAATGACGGAAGTGAAAACTTAGGTTCACTAAAAACCACAGAGTTCGGGAACTTTCCCCAAACTAAATCCTCAATATTTTCCTCCCACATTGCTCGGAGGTGAGGTTTCATGATCATGATCAGCATGAAAACTCAAAGGAACCGATAGTGGGACTATTTTCTTTGGAAGATGTTTCTTACATTCAAAAGTAATATAACATATCTCTCTGTGTACATTTGTTCACAAAACCATATGGCTAGATTGCCTTGTTTGCCATAAATCTTGGCCCTCATAAAGGCTTTATTAAGTAGGACAAACACTCCTCAGCTAATGGCTGAGGAGGTTGAAGTTGATGGTCGGTCAACAAAGTTTTGTACAATGTGGATCCGAGCATTAATGATGTAATGTACTTGGATACATATGATCATAAATTGCGGGTAAAGTCGATTTATTGCAGCCCATCTTTTAAAGAGCAAGGGGCACAATCTCACTAAGACAGCCGAGCAGCTGACATAACGCTCTCATAATTCCCAATTGGCATCGATTTCCTATCTATTAAGCCCCTTGGGGCCGACCTTGGCGAGCCCAACTTTCGCTGGCTCTAGCTCCTTTAAGAGATCTTTATTCTCTCTCTGAGAAGTTCGTGTTCAACACAACATTTTATTCTTTTGTAAAATGGATATTGATCCTTAATTCAACCACCTGTGTCGACATTAAGGCTCGGGGGCTACTGGGCTGCACACATATCATATTCAAATATTTAAAGGGCACATTGATCCCTTGATCTAGTGTTTCCACCCGACCAGTGGTTCGGAGGCTACTGCATTGCCTATTCAATGCAGAAAATCCAAAGTGCTTCGTGGCCGGCTTGAACGAGTTATGGACAAGCGCGTCTTCAGACAACAATAAGTGCCATCTGGGACTTATCCGGCATCAAGCTAATATATAATTATGACTTCTCATGACCCTCTCTCAAGGGCCCGTCTGCCAATTGCTATTACCTATAATATATTACACTGCGTTTCTATTCCTATGTATGCTGCCGAGCTAGGAGTTGATCCTTTGGCCGATTTCACGAATCGACCTGAGTCTCAGAGGCTACTAGGACCAGCGGTTTCATGTTTTCCTTTGGGTGCATCTCGGATTTTAGGCTGACAGACACCTTGAGGGCTACTGGCAATACATCTTGTGAGCAAATAAATTTACATGCATCAAAAATAAAATCCGCAAACAATCAGCCCACAACCGAGGTGGTGCACCACCTCGGAAGCAGTTCGGCATATAGCTCAGATACAAGCGGCTGGCTCCTCGGCATTAAGCTCGGTTGAACTCCTTCAAAGTTTTCCAAGAATGAGGTAATTTATGACACCTCAGATATAGTCTGGCGTTGGAGCTCGGATACAGTATGGCATTAGAGCTCGGATACAGTCCGGCGTTAGAGCTCGGATACAGTTCGGCATTGGATCTCGGCTGCCAAAGGACCACTCAGATGCAATCCGATGTTGGAGCTCGGTCGCGAAAGGGGATACCGCCAACCGGGAAAACTTCAAACCCGAGGTGTGGCATAAAAATAACAAGGCATTGATAAAGGCCGAAGACTTGAAGGGCTCCTCAGATACCCGACGTGTGAAATCTTCAGATTTAGCTCGGCAATCCTCAAGATCAAATATGGGAAGATTTGTTGAACCTGTTTTCAAGACCGACAACCAAAGACGAAGAACAGTTCGAAAGAACCGAGGAGCATCCCCAACTTGAAGACCGGTTCATGGGGCTACTGACGGTGTCCTGGACTAGGGGGTACTCACCACATTGTCTCCCGACTAGGTTGATTGGGCCGAGGACCCCCATGGACGTTTAATCATGGGCCACTTTGGGCAGCCGATGACATACATGAGGAAGATTCCACAAGACTTGGTGATCAAGACAAAGACTCCTCTCCACCGACGTATTCGACTAGGACTCTTGTTATCCTAGGCCTCTAGTACATTATATAAGCCGAGGCCAGGCTAGTCGATGGATCATTATGACATTATTCATCATACCCTTAGGTTTTAGACCACATCATATGATCTAGGTAAACTCTTGTAATCTCCATATTCATCAAGATCAATCAAGCAAGAAGTAGGGTATTATCTCCATTAAGAGGGCATGAACCTGGGTAAACATCATGTCCCGTGTCTCCTGTTTCCCATCGATCCATGACACACAGCTTGGGACGCCCTACCCAAGATCTGTCGGTTTTGACACCGACAGTTAGCGCTATCCAAGGATTCTTAATTCAATATAATACAGGTGGGCTAGTGCCGATGGTGTTGGTCCAAAATGGGCAGCCTACGAGGCCACCATGGGGAAACTCGAGGATTGTATTTACTCATAGCTTGTCCCATCCGGTTGTGCCCTGAGAACGAGATACGCGGCTCCTATCGAGATTGTCGGCACATCGGGCGACCTTTCTAGTTTAGTTTTACCTTTAACGAGAGGCAGGTCCACCGGCATTCCTTATCGTAAGCATCGTGTTCTTCATAGTGTGATGATGTTGACCGGATGTGCATGGTAATTTATAATGGACTACTTGGAGCACCCCTGCAGGGTTAAATCTATTTGGAAGCCGTGCCCGTGGTTATGTGCCGACTTTAAAATTTATAATATCTGGTTGTAGAGAATTTGACACAAGATTGAAAATAAAATACAGCAACCGCATGCGTAACCGTGACCGTCTCTTTTTCACGGAGTCCAGGAAGACAACACGGTGGGGTTATGTTTGACTCGTAGGTAGTCCAGGACCACTTCTTGATCATTACTAGTTTGCGTCCGTTATGCGTAGTTTACTCTTCTTATTCTTGTACTCGTAAGTTAGCTACCATACAATGATTATTGCTTGCTGGAACCTCACCACTTAACCATTCCATACCCATTAAGATTTGCTAGTCTCGATTCCCATTGTGATGGGATTGACGAGTCCTCGTGGCTCACATATTACTACAATAATAGTTGCAGGTTTATGCAATGTAATGATCTGATGTGAGAGCGATGCTTGCATGTTTATTTGGAGTTCTTTTTCCTCTGCTTCTTCTTCGTTGATCTTGGGATAGGTTCCTAGTCGGCATCCTGGGCTAGCATCGTGTATGTCGTTCTTCTTTTTCATTTGTTTTCATCCGTAGTCGGATGTTTCTCTCATGTATTCATGTGGCAAGTGTATGCCTTTGTGTATCCCCATCTATTATGTAATGGTACAATGTATTGATATACACCTTGGAAAGCGTCTTCAATATGCGCTTCTACCCTTGGTGGGACCTCTGAGTTCCTCAAGGATAGGGTCGCATATTGGGCGTGTGTAATGCCCATGATGGGACTATACCTCCTACGTGTCGAGGCACGACTTAAAGGTATAAGCCCATTCTGGAATGATCGCAAGTTCGGTATCTTTGCACATCTCATGTAAAAATGGGGAGGAAAGGGAAAAAGATAGTTGGCTTACACTCGCCACGTCACACAAATCATTACATAGCCAAACATCATTCAAATAACATCACAACCCGTCTACGGGTGAAGATCCAAATGAAAGATACCAAACATTACATAAGCCACTGGTCTGAATCGCCCCTAGTAGAAACCACTACTGATCGTCGGGATAGTGCACATAGTAACGGCTACGGTCCTCGTCGTACTCCCAGTATAGCTCGGTGTCGTCTCCTGAGTAGAGCACCTGAGTACCTGCATCTGGTGTGGTGTAAAATCTGTGAGCCACAGAGGACTCAGCAATCCCGTTCTCGGGTAACACAACTATCCAAGCCTTGGGTGTGGAACAAGGCTGAAGAAAGAATAAGAGGTTGCAGCAGCACTAGCACTAACTTACGTAAAAGAGAGCGAGAAGAGAAGTGCCTCATACGAAAGATGATCACGAAGTGATCCTAACTAAGCATGTCAAACATAACCCCACCGTGTTCACTTCCCGAACCCCTTTCAGAAAATGACCGTCACGGTACTCACGCTGGTAGTGTGTTCTGAACATGGTGTCAAGTTTTCTACAACCGGATATTAACAAATTCCCATCTGCCACATAACCGCGGGCACGGCTTTTGAAAGTTCAAAACCCTGCAGGGGTGTTCCAACTTGGCCCATGACAAGCCCACGATCCGTGGAGTCGCAACTCCAAGGTGGGAAAGCCCGAGTATCCTCGGAATCCCGTGCTCAAGATACTCCGACTAAGGTAAGACTAATCCAGCAAATCCTCCCGGCGTGCCGACACCCTGACAGTAGCCGCGCGTATCTAGTCTCAGGCCACGACCGGATGAGCAGTACGTACAGATACTGAAGACCCCAGCGAACTGGGTGGCATCGCAAGTGGCTCTAGTTTGGATCAACACTCAAATCGAGCACTGGCCCAGGGGGGTTGATTAATTAATCCTTGAGTTAATTACTCCCTCGGCAAGTTTTTAGTTGTTTAGGCAAATAGTACCATTGTTGGGACTTGCTGGAAAAGACTTAGCGCTAAGCGGTTTATCGAGGGGGTCCCATAACCCCAACCGTGTGAGGAACGCAAAATCAAGGAACATAACACGGGTTTATACGGTTCCTAGGGCGGCATGAGTGGAACAAATCACCAAGCAAGAGGCTTAGCCTTCCACCCATTACCAATATATAGATGATTTCATTTAAGAATTAATATAGTGTGATATCCCAACAAGCTTCAACATGAAGCAAGAATCTTCAAATCTTCTCCTGCAACTAGCAATGCTATAAGAGGGGCTGAGCGAAGTTTACTTAGCCAATCAAAGGTTTGCATAGGTAGGTTGGTTAGACAGATTCATGGTTACAATAGGAGGCTGACAGGAAAACATGGGCATCGAGGCAATAAGCTAAAGAGCGAGACTTCTAGCAATAGGCAAAGATAGTAATGATATCTGGGTCAGGTCATCTTGTCTGTTGAGTCGTCGATGGGATCGTAAGAGGGCTCCTCGTTCTCAACCTCGGTAGTAACCTCGTTCTCGTACTCGTCCTCGACTTCCGGCTCTACTCAACACAAAACACACGAGGCACGAAATCAAACAAGATGCAATGCGCAAACTACAGGATGCATGGCTGATGCACTAAGGAAGCACTGCAGATGCACTAAGGATGCACAGCAAGACAACATAGGAAACACAGAGATACAGCACAAGGAACATGACAATATGCAACAAGCAAGAAACTTCAAAACATGTTAACCAGAGGATATTATGAATCTACATGCAAAACCACACAATTTTCATATAGGACTTGCTCAAAACGGAGAAACGGGCTAAAAGATACACCCGAAACAAGAAACAAGCACAGCTGAAAATAACAGCCACATAGCAACTTCGGAGCAAGAAATATATATTCTACAGCATTCAAACATGGTGACAACAAGCATGGGCATGAAGTAGACATAACCTACAGCAAACAATTCCATTGGAGCATCTACAAAGGAGGCATGGATCAATAGCAACAAGCTACAACATTTTGAACATGGCAACAAAATCCTGACAGCAGTAATTTATAGCAACTTGGGAGCAAGAGATAAATATGCTACAGCCACCCAAATGAGCATGTGAGGGCATGAATGGATAGCCAACAACAAATACAACAAGGAATCATCAATAGTCACCCCAAAACTATCATGGATTTGCCTAGAACAACAAGCAAACATGGCATCAGGAAATTACAGATTCCAGACTTAGTGAAATTTCACTAAGTGTTAAAACAGCAGTATTATCATGGCATGTTTGTGAGCAAGTTTAAGTCACCTCAAAGCATAACATGGCAAGTGGTTTGCACCACAGCAAAGTGCACATGATGGGGAATCCAAAACATATAAGCATGCAACAAGGGGACAACCACATCAATAGCAACGAGCTCCTCAACTAGGCATCTCGTAACAAGTTTAACAATCTAACAGCCACATGCACTTTTGCAAAGAAGATAAACATGGCAATATGAATTCTATCATGCGAGCTAAAGCACCCAACATGTAGAGCATCTCATGATGAACATGTGGACATATCATTTGCTTCATTTGGATAAACATGCACGAAGTTATCACATCTCAAACATGGCATGAAAACAACTAATAGCAGCAGTTTATAACAAGTAGCACTCTTCTCATGAAGATTAAGACATCTAGATGACCTCAAACATGCAAACACAATGGAACAAAACATAGTACATGTCACCACGATCATTTTGACATATCATACACACAAAACGGACATGCACAGTAAAAGATATCCTCATCACAAAAATGCATCAGACACTGAAATCTAAGGACTTAGCAGAGAAAACGAAGTCAACCTCCGTGTCAAACGGGTCGGGCGGAGCGGTCAAGCGGGTCGCGGATCAGGCAGCAGCGGACCCGCTAGGGTTTCCCTCCCAGGCCCGATCGGATCTGAGGGCGCTGGATCCCTCGAGCGGCGGCTTCCTTCGAGCGGCTCGGGCCGGCGGTCCCCTTCGCGGATCGACGCGGCGGCGGGTAGAGGTGGCCGGCGGGAGGCGGAAGGGGCCCGGCGGCGAGGGGCGTAGAGGCGGCGGGGCAGCCTGAGGCTGGCGGAGGGCGGCCCGGCGGCGAGCTGGTGAAGGAGGAGCGGCGGCGGCGAGGCGCTCCGGCGGAGGAGGGGCTCGGGCAGGCGGCGAGGAAGCTCCGGCGCGGCGGTGCTCCGGCTGGCGGCGGTGAGCGAGGTTGAAGACGAAGGGCGGCGGCTCGGGCGAGATATGGCCCGGATCGCGGCGGCGGCGGGCCGGCGCTGGGCCCCGCGGGCCCACGCGGCGGGGTGGATGCACTGAGCGGCGGGCGTGGAAGCACTACGCGGCGGCGATGGAAGCACAGCGCGGCGGCGGTGGAAGCACAGCTCGGCGACGGTGGAAACACTGGGCGGCGGCGGTGGAAGCACTAGGGTTTTGGACGCAAAAAAATGGAGGGGGTGGACGTTTATATAGGCACAAGGAGCTAGGGTAGTCCAAATGAGCAGAGGTTTTCGGCCACGAGATCACAATTGAACGGCCTAGATGAAGGGAAGGGTGTGAGCTGGGTTGGTGGGCTGTTGGAGGGGGGTCTTGGGCCTTAAAGAGGAGGTACTTTTAGCCCACGAGGGTAACTGTTGGAGCATCAAACGAACTCCAAACGCGACGCAACTTGACAGGCGGGTTACACGTATCAAAACAACATCGCACGACAAGTCTCACGCCAAACCGGAAACGTTACACGGCCAAACACAAAAGAAGGACTCGGGGAAGCCATGGGCACGTGTGAGAGCGTCGGAACTCGAAACGGACAACGGGAAGGAACGAGTGGGACCGGATGCAAACGACAACACAAATGCAATGCAATGCACATGACAACATGACATGGATGAATGCACACATGCACACGACAAAACGACAAAACCCGAAAAGACGAAGAACCCGGAATGGAACTGATGAAGCCAAAGTTATATATTGCCAAAAGGGGAAAGTATTACATCCGGGGCATTACAAACTCTCCTCTACTACGAAAAGATCTCGTCCCGAGATCTAGGACTGGAAGAAGGAAGGGTACTCGGAACGAAGGTGATCTTCTCGTTCCTACGTAACTTCTCGGTCGGTATGGTGTGACCACTTGACTTTCAAGAACTTGATTGACTTGTTGCGGGTCTTGCGCTCGGTTTCTTTGAGAATAGCAACGGGGTGCTCCCGGTAAGACAAGTCTTGTTGAAGATCAATCTCCTCAAACGGAATGGTGCGTTCAGGTGTCTTGAAGCACTTGCGAAGTTGAGACACGTGAAACACATCATGAACATTAGCGAAGTTAGTAGGGAGCTCAAGTTGATAGGCTAGATCGCCTCTTTTACCAAGGATCTTGAAAGGGCCCACGTATCTAGGAGCAAGCTTTCCTTTGATACCGAATCTTTGGGTGCCTTTCATAGGAGAAACACGGAGATAGACATGGTCCCCAATGTTGAAAGCCAAATCACGATGCTTGCCGTCATAGTAGCTCTTCTGACGCGACTGAGCGGCCTTGAGATTCTCACGTATGACTTTGCACATTTCTTCGGCTTCTTAGATCAAGTCATTACCAAGAAGTTGACGTTCACCAGTCTCGGACCAGTTGAGAGGGGTACGGCACTTTCTGCCATAGAGGATTTCAAATGGAGCTTTGCCGGCACTTGCTTGGAAGCTGTTGTTGTAAGAGAACTCGGCAAACGAAAGGCAATCTTCCCATTTCATGCCAAAAGATATGACACAAGCTCTGAGCATGTCTTCTAGAATCTGATTCACTCTCTCGACTTGACCACTCATCTGAGGGTGAAATGCAGTGCTGAAACGGATCTTAGTGCCCATGGCAGACTGAAAGGAGTCCCAGAACTTGGATGTGAACGAACTTCCACGGTCTGAGGAGATAACTTGAGGAATGCCATGTAAGGACACAATTCTGGAAGTGTACAACTCTGCCAGTTGAGCTGCATTGATGGATTCTTTGACTGGAAGGAAGTGAGCGACTTTGGTAAGCTTGTCAATCACCACAGAGATAGAATCATTCCCTCTCTTGGACTTAGGAAACCCAGTGACGAAATCCATTTCAATGTGGTCGAATTTCCACTCGGGAATAGAAGAGGTTGGAGAAGACCGGCTGGACGTTGATGCTCTGCCTTCACTCTTTTGTAGACATCACATTCATTCATGAATTGGGCAATCTCCCTTTTCATGCGAGTCCACCAGTAAGATTGCTTGAGGTCTTGGTACATCTTGGAACTTCCAGGATGAAAGGGAAAAAGATAGTTGGCTTACACTCGCCACGTCACACAAATCATTACATAGCCAAACATCATTCAAATAACATCACAACCCGTCTACGGGTGAAGATCCAAATGAAAGATACCAAACATTACATAAGCCACAGGTCTGAATCGCCCCTAGTAGAAACCACTACTGATCGTCGGGATAGTGCACATAGTAACGGCTACGGTCCTCGTCGTACTCCCAGTATAGCTCGGTGTCGTCTCCTGAGTAGAGCACCTGAGTACCTGCATCTGGTGTGGTGTAGAATCTGTGAGCCACAGAGAACTCAGCAATCCCGTTCCCGGGTAACACAACTATCCAAGCCTTTGGTGTGGAACAAGGCTGAAGAAAGAATAAGAGGTTGCAGCAGCACTAGCACTAACTTACGTAAAAGAGAGCGAGAAGAGAAGTGCCTCGGATGAAAGATGATCACGAAGTGATCCTCACTAAGCATGTCAAACATAACCCCACCGTGTTCACTTCCCGAACCCCTTTCGGAAAATGACTGTCACGGTACTCACGCTGGTAGTGTGTTCTGAACATGGTGTCAAGTTTTCTACAACCGGATATTAACAAATTCCCATCTGCCACATAACCGCGGGCATGGCTTTCGAAAGTTCAAAACAATGCAGGGGTGTTCCAACTAGGCCCATGACAAGCCCACGATCCGCGGAGTCGCAACTCCAAGGTGGGAAAGCCCGAGTATCCTCGGAATCCCATGCTCAAGATACTCCGACTAAGGTAAGACTAATCCAGCAAATCCTCCCAGCGTTCCGACACCCTGACAGTAGCCGCGCGTATCTAGTCTCAGGCCACGACCGGATGAGCAGTACGTACAGATACTGAAGACCCC
This sequence comes from Secale cereale, assembly GCA_902687465.1. Taxonomy (NCBI): domain Eukaryota; kingdom Viridiplantae; phylum Streptophyta; class Magnoliopsida; order Poales; family Poaceae; genus Secale; species Secale cereale. Next base: position 435,785,189 of record LR738712.1, on the reverse strand, counting down.
AGCGAACTGGGTGGCATCGCAAGTGGCTCTAGTTTGGACCAACACTCAAATCGAGCACTGGCCCAGGGGGTTGATTAATTAATCCTCGAGTTAATTACTCCCTCGGCAAGTTTTTAGTTGTTTAGGAAAATAGTACCAATGTTGGGACTTGCTGGAAAAGACTTAGCGCTAAACGGTTTATCGAGGGGGTCCCATAACCCCAACCGTGTGAGGAACGCAAAATCAAGGAACATAACACCGGTTTATACGGTTCCTAGGGCGGCATGAGTGGAACAAATCACCAAGCAAGAGGCTTAGCCTTCCACCCATTACCAATATATAGATGATTTCATTTAAGAATTAATATAGTGTGATATCCCAACAAGCTTCAACATGAAGCAAGAATCTTCAAATCTTCTCTTGCAACTAGCAATGCTATAAGAGGGGCTGAGCGAAGCTTACTTAGCCAATCAAAGGTTTGCATAAGAGGAGCTGGTGAAGGAGGAGCGGCGGCGGCGAGGCGCTCCGGTGGAGGAGGGGCTCGGGCCGGCGGCGAGGAAGCTCCGGCGCGGCGGCGCTCCGGCCGGCGGCGGCGAGCGAGGTTAAAGACGAAGGGCGGCGGCTCGGGCGAAATCTGGCCCGGATCACGGCGGCGGCGGGCCGGCGCTGGGCCCTGCGGGCCCATGCGGCGGGGTGGATGCACTGAGCGGCGGGCGTGGAAGCATAGTGCGGCGGCGGTGGAAGCACAGCTCGGCGACGGTGGAAGCACAGCTCGGCGACGGTGGAAACACTGGGCGGCGGCGGTGGAAGCACTAGGGTTTTGGACGCAAAAAAATGGAGGGGGTGGACGTTTATATAGGCACAAGGAGCTAGGGTAGTCCAAATGAGGAGAGGTTTTCGGCCACGAGATCACAATTGAATGGCCTAGATGAAGGGAAGGGTTTGAGCTAGGTTGGTGGGCTGTTGGAGGGGGGTCTTTGGCCTCAAAGAGGAGGTACTTTTAGCCCACGAGGATACCTTTTGGAGCATCAAACGAACTCCAAACGCGACGCAACTTGACAGGCGGGTTACACGTATCAAAACAACATCGCACGACATGTCTCACGCCAAACCGGAAACGTTACACGGCCAAACACAAAAGAAGGACTCGGGAAAGCCACGGGCACGTGTGAGAGCGTCGGAACTCGAAACGGACAACGGGAAGGAACGAGTGGGACCGGATGCAAACGACAACACAAATGCAATGTAATGCACATGACAACATGACATGGATGAATGCACACACGCACACGACAAAACGACGAAAACCTGAAAAGACGATGAACCCGGAATGGAACTGATGAAGCCAAAGTTATATATTGCCAAAAGGGGAATGTATTACATCCGGGGCATTACAGCGTGATACATGGATGCCAAGGACTAGGGGAGAACCTCTCTCCATCTAGGGGCGACCATGGAGGAGCAAGCCGGAGGAGAGCCTCTCTCCCTGAAAGTGCAACTAATCCTCGGGTGGTTTTGGTAATTAATAACAACATATAGAGCATCTCCAAATTTGGTCTCACCGACACGGATCTCGGTCTCACCGAGATGGCATTGTAAACTCTGTGAGATCCTTTGGTAACATTTCAGTCTCATCAATAAGAGCGATCGGTCCCACCGAGTTTGCATGGTAAACTCTCTGTGATCCTTTTGTAACGTTTCTGCCTCACTAAAATGAGCGATCGGTCCTATCAAGTTTGCTTGACCAGTTCTCTGTAGTGCTATTTGCTGAAATTGGTCTCACCGAGTTCATGCAATCGGTGCCACCGAGATGAGGTCATGTGTGACGCCCGAAGACCGACATCCCAGAAGATTCCAGATGTTCCAGGTTCTCCCGTGTGTTTCATTTGTGCTTGTGTTATTTATTTTGCATTGCATCATGTCATCATGCCATCATGACTTAATTCTGCAGCTCAACCAAATAAGTCGTGTGGACCTTCGGTCCATTTAAATCGAGGGAAGGATGACTTCTCTTTATAACATATATATATCCTCTCAATATTATTAGGGAGCTATATTAAATTATTCCAATTGTTTGGAATTCACCAGATCACACTTGCTATTATTCTCCAGGCCTCTTTTGCTTCAAGTTTCACCGTCGAAACCTTGTCTATAATTCTTATCCGTTTTATCGAGGTTCCTCCAAAAATTCGAACATTTTTGGACACTTCGAAAACCATGTCCTAGTTCAAACCATTTGAATTAAATTCAAATGGGTTTGATTTTATATCTTTTGATCTTGCCACTTCTTATTTTCTGGGATCAGACTCATTTTTGCGAGTCCCGAGAAATTAGCCTCATGCCCTAAATCTTTCCCTAAGCCTCCCTTTCTTTTCCATCTTTCTTTTTTTTCTGTTAAAGGAAATTAAAAGAGAGAAGGAATAGGAGCCCAGCCGAAACTGGCTCCAACCCAGCCCGCACAGCCTCCCTGCAGCCTGCTTGAGGCCCGCGTGCGGCCTAACCTAGTTGGCCCAAGAGGCCCGGCCGACCTCTGTCTTATCCCCTTCTTCCCTCGCCCGATCCCTCCTCTCGCTCTTCCCTCGCGCCGCCAGAGGCCCCGATCCCCAGCCTCCTTCTCGATCCCCTCGCGCCCGCGTCTCCTCCTCCCTCCTACCGTCGGGCGCAGCTGCCGCTGCTTCCCTGCCGCCAGGAGCTTCCTCGAGCCGGCCCTTTCCCGCCTCCTCGCAGGGAATCACACCCTCGCCGCCGCCTCCCTGCTGCCTCCGATCCCCGCCGCCGGACGGCGACGCGCCGGAGCTCCCGGGCTCCCCCGCGCGGAGCCGCGTCGTCCCTCCTCACGACCCGCGCCTCCCTCCTCCCCGTCGGTCGAGGCCCCGAGAGCCTCGCCCCTGGTGCCGCGCGACAGCGCCTCTCCTCCTCCGCGCCTCCTTCCGCCTCGCCAGCTTTCAGCCGAAGGAGCTCCGCTGCTTTCCTTTACCCAGCCTTGCTGCTGTTGCTGCTCTGTCCACTAGGACCCCATCTCAAGGACAGGGATGCCCTGCCTGCTGCGCACCATGGCTCCTGGAGCTCCACTCAAGACGAGCTTCATCTCCATCGTATCCTCCCTGGATGTATACACCAAGTACCCTGGGCCGCGAAGATCGTGCACCGTTGCGCTCTGTTTCATCTCTCTCAAGGCTGTGAGGACGCCAGGTACTAGGACGTCAAGTACCCATCACGTTCATCTACTCGCCAAGTACCTCATCGCCGAAGACCAAGACCACAAGTACCACGACGCCCGAGTACGACTACACTTGGTGGATGCGACAAGTACCACGACGACCTCGTGTACGACTACAAGATGATGCGTCAAGTTCCTCGCCGTGTGAATCTACCGTCGCCAAGACCCGAGACCCCAAGTACCACGACGACCTTTGCGCCAAGTTCAACTACGTCCGACAACATGTACATCTTCGAAACGAGAACGGCGGCACGTCAAGTACCACTACCGTCGCCGAAGAACCGTGAACGAAAACGCCAACGTGTACGACTACCGTCGCCCCGGAAACAATGGATTCGTCAAGTACCTCTCCGAATGGAACGACTACTTCCCTCTACGAACGTGTACCACGACCCGCGAGTACCACTACTTCCTCTACGATCTCGAACCGCCCCGAAACGAATGTTCCGAAGGTATAACCCCGTGACGATGACCCGTGGACGAATGCTTGTGGTTGTATGAGATGTTTCCCTTGTGTGCACCGTGCCCGATTCGTCTTTTGTCATGCTCCTCGGTTGCCTCGTCGCCAACCGTGGGAACCGGGTAACCGGGATCACCCCACCTTTCATGTTGTTCGACTCGCTCACGCCACCTTTTCTTTTGCACCGGTCTCTCAACGAGTTACCGGAACCGAGATGTTGTCGTTGCATCATTTTCGGATCGTTGCCGTGGCACCCTTTCCTTCCACCACGGTGACAATACTTCATATCTCTCATGTTAACGTTTAACAAAAATTGCATAAAACTTGATCATGTCATCCGCATTATGTTAACAACATTAAAATGTGTGAATTGTTGTTTGCTTTAATAATTGCTAAACATACATATGGGGATTTTCCGGAATTGTTGTTGTAGTTTCCGGCCTCATTTAAACATGTTGCTTGTGTTGTTTTTCTGTGCTTCCTACCTTGCCATGTAATGCTTCCTGTATAGACTTGTCATGCATCATACCTTGCCATGTATTGCATCATATATAGAGTTGTGTTGTTTTACTATGCTTCCTACCTTGTCATGTTGTGCTTCCTGTAAAGACTTGTAGTGCATCCTATATAGAACTGTCATGCATCATACTTGGATGTGCATCATATGCCATGTTTATGCTTGTGTGTTTACCGTGTTGTTTGCTTCTTTCCGGTTGCTTCTCTTGTTAGCTTCGGTTCCGTTCTGGAGTTGTGAGGATCCGTTCGACTACTTCTTGGATCCGTTCTTCTTCCTTGCGGAATCCCAGGCAAGATGATCATACCCTTGGATACCTTTACTACCATTGCCATGCTTAGTTGTCTCGATGCTATCGTTACATGTCGCGCTACCCACCTTTTATGTCAGCCTCTCCTTGTTGCCATGAAACCTCTAACCTTTGACACCTTCCTAGCAAAACCACTGTTTGGCTATGTTATCCGCTTGCTCAGCCCCTCTTATAGCGTTGATAGTTGCAGGTGAAGATGAAGATCGTTCCAGGTGGGAACTTGTCACACCCTGCATTTTGTATCATGTTATTTGCATCAATGAAGCATGAAAATTTGGACCATCAATTTTTTTGGGCATCATTTGGCTTTTATTTGGAATTGAGTTTTTCTTCATATGCTTTTCATGTGCTCAATAAAGTCAACTATTACCTCTTGTAGAATTCATCTCCACACCCAAAACTTCTGCCCAATGATCATGCCAAGTGTTATAAAACAATATAGAATTTTCTTACAAAATTAATTTGGCCAAAATGTATTTTATAAATTTAGTTTTCCAAAAAGCCCTGAATTAAGAATTGCACTGCAAGTGCTTGATTTAGGGTGAGAAAATTATTTCAAAAGGTACATTTGAGACCTAGTAGTCATAGGACTCCCAGAAACCACAAAAGTATAATTTTAAAAGTTATTTTCCTATTTTATTTAAAAGCTTTTTCTTGAGGCCAGAAATGGTCTTTAATAGGGAAAAATTCAGGGAAACTCATAGGACATATATTGTCCATATATAAGAGTTTCAACACTTGGTCATGTTAAAAATAATGGGCTAATCCCTCTTAAACCCTTTCTGGATATTTCAAGCTTTTGAAATATTTACAAAGGAAATATTCTCCAAAAATTCCAAGGAAATTCTATCATGTCACTAATGACATATATGATGATCTTGCCAAGTCCCATGCCTTGGGAAGCAAGATAACATCTTCAAAGCCCTTCATAACCATTCTGTCCATATTTGATGTTTGAGCAACTTTATATTGCCAAACTTGTCCAAATGCTCTCAAACTTGGTGCACATGCTAGAAATGCCTAATAAGGCATCTAGACCAAATGGCACAAGATTTGGAGTAGAACAACTTGATCAGAACACCCCAAAACCCTTTCTGTTCAAATGCAAATTTGAACAACTTTACATTACCAACTTTTTACCTGGAGCTTCAAACTTTGTGGGCATGATCAATACCCTAAATGAGGAAACTACACCAAGTGGTGCATCAAGGGGAGATGATTAGCTTGACTCAAACAAGATGAAGCCATTTCTGTTGATTTCTAGGGTTCACCAAAGTTACATTGGCTAGTTTCTTCAAATGAGCCCAAATTTGGTGAAGCACCCTATTTTCTTATAGCATTCAATCATGTTAAGTGTCATGGCAAGTGGAGATCATTTGCTTGACCAAACACTGATCAAACACCTTCTGCCAAATTACTAAAACCCTCTTCTTTATCACTTTTACCATTTACCTTGGCCTCAACTTTCTACCACACGTTCATCTAGTTACTATCTACCTCCAGTAACTCCCCCAAGTCCCCAGCTCCATGATTGAGGGGTAAAAACCCTAGTTCACCCTGCTGGACAGCCATTTTCTACCAAGTCACCAGCTCCTCTTCGCTCTCACAGCATCTCCAGAGCATCCAAAGCCTCCTCTGTAGTGCTTGCATCACCCTGGACCCCCCAGACACGGTGGACGCGTCTAGAGGGCCAATGGCATGCCATGGCATGCGATAAGGGCGCTCCAGAGTGCGCTACAGTGCGCCCACGCACTGTAGCTTCGCCCAATCGCCTGCCCCCGACAGCCTCGAGCTCTCCCCTCGCGCCTCCCAACGCGCCTCGACGTCCGCAGCCTCCACCGGTGCTGTCCCCCTCCTCCTGCGCCCTCCAGTGGCCGTCGCCACACGCGCACCGGCCGCCCGCGACGTCCACTCCTCGGCTTCACACGCGTGCGTCGTCTGGAAGCCTCCCTGCTCCTCCTCTCTCCTCTAATGGGCGTAGGGCTCGTCCAGCAACTCCGCAGACACACTCCCGTCGCCTCTCGTGCGCTGTGGCGTTGAGCAGCAGCTCGCCGGCGCACAGGTCCACGGGACCTCGCCGTTCCCCTATATATAGGACCCCTCGAGCCCTCCACTCAGCACCAACAGCCTCACCACATCCTCTTTAGTCCTCCAGCACTGCAAGTTCATCCCCGAAGAGCCCCAGTGCTCGGGATCGACCGGAGCTCCGCCGCGTCGGGCAGCCGGCGATCTCACAGTACGAGCCTCCTCCGTCCTTTCTCTTGCCCGATTTGGAACCGCCATGCATCACTGATGCGTTCCCCTCCATTTTCCCCTTCTGCAGCTGCCGGAAACGAGCTGGCCAGCAGCTTCCCGACGACCCTCCGCCGTCCCACCTCGTCGCCGACGAACCCGACCTCCCCGGCGTGCCGCACCACCACCACTACCTCCGCGACTCGTCGCTGAACCCATCCCTGCCCTCTGTTGCCGTCGCCGTGGCCGAAATCGTCGCTGGTGAGCTCGCCGTCGCCGTGAGGTTGAAGATGACAGGCAGGCCCCGCCTGTCATCCTCACCCCTCTCTCATTCCCCTCACAGCCGCTGACCGCCAGGCCCCGCCCGTCAGGTTTGAAAACCTGACGTGCGCGCGCTGGCACCCGAGCGGCTGGGCTGGATGCCCTGGGCCGTGCACTGTGGCCACTCTGGCCCAGTAGCACAGGGCCATTTCTTTTTATTCTTTCTGTAATTATTTCAAATAATTTTACAGAAATGAATATTAGTCCAAATGAAATAATTCCAACTCCAAAAATCTTGTAATATTCCAACCTATTTAATGGTGTCACTTTCACACACATCCATGAAACTTTTCTGTTCTGTTCAAATTTAAATTCAAATTTGAGCAATAAAACTCCTGTTCAAAAATCCCTAGATTCCATTCTGTAACTCCAAAACTCCAACTAAGAATTTTCCCCATCTTAGATTTCCCTCTAGTATTTAACAAAAATATGTTGACATTTTTCTGAGCACTTTGATTTTTCTGTTTTATTTGTGGTCTTATTTTTCCGTTGTTATTATGCGACGTATAGATACCGTATTTGACGAAGTTGCTGAAGAAGGAGAAGGAGAGTGATTTGAAGACTTTGAGGACCAAGCCAATCCAGGCAAGCAGCCCTTTGACCATGATACACTTGTTCTTCGGGACCCGTTTGTTTCCGATGCATGATGATAGAGTTACGGTGGTGACCTAGATGAACCACCACATGATGCATGCTTGCTCTTGATCTTGCTATATGCTAGATGACATGCAAATAGTTAGTAGTAATGCTTAGTGATGCATGTGTGACATGAAACCTTTGTGGTTGAAATCTTGCATAAACCCCATCAGGTGCCCCTAATGCCCGAGGGTGATGTTGAGTTAGGTCATCACTTGAGGAAGAAGTGATGTGCCGGTAAAACCTTGTGCATGGTTGAAATAATGGATTAGATTTATGTGTGACTACCGTACCAACCAAACATGTGCAACCACACTACCCCTTATGGGACGGGGCTTTATTGATTACTTAGCTCGATACTAGCATGGTGCCCGCATTACTAGTGACGGGAAGACTTGAGGTCTTTCCCGGGACGGGGTCGTGCTTGGATAGATGACCATGACTGTTTTTACAGGGCACCGGACACACCGTTGGTCCCATCGGGTACGCGTGACATTGAAATTAGGGCAAGTCCCGTGATCTATTGTTTGTACCCGAGGGCCGTGTACCAACGAGTGGACTCTATGTTAGTGTCGTCTAAGGAAAGATAATGACCGGGTGCTTCCCCCGAGTACTTGAGGTACTGCGGGATCGTGGATGACACGAAAGCTTCCCGGATCTTGTGGGTAAAGTGCGCAACCTCTGCAGAATGTAAAACTATTCGAATAGCCGTGTCCACGGTCATGGACAGTTGGGTGGTGCTACTTAAACTATGTCTAGAATTTTACTTCATCGGTGAAAGTGTGTGAATGACGAGTCAAGGTGGTGACTTGACTCGATGAGTTGAATCATATTCATGTTGATATTGGTAACCTGTTTTCAGGGTTACGTGAACTCATTGATGCATACACTTGATGATAGAATATTTATTCTAGCCATTGCTAGATTGCTCATTATTGTTCAATTGCATTGTTACTTTGAACCACATCATGGGTTGCTTGCGAGTACATTCAAAGTACTCATTGGCTTGCCACTGGTTATTTAATTGGCCAGGCATGGAGGAACAGGAATTTGAGGAAGAGTTCTTTGGAGACGAACATGCGAACTAGGACGCTATCCCAGTCAGAATGCCTGTAGGGTTAAGGTAGATGGCATGGGTTCTACCTATCATCGAAGACTTCCGCTACTTAAGTTATTTGCTATTCATCCCGTGAGGCTTTACCTATGTAAGACTTGGCCATAATTGCCCTAATTTGTGTAAGACGATATGTATGGATGTAAGACTCTTGTTATTTAGCTTCTGTGTGTTCAGTGAGCATTGATCTCTGGGATCACTGTACACGTGCACTCGGTGATCTCGGCTTCTAAGTCGGGGTCCCGGCAGAGCTGGTATCAGAGCCATCCTGACTGTAGGAAGCCTTAGTTAGCATGGGAGTTAGTTAGATGAGACCCTTTTTCAAAAACCTTATGAACCTCTCTTCTTTTCTAAACCTGAGATTTCATCAGCTTATTAACCCTCCTATTCCACCTTTGTAGATGGCCGCTGTACCTGAAGAGCACCTGACCACTGGGTTTCCCTTACTTCTCGAGGATAGCCTCCAGGAGTGTCAGTTCCACCGAGCGCCCATCCTCACCTACCTTGAGCATTGGGTTAGCGACATTGAGGTGGAGTACCATGTGGAAGTGATCGTGAAGGCAAACGATCCTCCCACAAGTTGGTTCTTCGAGGGACCCCAGATGGCAACACTACCTCTTGCTATCGAGGCTGCTGCACTCAAGGCACTAACCCGTCTCCGCGAGCTTCTTCCGGAGATGGCAGCCAAGATGACAACCCGCTTCTTGCCTTACCGGAAGGAAGGTGAAGATGAAAGCAGTGCACTAGCCCCTCCACTGAAGGAAGGACTCTCGCTTCGGTTCCAGACCTACTTCAGTCTATGTGCCGACAGCTTGGCACAAGACTTGGCCTCGGAATCAATGAAGCTTCGAGAAGAACTTCACAAGACCAAGGCACTTCTTCGTCGAGCTCAAGAGAAGACTAATAGGATCAAGAAGGAAGGAGCACCTTCTGGACAGTCCGCTATCGCATACCGAGGCGGAAGGCCCTCCGAGGATGTATCTTCCAAGAATGAAGAACCACCTCGGCGACGCCGGATGACGGCGAGGGAATATAGCAAGCTTTTCCCTGCACCTCCGACGAAGCACCGTCGTATCCAACTCCTCCACTCCCCCACACCCTCAAGTGACAAGGGGGCCCAGACAGATGAAGACAAGGAGGAAGACCCAGAAGAGCCGAAATACGCGACCGAGCATTCCGCCGCTTAGGCATTATTCGCTACTCGGATATGCCAGTTGTGACCTCTACGGTAGGATAGGTCGTGTAACCCCTATGCGTAGTCGAGTCCTTGTATGGTTCATATGAAACCATCTAGAGTTTGCTTTTGTTGTGTCTGGATGTATGTCGTATTCTTCCTTCGGGAATGTGTAAACGACTGCGTCACCCATTTGGATTTTAATGAATGTGTTTGGCCTTTCGGCCCTTGCATGATTTGATTAGTGTCACACCCACCCCCTTTCTAGGCACCCATCTATCTTGATTTCCCTCTTCCAAGTCATGAGACCTTTTACCGCTCCAACAGGGTGCCTGTTGTAAATCGTACTGGTACCTCTACCCATCAGCCTGAAGCCGGAGCATCCGCTCAGTCAGAGGCAGGCCACGACCAAACCAACGACCAAGCTCCACCACCACCACCTCCTCCGAACATGGACATGGCTCAGCTTCTCCAAGCTTTCCGAGAAGAACGCCAAGCCAACACTGCAGCCCTTCAGTTGATTGCTCAAGCTGTCACCAACAACCGCCAGCTGGCGGGGAATGGCAATGGACGTTCCACGTTGGCAGAGTTCAAGAAGCATGCACCGCCAACCTTTATCAAGACTGCTAAACCCCTGGATGCAGACGACTGGGTCCGCTCCATTGAGTAAATACTGGAACTAGTCGGATGCACCGAAGACCGCGAGAAGGTGGCTTATGCAGCCCACTGCCTCGGGGGGACTGCTAGAGCTTGGTGGGATGGATTCAAGGTCATGCACGCTGAACAAGACATCACTTGGGTCAACTTCAAGGCAGAATTCCGCAAGGCCCACATTCCTTCCGGAATCATGGCTATCAAAAAGCGTGAGTTCCGAGCCCTGAAGCAAGGAAGTGGCACTGTCAAGGAGTACATGCAGAAGTTCAGTGTTCTGTCAAGGTATGCCCCTGAAGATGTCAGCACTGATGCTGCAAAAAGGGAGCGCTTCATGGAAGGCCTCAATCAGACCCTGCAATACTCGCTTGTCGTGTGCGACTGCCCAACCTTCCCTGACCTGGTGAACAAGGCACTTATGCTTGAAGACAAGCGGCGTGCTTTGGAAGACACTCGCAAGCGCAAGATGGTCAGCAAGGGAAGTTCCAGCAACCAGAAGCCTCGTCCGTGGCAGTCAGCCCCGGCCAAGCCAGCCTACCAGCAACCAAGAGCTCCTGCACCTCGCACCAACTATCAGCCTCAGCAGTATGCCAACCCAAGGCCAGCTTTCAACCCCAATACCAGTGGTGGCAACAAGATCAACGTTCCAAACCAAGTCACTTGCTTTGGATGTGGTCAGTCCGGACACATCTCAAGGGTGTGCCCCAACAAGAAGCCTGATGCCCCGCGCCCCAATGCGTAGAACCAAGGACAAGGCCGTGGGATGCCACCAAGGAACCCAGCTCCTCGCAATCCACCTAACCATGGGAAGGGGCGTGTGAATCACGTCACTGCTGAAGAAGCCCAGGAAGACCCGGACGTCATGATGGGTACGTTCCTTGTCAACTCAGCACCTGCAACTGTCTTGTTTGATTCTGGAGCAACGCATTCATTTGTCACTCAAATATTTGCATTAAAAAGTGGCATGACCACTACACCCCTGAATAACCCTATGGTGGTACAAACCCCCGGAGCAGAGATGAGAGCCAAGATAGGCTGTAAGGGAGTCAGTATTACCATTAACGGAGTAGATTTCCTAGCAGACCTCATTGTCCTGAGATCACAAGGCTTGGATGTGATCCTAGGCATGAATTGGCTCAGCAAGCACCAAGGCTTGTTAGACTGTGCCAATCAGACAGTCACTGTGACCAATGACCAAGGAGTCGAAGTCAAGTTCGCTCCCAACTCCTCTTCCGCTCAAGCCGCTCAAGTCAACTGTCTGTCTGAAGTTGGGCTAGAGCAAGTACCGGTGGTGTGTGAGTATTCCGATGTCTTTCCGGATGAACTACTGGGAATGCCCCCTGACCGTGACATTGAGTTCATCATCGAGCTCGTGCCTGGAGCAGGACCCATCTATAAGAAGCCTTATAGAATGGGGACGGAAGAGTTAGCCGAGTTGAAGAAGCAGCTGGAAGAGCAACTGAGGAAGGGATTTATCCGCCCAAGTGCCTCCCCTTGGGGATCTCCTGTTCTGTTTGTGGCAAAGAGGCATGGAACCATCCGCTTATGCATTGACTTCCGTTCCCTCAATGAAGTTACAATCAAGAACAAATATCCACTTCCCAAAATTGAAGATCTGTTTGATCAGCTCAGCGGAGCCAAGGTGTTTCCAAGATCGACCTCAGATCTGGGTATTACCAACTGAAGATCAGACCCCAAGATATTCCGAAGACGGCATTCGTAACCAGATATGGCCTGTACGAGTGCACGGTCATGTCCTTTGGGTTAACCAATGCCCCAGCTTACTTCATGTATCTCATGAATAAAGTTTTCATGGAATATTTGGACAAGTTCGTAGTTGTCTTCATCGATGACATTCTTGTCTTCTCGAAGTCGGAGGAAGAGCACGAGCAGCATTTGAGGATGGTCCTAGACAAGCTTCGGGAGCACCAACTATATGCCAAATTCAGCAAGTGTGAGTTCTGGCTGCATAAAGTTGGATTCTTAGGTCATGTCTTGACCGAAGAAGGATTATCAGTTGATCCCGCGAAGATCGAAGCTGTGACCCAATGGCAATCTCCATCGACCGTCAAGGAAGTCAGAAGCTTCCTCGGACTTGCGGGCTATTACCGCAAATTCGTGGAAGGATGTTCTAGCATCGCATGGCCAATGACTCAGCTCCTCAAGAAGGACAAGAAGTTCGAGTGGACGCCAAAATGAGAAGAAAGCTTCCAAGAACTCAAGAAGAGATTGACCACCGCCCCAGTCCTGGCAACACCTGATATTCACAAGGAGTTCATGATATATTGTGATGCCTCTCGAACCGGATTGGGAAGCGTTCTGATGCAAGAAGGCCGAGTCATAACCTACCTCTCCAGGAAGCTACGACCTCATGAGGAGAACTACGCTACTCACGATCTTGAGCTAGCGGTAGTAGTTCACGCCTTGAAGACATGGCGGCATTACCTCCTAGGGAAACGGTGTGAGATATACACAGACCACAAAAGTCTGAAGTACATTTTCACCCAAAAGGAATTGAACATGAGGCAGCGAAGATGGTTGGAACTCATCAAAGACTATGACCTCAGTGTTCAATATCACCCGGGAAGGCTAACGTGGTGGCCGATGCCTTAAGCAGGAAGGCTTGCTCTTTGAATGCCATTATTCAAGAAAGGCAGCCAGCCTTGTTTAAGGAGTTCAAACAATTCTGTTTGGAATTGGTCACCCCTAGATTTCTGGATCATTTGGAAGTCAGACCGACCCTGATGGACGAAGTCAAGAAGGCGCAAGATGGACACACAAGCATCGAAGGCATCAAGAAGAAGATGAAGCTAGGCAAGGCCCCAGGATTCTCTGAAGACGAGCACGGGATTGTTTGGTACAAAGGCCGCATCTGCGTACCAAACAACACAGAGCTGAAGAACCTGATCCTGCAAGAAGCCCACGACACTCCGTATTCCATCCACCCCGAAGGAACCAAGATGTATCAAGACTTGAAGGCAAGATTCTGGTGGCACGGGATGAAAAGAGAGATTGCAACCTATGTTGCAAAGTGTGATGTGTGCCAAAGGGTCAAGGCTGAATATCAACGACCTGCTGGATTGCTTCAGCCACTCAAGGTTCCTGAGTGGAAGTGGGATAAAGTCGGAATGGACTTCATTACTGGATTACCAAGGTCGGATAGAGGACATGACTCTATCTGGGTCATAGTCGATCATTTGACCAAGGTGGCCCATTTCATTCCTGTCAAGACCACTTATGATGGCAACCGGCTGGCAGCTCTCTACATCGACAGAATCGTAAGTCTTCACGGTGTTCCCAAGGAGATCGTGTCAGATCGAGGAACCTAGTTCACCTCAAGGTTCTGGAAGAAGTTCCAAGATGCCTTGGGAACCAAGTTATCTTTTAGCACGGCTTTTCACCCACAGACCGGAGGTCAGACAGAACGAGTAAATCAAATTCTCGAAGATATGCTCCGAGCCTGTGTCTTGGCGTATGGAGCCAAGTGGGAAGATTGTCTCCCTTTTGCCGAGTTCTCCTATAACAACAGTTATCAGTCGAGCCTTCAGATGGCACCATTTGAGGTGTTGTACGGACGCAGATGCCGCACACCCCTCAACTGGTCAGAGACTGGAGAAGGACTAGTCTTTGGACCGGATATTCTCCGCGCAGCAGAAGAGCAAGTCCAACTAGTCAGAGAGCGTTTGAAGGCAGCCAAGTCAAGGCAAAAGAGCTATGCTGACACTCACCGTCGGGACATGAGTTTCCATGTCGGGGACCATGTGTACCTGCGGGTAACTCCTCTGAAGGGAACCAAGCGTTTCCACGTTAAGGGGAAGCTCGCACCAAGGTTCATTGGACCCTTTGAGATCACTGCACGATGAGGAGAAGTGGCTTACCAGTTGGAACTACCACCCGAGCTATCCGGTGTGCACAATGTATTCCATGTGTCACAACTCCAGAAATGTCTCCAAGTTCCAGACAAGCCTAATATCTACAAGGATGTTGATCACCAAACCATTGATCTGCAGCCTGATTTGACCTACCACGAGAAGCCTATCCGCATTCTGGACGAAGCAGAACGGCGGACACGAAGCCGTACCATCAAGTACTTCAAGGTCCAGTGGAGCAACCACACCGAAGCAGAAGCAACCTCGGAACGTGAAGACTACGAGTTTCCCGATCTCTTTTAAGACCTAGTTTAGGAATCTCGGGGACGAGATTATTGTAAGGGGGGTAGGTCTGTCACACCCTGCATTTTGTATCATGTTATTTGCATCAATGAAGCATGAAAATTTGGACCAGCAAATTTTTTTGGCATCATTTGGCTTTTATTTGGAATTGAGTTTTTCTTCATATGCTTTTCATGTGCTCAATAAAGTCAACTATTACCTCTTGTAGAATTCATCTCCACACCCAAAACTTATGCCCAATGATCATGCCAAGTATTATATAACAGTATAGAATTTTCTTACAAAATTAATTTGGCCAAAATGTATTTTATAAATTTAGTTTTCCAAAAACCCTTGAATTGAGAATTGCACTGCAAGTGCTTGATTTAGGGTGAGAAAATTATTTCAAAAGGTACATTTGAGACCTAGTAGTCATAGGACTCCCAGAAACCACAAAAGCATAATTTTAAAAGTTATTTTCCTATTTTATTTAAAAGATTTTTATTGAGGCCAAAAATGGTCTTTAATAGGGAAAAATTATTTAACTATTTCAAAAATATTTGCCAAAATTCAGGGAAACTCATAGGACATATATTGTCCATATATAAGAGTTTCAACACTTGGTCATGTTAAAAATAATGGGCTAATCCCTCTAAAACCCTTTCTGAATATTTCAAGCTTTTGAAATATTTACAAAGGAAATATTCTCCAAAAATTCCAGGGAAATTCTATCATGTCACTAATGACATATATGATGATCTTGCCAAGTCCCATGCCTTGGGAAGCATGATAACATCTTCAAAGCCCTTCATAACCATTCTGTCCATATTTGAAGTTTGAGCAACTTTATATTGCCAAACTTGTCCAAATGCTCTCAAACTTGGTGCACATGCTAGAAATGCCTAATAAGGCATCTAGACCAAATGGCACAAGATTTGGAGTATAACAACTTGATCAGAACACCCCAAAACCGTTTATGTTCAAATGCAAATTTGAACAACTTTACATTACCAACTTTTTACTTGGAGCTTCAAACTTTGTGGGCATGATAAATACCCTAAATGAGGAAACTACACCAAGTGGTGCATCAAGGGGAGATGATTAGCTTGACTCAAACAAGGTGAAGCCATTTCTGTTGATTTCTAGGGTTCACCAAAGTTACATTGGCTAGTTTCTTCAAATGAGCCCAAATTTGGTGAAGCACCCTATTTTCTTATAGCATTCAATCCTGTTAAGTGTCATGGCAAGTGGAGATCATTTGCTTGACCAAACACTGATCAAACACCGTCTGCCAAATTACTGAAACCCTCTTCTTGATCACTTTTACCATTTACATTGGCCTCAACTTTCTACCACACGTTCATCTAGTTACTATCTACCTCCAGTAACTCCCCCAAGTCCCCTGCTCCATGATTGAGGGGTAAAAACCCTAGTTCACCCTGCTGGACAGCCATTTTCTACCAAGTCACCAGCTCCTCTTCTCTCTCACAGCATCTCCAGAGCATCCAAAGCCTCCTCCGTAGTGCTTGCATCACCCTGGACCCCCCAGACACGGTGGACGCGTCCAGAGGGCCAATGGCATGCCATGGCATGCGATAAGGGCGCTCCAGAGCGCGCTACAGTGCACCCACGCACTGTAGCTTCGCCCAATCGCCTGCCCCCAACAGCCTCGAGCTCTCCCCTCGCGCCTCCCAACGCGCCTCGACGTCCGCAGCCTCCACCGATGCTGTCCCCCTCCTCCTGCGCCCTCCAGTGGCCATCGCCACACGCGCATCGGCCGCCCGCGACGTCCACTCCTCGGCTTCACACGCGCGCGTCGTCTGGAAGCCTCCCCGCTCCTCCTCTCTCCTCTAATGGGCGTAGGGCTCGTCCAGCAACTCCGCAGACACACTCCCGTCGCCTCTCGTGTGCTGTGGCGTCGAGCAGCAGCTCGCCGGCACATAGGTCCACGGGACCTCGCCGTTCCCCTATATATAGGACCCCCCCC